>VZSZ01004395.1:0-130287 GCA_013398815.1 Ibidorhyncha struthersii | reverse complement strand
TTCCCTTCCCTTCCCTTCCCTTCCCTTCCCTTCCCTTCCCTGCAAAACACTTAAATGTATAGGTGTTTTTCAAGCATGGCAGTGTTGTCGGAGCGCTTCCTCATAGATACAAGTCTCCAAACAGTAGCAGGCTGTAGAAACTCTTAATTTTTTGCATGTAGCACTGATTAGTAATGTTTCCAAGGTCAGGAAATTGTTATTAGACCCTTTCTGAGGAGCACATGTAGCTCCATTATCTATCTAACTGCAGCGCTAAGACACAACAAGATATGCTTTATGAAACTGCTAACATATGCCTCCAGAGCACTGGTAGGTTCAAGGCTTGGTCCCAAGAAATGTGTTAAGCTCTAAGTAAATCTTCCTTTGAAGCCTCATACTGTTATAAATAGATCTTTTATTTAGTGTCATTTGGAAAGAATATTTCCTTTTTTAAAACATATATTTAAACAGAATAGATACAATTGTGGGGAATGCAAATGTCCAGTGAAGACATAACTGCCAAATGCTTTTTCTAGAAATCTTTGTTGTTTCTTAATATATTTTATTATTTTTAGTCCAAACTGTTAGGCCTGTGCTTTTCCACCTGCTGAGAGGCTCTGTGGGATTTTTAAGTTTAGCAGCTAGGCTATTTTTTCTCTGAAATTTCATGAAAATAAAAAGAGCTTCTGGAATTTGCAGTAAATGCTTTGTCACTGACCTTGAGAGTGCATTGGCAAGCAAGGGATTTCTATGCTTTGCCAAGAAGCAATGGTGATAGCAGAAATTTTGACACAGTTGAAACTACAATAGTTAGTCTACTGTGTTGTTGGTAGCTTCACCTCTCAGTATCCCCAATGGCAATATTGCATTTTAGTTGTCAATTGGCAAGCATATAGTTGGCAAGCAAGAACAGGAATTTTAGAGAAACAACATCACAAGCAGCAGTAGGGATTTGATGAAACCTAATATTTAGAAATCCTTATTTTTCTTGTGTTTCTTACAGCTTTGTGGACAAATAGTGCAGGATGCTTGAAAATACATTTTTTTCTAAATTAAGAGGACTTAATATAATCAAGTTTCCTTCAGTACAATGAAATCTTCTAGTCATTTATCTCAGGTATGTTTTAAAATACAGCATTATTTTTTCTCCTTATAGGTGTATGTTAATCTTACAGAAGAAAAAAACAAACTTTTAGTTTGTTAAACTGGAAGAAAGCTGCTTTATAAAGTTCTCTGAAGTAATTTAAGCAGGGTTATTCACCTTTTTCAGCCTGAAATCCTTTCCTACAAACAAAATAAAAAGTCTTGAGGCCATACATTGTGAGTGATGAGTATTATTTATATTTAAGTAAATCGAACTTGGCTATCACTTCCGTTCCCTTGTGTCTCCGTACAAGAGTTAAGGCAGTATGCTTGAAACCCTTAATCATGTATGATGTTTGCAAACAGCACAGGGGAAATTTTTGACGCTCTTAGCCCTTTTGCACATGCAGATCCGGTCTGCTGAGAACTGATAGCCCACCTGCGAGCAAGTGCATCAGCACACCTTGCTGTCAGCAGAGCTGAGGTAACCCGGTGCTTTCAAAGGCCTTGGTGCTATGATGAGCACTTCAGCAGATAAGAGCTGTGGCCATGGCTGCAGGGCTGGTGAACCCATCCAGTGTGGAAGACCTGGGTCCCTCCCTGCTCACAAGCTCTGTTTTTTTCCCCCTGTGGGAAACAGAGGAAGAGGAGACAGCGGATAGTGAACGTTTTCCCCGACACAGGGAGTGTTCGTACAGCTCAGATGTGGCCATTGCATTTTACGTGTTGACACTGTATCTTCTGTTTAAAGAAGGTTTTCAACCAGTCATCAGAGGTTCAAGAAATGGCCAGTCATATTCACATATACAACACATGGTTATTCTCACCGGCACTAAGTACAAAGGAAAATTTGTGTCTGTGAGAACAAACATTTTTACTGCTATGCATCTGAAAATAAGTTAAAGAATAATAAATTAGTTATTTTCCATTTTGTCTTCAACATTTCATATGGGTTTTTTTGCCCCTAAAAGCAGTAAGTGATAAAGATTCCAGTTGGTATGATACAAAATTTCTGTAATGCAGTCGTTAACTGCTACATTTTGGTGGCAAGATGCTGTTAATTTAGCCTGTTCTGATTTGAGGCTATTGAAATAGAAATAAAACAAAATGTATCACATTAACATGAGAAGCCTTCTATATATATAGCCAGCTATAGCTGGCAACTATATCAAGAAAGAGGAAGGGAAGGGAAGGGAAGGGAAGGGAAGGGAAGGGAAAGTTCCCACCATTTAGTAAAAATAGAACAAAAAGGCTATATACTCCTAACAAAGTAAAAGACAGGATGGCTTTATAGTATGACAACATTTAGGGGTCAGCTTTTTCAAATGTGAAATGGAAATAATCTTATTTGCAAAGTTAGCAAAGTTTAATTGTTTTTGAAATGTATATGGCATTATACTGATCAAAGCACTGGGGAGTACCATATAGCTATAGCCCATTGCTCTAACATAGGTGCTAGATTATACACCTATTATATTTAGTCATGGCTTCTTAATGGGAAAATGACAGAAAGGAATGAGACAAATAACGCACACAGTAGGTCCCAGGAGACCAGACATAATTCCATCACACAACACACATAATGGATCATCCTGTCCCCACCCCAGAACAACTCAGAGATGTTATTATCTTCCTGATGATGAGAAAATGCTTGACATTACAGAAACAAGCATTTATTTTGTCTGATTTTTTGTCAAACCACTTTGGGTAATGATTTTCTTGGATTTTCCAATCCTACAGAGGAATAATCAGAATTTAAAGGAAAGATCACAGAACAAGCACATGCAGAAAGTTAATTTCAATGAGAAAAGACTTTAAAAATATAATTTAAGTAATTTTTAGATTCAAATTGGTCTGAACGTCAGCTAGGACAGCTGCAAACAGTCAAAACTGAAGCACACATAAAGTTGTAACTCCACATGCCTCGAAACCTTTTGTCTATCCATGATACATTAGAAACAGTGAAGCTGAACTAAGTTTCATATACATTCATGTCACATCTGATCTCATGGAGAGCGTCTTTGTTATCTAGCAAAGGCTGAGTTCAAAATACATGTAGGGAATTCTAACAAAGTCTCTCACCTTTGCCCATAATGTATTTTCCCACAAATAAATGAAATATCTTTGAGACCTCGCTAAATCTGGTTTAAATTGATCAGTTGTTTGGTGGATCAGAAACACAGAGAAATATGTGGACAGACCTGTTACATAAGACTAAGTTCTTTAGGAAACCAGGATAGCCAGTTCTAATGAGTTTTCTATGAGGAAGGTCCATAACTTCTCTAAGCAACCCATTCTCATCCTTCATTATTCCTGTCCCTCATGTCCAGCTGGAGCCTTCCTTGATGGAATTTAAGGTTCTTACTTCTTGTTCTGTCACTACTGAGAGCAGATTACCACTTTCTTCTTTTCAGCAATGTTTTATGCATGAGAAGGTTGTTGTATATCCACTAGATTATTTTTCAGACTAAACATCTCTAGTTCATTCAAAAACCTGCTTTATAGACCATGCTCAGAGGTCTATAACACATAACCATGACTTCCTCTGGTCTCTCTGATCTCTGAGGTATCGTTTTCTTTGAAGTGGAGTCCTCATGCTGGGATGCAGGTAAATCTTCTCCACTGTCTTCTTCAGAGATAGAGAATATTTTCCTTTCTCCTTGGCCATACTATTCTTTATGCTTCCGAGGAAGATAGATACTTGCCCTTTTTTACATCAACTTGACATTCCTGATTCATAGAGATTTGTGATCCCTGAAGACAGATTTTTAAAAAGTTATCCCAATATTATCTCTACGTAGCTGCTTAGTTCTCACCATAAAGCCCTATGCTTGTCCCTACTCAGGACTGTCTTATTTTCAAACAATGTAGATATAATTTCTATCTGTCAGGGCCACTTGAAATTTCTATTAACTCTTTTTATGTTTCTTGTAGTCCCTCTTATCTTGTGACAACTTTGAATTTAATAAGTACAATTCAGTTCATTGATGAAAATAATGAATTCTAACGGCTAAGACTCAAAATCATTATTACTCTCTGTACATTCGGTCTAAATACATCAATATTTCTCTCGTTGCTGTTTTTGGAAGAGATCTATTTCAGGATTCTTTTCTATTTTAAGAAAGCGCATATTATAGTTTAACAGATGGAATAAACTTTTCCCTAAAGCTTTTTTAGTTTCAAGAAAAAAATTATTCAGAAATACTAATAAAATTGTTTGTCTTGCCTTTTTTCCTCTCATATGATTCGTCTTTGTTCTGAGTGCAGCATTAATAATAAAATTCTGGACATTTTTAGCACTGCTTTTGCCATTGCTTGTATGTTCATGCAGTTGTGTTACAGAAGAGCAATGATTTTGCATAATCTATATTTTGTAGTGTACTCTTGAATTGCACAATGTCATATCTACTTTGTATCCAACTACCCTTTCTGTCACATTGGAGCAGGTAAAAATGCCAAATAGGAGCCATGAGAGATCTTTCCTAGTACTACTGAAATTTTCTGCAGTTGTAAATTTTTATAAGTTCTGTCTCAATAACTGCTAAAGCTTCATAAAGAGAAAGAATCAGGAAATGTATTCTTACATCATAGAGCTATGATGTCTCTAACTGAAACATAACATAGTTGTGATAGGACATTAACTTGTCGCTGACCTTGGGACTTACAGGCTAGTTGACAAAATGAACAAGCACAAAAGAAAGGAGCAGATTTCCCAAAAGATCCATTAGATATTCTACCATTTTCAGTATCCCTGGAGTATTAAAATATGAATTAATATGGCTTCTTCAAGATTGCTTATCTACTGCAATGTGCTAAAACTGACATTATTACTAAAGTTTCAGCTCATTCAAACTGATGCAGTTGTATAATTTTTTTAAATTGCCTGATAAATTGTAGTAGATGATATATTTGTAATCTTATTAAGAAACAAACATTTAGATAGCTATTATCTTAAAAGGCTTATTTTACTTTATAATATGGATAAACATATAATTACTGTGTGAATTCAGTGGTAGGCAATCAAATGCTATCTTCAGATTAATGGATAATTATACACTTAAGGTGGTTAAATACTTTAAAACTCTAATGCCCAGGTAATTGCACCCTTTAATATTATGACAACACTAATTATCTTTGGTGATAGGTGTGGAGTCAGAGATTAAGTATTGATAGAAGCGTCTGACATGGCTAAAGGAATATTAGCACCTTCTGGTGCAGTAGACGTGTTTCATGTCATGAGACAGCAACAGCTGCTTATCTTTACAAACATCTGCTCTATTTGACATTGCTGTTTTATCCATCCTCTCTATCAACCACATATGTGTAAGTGTACACACACATATACATACACATACATACGCATATGCACGTACTTGTAAGCGCACACACACACACACATATACACAAGAGTTGGTCTATTTCTTGCCAAATGATCTGAAAAATTATCCCCTAAAGATGTTTGCAATATGTTGCTTTTAGTGCCAGATGAGCAGGTACCAAATATTGCTGTTTAAGATTAAAAAGTGATACTTGTTTGGTTTTGTCTGTGCTGAGCAGTTTTTTTGACAGTTTTCTAACAGATTAAGATACTATCTTAGATGTATGTGATATTCTTCCCAGTTTGACTTGAATATATAATCCTCTTATTTTGGCTTAGGCTTTCATTTGTCTTTGAAGAGCTCTGTTTGCTTGGTTGGTTGGGTTTTTGTCTTGCAGGCACATTTTTCCATAGTTGTGGCTTTTATGTTATTGTCAGTACCCTCTCATTTTATTTGAGATAGTTAACTGTTTTTTTTCTTTCCAAGACACCAAAAATAAGAACGAGTTCCAATTCTTTTCCATTAGATATGTTGTGGGACACGTGATGGATAGCTTTCATCTAGTTCTTTGTTTTCATTCTATTGGTCTGCTTCACAGATAAATAACAATTATAGTAATTTCAGAATAAGAATCTGAGAATCAATATCTGGCTGAACATCAGTACATAGGTCTGCCAGGTATCTGGATAAGTCAGACATAGACATTTTTTCAAATCCTCTGGCAGTTCAAGTGAGATTTCTTTCCCCAGTCACCTGTTAATTTCTTTCAGAAGAGCAATAGTTAACAAAAAAAGTTTTATGGATCCATGACACATATTGAAGGTTTGGGCTAGATCCATTTAATTAAGATTTTTCTTTATAGGCATAGTATTGTTTATTGCATTCCTCAAAACTTTTGCTAGAAATATTTTTTCTTATTCATTTATCCAATTATTCAGTAGAAATATGATGTTAAATTGAGTTTAAAGAGAATCTGATGAGTTTTGCTTTCCATAAAAATCAAAATTTTCCATTTATTTAGTCTTATTTTCTCCATCTGTGCTGAGAAATGGAAGTTTTAGACAACTCTTGTCTTAAATTCTCTTAGCTGTCCTTATTTTTTATTCAGGCAGATAGTTTTCACAGTGGTTTCTTCCCTTGACAATTTTTTCCCTGCATTCTTTACTCAGTTCACTTCAATGGCCAAAGCTTTCCACTAGTTTTAAAATTTCCCTTCCTGCCTCTCCCTGATCTATGACAGTGAAATTGCTGATAGTTCTTCCGTCTGATGTGCACACATAACTGAATTTCAGGATCTGTTTGCAGCTTTTCTGGGTGAGCAAAAATATTTTATGTCCACCTATGTGGCTTTGCAGTCTGTCTACAAGAGGCTTGTACAAGAAGATACCTCTCCTCAGGAATGTGACAAGACTTCAAATCTCATTTTAATTTCTTCCTCAGTTCTCTTCATAATTTCTCTGATTTGGTTTCAGATACTCATTTTGGTTTCCCTCTTCTGGGGAGGTTTTATCAATCTTTGGACAGTTTTAGCTTTGTGAAATCTTACCGTTTTTATAAATAAAGTAGAAGCTTCACAGTACCTTTCACATGAATGCTCTCCCTCCAACTAGCTGAAAACATGCAGAAACTTACAGACTGCTCTTCTGTAAACATTAAAGAGATAGGTGTCAGAGGCTTTGTATTACTTTTTAATTTTAAATTATATGCACAAATCACTCAGCAGAGCAGGTCACAAAAGAAGATGTATCCAATGTCTCTTCAGGAATGTAAGCAGATGTAGACGTAAAGGACAATACTGCTTGTTTTCTCTCACTGCAACATGACAATTTATTTATTTCAGCATAAGGCTCATTGACACTAAGATTTCTTCTATTTCTTTACTTTACCTTGACGTATTTAGGGAATAGGTTTGTATGGTGAAACTATTCACCCACCAGAGAATGAATTGCCCTGGAGACTCCTGAATTTTATGTAATATCTCTTTTAGAGGAAATTGAATAATATGAAATTTTAAGAATTAGATAATGTAATTTAAAAAATAGATTTACACTGTATTTTGAATATCATCATTAATATTTCAGCTTTAAAGCACAGGTTTACTTTTAAGTGCTGGTATTATTTCAGACTTTAAATTTCTATAATAGTTATTGATTTGTCTTCTTTGACTTCGACAGTAATATTAACTGCACTATTAACTGATTTAAAGTATTTAATAAAAATCATACTTGACAACTTAATATATTTATTAATTGCACTTGTGTATGTACACTAACAAATGTGACATACAGGCTTAGCTTCAAAGACACAATCGTTAATGCATTCCAGCTTCAGTAGCAGCCTTCAGAAACCTTTAAATCACACTTAGCTGCGAGGTATATACCTATTATATCACACACAGTGGTGACCTATATGTATAGGTCTTCAGCTAATATTTATTACTCCATATAAGAGCTTTTGAATATTTAATAAGTGTTTCAGGGAAATGAGCATTGCATCTTTTCTCTGTTTTAGTTTTATTCAGTGAAAAACTTCATTACTGTAATGAAAAAAATTATGACAAAAGAAAATAACCTGTAGGATTGATAATGATGGAACTTCTCCAAATTCTACAGATAGAAAAAGTATGAACTAAAGCATTAATTTATTACTGATTCACAGAAATAAAGAACATATGGTATACTTTGCCTTTCACTATTTATGGTCTTACAGTTATCATTAGTTTGGATGTTATTTGTTCTGAAGTGATCTTTCTGAAGGGATTAATTGGTAATTTTTAATAGCTGCCTATGTATTACGACACTAGTTCTGCATTTATGGTATCTTTATTCCTCTCTACTGCTGCCACTGTTGTGAAGTTATTAGTTAAATGATTATTTATTCATGAATTAAGAACATGAGGAACCTACTGTTCTTGCACCATAGTTTTTAGGTACTACCAAATTCCACTTGAACAAGACAGTGTTCCCTGACTCATTGCCAGTAGATGAGGGTAGAGCAGTGGATATTGTCTACCTTTACTTCAGGATGGCTTTTGACACTGTCACCCATCAGATCGTCAGAGAAAAGCTGATGAAGGACAGGTTGAACGAGCAGCCCATTTCAATGAGGTGGAATGAAAACTGGCTGTGTGGATGGGCTGAGAGAGTGGTGATCAGTGGCACGAAGCCTAGTTGGAGGCCAGTGGTGTACCCCAGGGGTCAATACTGGGTCCAGTCCTATTCAACATCTTCATTAATGATCTGGATGATGAGGCAGTGTGTACCCTCAACAAATTTGCTGATGACACAAAACTAGGAGGAGTGGCTGATACACTAGAGGATTGTGCTGACATCCATAGGAACCTCAACAAGATGGAGAAATGGCCTGAGAGGAACATCAAACAGTTCCACAAGGGGAAGTCCAAAATCCTGTACCTGTGGAGGAACAACCCCAGGCACTGGTACGTGCAGGGGACTGACTGGCTGGAAAGTAGCTTTGCAGAAAAGGACCCTGGGGTTCCTGGTGGACACCATGTTGAACATGAGTCAGCAATGTATGCCTGCAGCAAAAAAAAGGGCAAATGGTGTTCTGGACTCCATTAAGAGGAGTGTTGCTAGCAGGTCAAAGGAAGTGACCCTTCCCCTCTACTCAGCACTCGTGAAACCACACCTGGAGAACTGTTTTTAAGGTATATAAATAGCTGAAGGGAGGGTGCAAAACAGACAGAGACAGGTTCTTTTCAGTGGTGCCCAGTGGTAGGACCAGAAGCAATGGGCAAACACTGAAACAAGGAGGTTCCATCTGACCATCAGGAAACACTTTTTTACTGTGAAGGTGACCAAGCACTGGCACAGGTTCCCAGGGAAGTTGTGGAGTCGCCATCCTTGGAGATACTCAAAGACTCTCTGGATATGGTCTTGGACAACCAGGCTGTAGGTAACCCAGCTTGAACAGGGTGTTTGGACAAGATGACCTCCAGAGGTCCCTTCCAATATCAACCACTTCATGATTCTATGGTTCTATCCTTTTTGGTACTATGGTCTAGCACTAGTCTTGCTCCTGTTTTAAAATCTGAGTAAAAATTAGCTTTCATCTAAATAGATGAGTATCACAGCTATAGGTAAAGAATACAAAGATATGTCCTTTATGCTCCTTTGATTTTTCTACTGAGATGAAAATGAGAAATGTTGTGAAAAAAATGCTTCTAAGTTCATAGTTTGGTGATCCATGTGGCAGAACTTTCCCTCAGACTGTGAAAATTTTAAACTGAACTACAAGAACATACAGGACAACCAGGTGATCAGGCCCAGTCAGCATGGGTTTATGAAAGGCAGGTCCTGCTTGACGAGCCTGATTTTCTATGATAAGGTGACCTGCTTAATGGATGAGGGAAAGGCTGTGGATGTTGTCTGCCTAGACTTCAGTAAAGCCTTTGACACTGTTTCCCACAGCATTCTCCTCCAGACACTGGCTGCTTGTGGCTTGGACAGGCATACTCTCCACTTGCTGGTGGTCGGGCCCAAAGAGTTGTGGTGAATGGAGTAAAATCCAGTTGGTAGACAGTCACAAGCAGTGTTCCACAGTGCTTAGTACTGGGGCCTGTTCTCTTTTATAATTTGATCAATTATCTGGACGAGGGGATCGAGTGCACCTCACTAAGTTTGTAGACAACACGAGGTTGGGTGGGAGTGTTGACCTGCTTGAAGGTAGAAAGGCTCTACAGAGGGATCTGGACAAGGTGGATCAATGGGCTGGGGCCAATTGTATGAGATTCAACATGGCCAAGTGCTGGGTCCTGCATTTGGGTGACAACAACCCCATGCAATGCTACAGGTTTGGGGAAGAGTGGTTAGAAAGCTGCCTGTGGAAAAGGAGGTGCTGGAGTGTGTACAGAGAAGGGCGAGAAACCTGGTGAGGGTTCTAGAGCACAAGTCTCATGAGGAGCGGCTGAGGGAACTGGGATTGTTTATCCTGGAGAAAAGGAAGCTGAGGGGAGACCTTATCACTCTCTACAACTACCTTAAAGGAGGTTGTAGCGATGTGCAGGTCGGTCTCTTCGCCCAAGTAACAAGAGATAGGACAAGAGGAAACGGCCAGAGATAGTTGCGCCAGGGGAGGTTTGGATATTAGGAAAAAAAGTCTTCACCGAAAGGATTGTCAAACATTGGAACAGGCTGCCCAGAGAAGTAGTTCAGTCACCATCCCTGGAGGTATTTAAAAGATGTGTAGATGTGGTGCTTAGGGACGTTGTTTAGTGGTGGACTTGGCAGTGCTAGGTTAACAGTTTGACTTGAAGATCTTAAAGGTCTTTTCCAGTCTAAACAGTTCTATGATTCTGTAGTTCTAAATTGAAACCTTTGTAAGACCAAATCACTATTTCAAATGAAGTTCTAGTTTGAGAAGAAAGAAGATGAAGAAACAGAATTAATTTCCAGACTGTAAGTTTCTCCGAACAAATTGCATCCTTTAAATTAACCTTGAAATATGTTTGAGTTCACTGAAACTGAAAGCCAATGAGACAGCAAAACATTTTATCCCATATAAATGGGTTGTTAGAATAAATTAGGTCTGTCCTTTTCAGCTCATAATTAGATATTATTCTATGAAAAAAAAGGGAAAACTGTATGATCTCTTATGAATTAATCTGATTAAAAATTTGGATTTCTGCTCTGAAATAAATCGAAACTCTTCAATGCTTATTTTTGTCCTGAATCAGTATTGAAATTTGTCATTGCCCACAGAATTCCAAAAATATAATCGTCAAATATTGAAATGTCCATTTTCACAGAAGCATAGAGCGCTAAATGCATTTTTTTTTTGATTTCTAGGAAGAAAATTTGCTTCATCTTCACTTAACGTTTGAACATTTCCTACCTATAGTAAGGTAAATTTGGAGATGTCAATTTGCATGTTTCTTGTCCTCAGGAGATAAGGTTACCTGATAGAAATGCCACAATTTAGAATTTAGATCAACCAAAGCGGAGACTGATGCATCACAGAAAATACATTTCAGAAAATACATTTCAAATGCAAAATATTGGCTCTTAGAAGAGACTGAAAACATGAGACAGAAGCTGAGGTGCTGCGGCATTCAGGGATTCACTGGCAGATTTCAATTTGATCTGCTCTAACTGATTAAACTTAACAATTAAAATGTCTTAAGCACAGCTGACCTAATCAAAAATTATAGAAACTTAGAGGGGCAGAAAAAAAAATATTAAAAGAAGGTAATAAAGCATTCAGGAGTTATTTTCTAAGAGAATTAGGATTTTTTCAGCAAGTCAGAACACAGGATAAAGAGATCATTTTTATCCTTTGATTTTCAATTGAGTTTACTTTTTCACTCAGTTCCAATGACTTTTCAACATGAACTTTCATACTACTTCAAGTTAATTAACTGCATCTTATTGCAAGTGAAGTCAACATTTCAGTGCAACATTATAGACTGATTACCCTGCTAAAGAAAACTGACATTCTCTGAGTAATTAGAAGCAGCTCAGCTTTCGCATATAAAGCAACTTCCAGTTTTCTTAATATTGCTTAGAGTAATCAACAGTTGAATTAGGAACAGGGAAAAAAAACCCACCAGCCATTCACAAAATGAAGACTAATACCTCATTTGCAATAGTGTATAGGAAGTACAGGCTGACATAGAATGCATCCGGATTCATTTTTTCTAGTGCATGTTGTGTACCGCACAGTTTGTCGTATTATCCATACGAATAATTTTTGGAGATAGGTGTAGTCCATACCTAAAACATGCTCCTGTTAATGTTTTCTTCTCATCCCCCAAGTTTCCCATGCCTTGTTCTTGTCCAGATACAGAAAGTACTGTGCTTTGCCCATTTGACCAGCCTGAGAACTCAAATACACACTGGGGGGTAGGAAAAAAGTCCAGATGAGACCCCAAATAGTAAAATTTGAAGATATGGTCATTTGAAGTCCAGAGTGCTTTTGTTCTACTGCTCATTGACACAGTTTTTAACATTTATATTGTAACTTTCATTAGATAACCAGAACCTTAGCCTTATATGTAATGAATAATTCAGTTGAAATCTACTTTGGTATGATTACTTGTATTGTATACAATTAAGCTGGTGAATAAATCTTTGCAGACGCAAGACTGAGGAAGAAGTACTGAAGTAAACATGGTTTGAATTTAGTAGCTACAATAACCCAGAGATTACTAGACACAGGAACACATTTCTGCCCTTCTAAGGTATTTGCAAATTTAAATCCCACTTTTTTATTGAAATCATCTCAGAGAAATATTTCTTTGGAAATTTTGTTTTTCACGTGGACTCTTTATAGAGGGTGAACTTTAGAAAAGGAACTGTTTTTTTTTTTTTAACTTTGATTTCTATTTCTTACACAGGCAAGTAAACAAGAATACAGTAGGGGACAGCAAGAATACTAATGAATTATAGAAAAAAACACTGATTATATTCAGAGATAAAAGGATGATGTGGAATTTTTAGAATATGAATCTTTTTATTTAGTGATTGTGGTAAATGTTTTCTATGTTTTTACTAAAACAACTGCAGTGTTAACCTAGTACTTAAATGACAATGCGTCATGCTTGATTGAGGTTAATTATCACTGGTATTATAAATCTAACATAACATATCTTGAATTCTAATTTTGTTTTAATTACAGAAGACCAGTTTAATTCAGTTATAAATTATGTTTAACTCAGTGATATTTTCACAATACAGTCTTGCAGCTCATAGAATAACATGCAGGGAAAAAAATGCAATGACTGAACATAGTTTACAATAATGCTAATCTATCCATAGTCAAATTTTCTTCTTGTGTTTGATCATTAATTTGTTACATCATGAAAAGCCATGTAACATAGTCTCTACAGATTTCCTATCAAGATGAGTGCTCCCTACAGGAAACAGACAAAATATTTTCTCTCTTGAAATCTACCTTTTTTTAAAAAAAAAATCTTTCTTGAAAACTTTAACCTTAATGTAAGTAAGTCAATGGTCTAGATTCCTTTGACATCACTGTTAAAACTTGCTATACTAGAGAGTGGAGAACTTCAAATATTGTAGAGAAAATGCCTTGTCAAGTCTGAGATGGCTTATGATTACAAAAGTATTCCCATCTGTTCAAGGAGAAGTAAATACTGTAGGCCACTACTCCTAATAGCATAAAGAAACAACGTGCTGTGTGACTTCAAGTGTGTTCCCAAAACATGTTGTTTCCTATGAGCCCTTGAGTAAACAAACTTCTCTAGCTACATCCACCCTATGAAGCAAAAAACAGGAAGGCTGAAGCAAGCTAATGGTCATGAACTACAAACATGGCTGATTTTAACCTGACTTTACCATCCATACTCTGTGTACAACTTTCTGAAGTCTGTGATGCTGCTGCTGCCCATGTGGGCGTTAAATTCAGCATGTAGACAGCTTAGTCTTCAGCTTAAATGTATGCATATTGACTCCAAGGAAAGACTTTCCTCTTCAGAAACTGAAACATCTGAAGATACGCATCATGTCTAAGAATTCCAACTGAGCCTCTCCTTGCTGGTTTATTCTATGCCTATATTGCTAATCGTTACCCACTTCATAATCAACCTGATGTTTTCCAACAAGTCTCTGAGTAGGAGTTGACTGGTGCATGATCATAACTTTTTCTGTCAAGTTCTCTCACATCTTAAAAAAATCTTTGGGGATAACTTTTCCAATTTTGGAAACATAACTAATTAATCACAGAGGTAAAGTTTGTAACCTTTACTTAAGGTTTATAAACAAAGTGAACGAAGTCTAATACAGTCATTCTGAGAAGTAAAATATTGAACTAATTGTATTCTTCTTTTCCCATTTAATTATTAATTATTTTTGGTTCCTGAGTTCTCTAATCTTGGAAATATGAAGGTAATATTTTAATGTACCCTTGTCATAATGCATTTTTTCTTTTTTCATATGAAAAATAATTATATAATGGACAAGCAACGATTTTGTCACAGTGTAAAGCAACATAAATCTTTTCAACATTTATATGACTGCTATTTTTGGAGAAAAAATGGAAAAGGTTTGTTATAAACAAAATTTAAAAGTGTAATTAATCTCATGTTTAAGTAAAATAAAGATAATATTTTTACATTTTTTTCTAGATAGATGATGAAAATAATCTGGTCGATTTATAATGAATATATGCAGTAGGCTGGGAAATAACATCTCAGAATTATACTCTTTACTTGGACATGTGATACTTGATCCGAAGATCAATCTGGGAACAACAAAATTAAAGTTCTTGTGTGGTTTTTTTTGGCTTGGTTTTACTTTTAAATATTCCTTGAGTCTGTAGATTTTTCTTTGAGAATGAACTCTTAAGGAATTTCAAAGCTATACATAAATTTTCTGCTATTGCCACTGAAAAATGGGAGGACATTGTGCTCCCACTTTATAACATTCAAGGAGTGTGATTCACAGGACAGAAAGTAGATGAGGAAACTGGTAATTTTAGGAAGATAAATGCTTTAATTTATTAAAGTTATCTAATGCCTAACTTCTGTTCTGCTAATGTGGTCTTCTTGGATTACTCGCTCCTCTCAAGCTTCCTGTTTGCTACCTTACTGAACAGTCCTGCCGTATAGAGAACTTTGAATATGTTGAGAGTCATGGAAGACATAAATATTATTTCAGTCGAAAGTCAGGTCTTCTTGTAGAAAAAAATATATTTCCTAATGACGAAATAAGGATCAAACCTTGCATGGACCAGGAGATGGCTGTCTTTTGTATAACCCTAGCAACCAAACCTTGTAATGAGCTCAGTTGGCCTCTGGATGGCATCATGCTGTCACACAAAAAGGGACAAAAATCTTTTCCCAATCAGTTAAAAAATGGTTTAAAGCAAAAGTGCTAATAAAGAATTCTAATTTGGGTTGTTATTTTATATTTTAATTGATACACGAGAATATTACAGTCATATTCTGTATTTGTTAAATTATTTAATGATTAGAAATGTTAAATATTTTGTTATTTTCATAGATCTGAAAGAGTCATCAGTCACTAGTGCTCATGTGCTCAGATTCAATCCACTCCAAATATTACTCTTCTTCTGTGTACTGGGGACCAGCATTATAATATATTGGACTTTCAAGCTAGTCATACATACCATTAGAGTGTATCCAGACCCAAGCAAACTAATGTAAGACTGCTAATACTCAGCTCTATAGACATACCTCATTGACAAAATGCCTGGAAATATTTTCCTTTGAGAAAGGAAACTTTTCCATAAGAAGTTATCAGAAATATTAGACCCTTAAATATTTGTACTTTTGCTTTTTTATATTTAATAATTAAAGTATATATTTCATCCTAGCTCTGATTTTAGGTGAATTAATATATTCCTCCAAATAAATCCAGTTTGTGCGTCTCCATGGAAATGTGCATTTGCAAATGCAACATCAGGTGATTTTGTGTCATATTAAGATTACAGTATGTTGCTATTAGTAATTAAATGCAGTTGTTTTGAAAGGCAGAACAGCTTCCTCTCACATCTGGAAATAAATAAATGTTTTACTGTTTTTGCTTTTGAAGAGTACAACTATTTTAACTTCTAAAGATTTATAAGCTTGAGGTAGAGAAAAGCTGTGGGCCATTATGAAAATAAGTTAGATGCTTTAATTTTATGCAAAAGCATATAACTCGGATGTCAGGAACTGGCAGGATTTTAGTAGCTCTACAATTTGTAGGCTCTGATATAAGTCTGGATAACTATTGCTCTGCCACTTAGCTCTGCCTCGTGAATCTTATTGTCAGTCTTTCAAAATTGGCTTTCACTGGTGATCTAGAAATTTGGAGAGAGGTGGTGTAACTACAGAGCAGACACGATCTCTGGAGTTCCTATGGGCTAAACTAGCACGCAATATTAGAAACGAGTAACTTTTATTCTAAGTGCCATATAGGTAGTTAATGATTTGGTAATATATCTGTAGGAGGCAGAGCACTAGTGAAAGATAAAAAGTCACCAGGCAAATACATATAAACTCTGTTCCTTATGTAGGACTTCTGAAACCTGGTATAGGGAAAAGTTAGAATGGTGGACAAAATTGGCACAGTTTACAGAACTATGGAAATACGGAGGAAACTTCAGTTATTGTTCTTCTTGCCAGGCGAGTAGTTAGTGGACTCAGGTATTTGCCTGTGTTTAAATCACTCCTCCCATTTGCCCTGTTCAACCCCTTCCTTGCTCTCTATATAACCTGCTCCCCTCCCTGTATCTGCTGTCAGGGCAAGGGAGCTACAGTATTGCAGACTGTAAGAAGCGTTTCTCTTCTACCAAAATTATAGCTCTTCAAATAGTCAGTCAGAAATCCTCCCACAAGAACTGTACCGCTCTCACTGTCGTGTGCTCTGGTTATCCAAAGGCTTTTACATGTATCTCCAAGAGCAAGGTGAGTTGTTTTTCAGTGTGATACCTATTTCAGCCACTTAAATGTGTCATTGTCAGCCAGCAATCATAACATCATATGGCTAATTCTCCTCCCTGGGCTACAATTTCTAGTGGATCAATTTATGTGCCAAACAATAATTTTATAGTTTGGGTTGATGGTATGTCAGCTTCATAAATTGTACTTAAGAATATGTATTACTCTTGTACTCCTCGTTGGTTGTGTATGTTTTCTTACAAATTAAGGCAAAGGCAAATAAAACTAAATGAAGGGTTCCTTCTTCCAGTGAATGTTATGAAAACAGAGTATTAGTTTACAATACTATAATACAATCAGTCTATTCATGCAGAACACATCTTAACTTATTGAAGGGATAATGCATAAATATAGGTATTGAACAATTAGATACCAAAAAATCAATTTTTAAAAAATAATACTTTCTTCAAAAAGTGTATCTTCTTTTGCAAATTAAATGTTAAAGGAATCAGAAAAATTAAGTGATGCTGCATTTTTACATATGATATCTATACTTTGTGCTTTCCTTATAATAATTTTACTGATGGCCCTCTATTCATATTTTTTTGTGTTTCTCTTTAGAAAAGTCTGCTGGACTTTCATTTATAAAAATCATTCCTTTGGCATAATTTACAAACAAGTTGAAATCATAAAGTGTGGTAATCTGGAAAGAAGATGGACTGTCTGGTTGTGCTGCTGTTCAGCAAAGTTACTTGTTGCGCTATTTGCCATAGTCCTTCTGTAGTCAGTCCTGTAACATTGACCTTGGTCAATTAGTCAGTTCCACTATGTGACTTGGGCAGGGTAAAATGCAAAGTGTGGCTTTGCGTTCACACTGGTCAGTGCTGGTGACCTCTAGACTTGATTAATTTTGCTCATCATAGTTGCCCAAACAATTTGTCCCATGTCTCTTCGGAGCACAATGCAGTTACCCAGTGTTCTAATTATTGTCCTTATTTTGCACATCTTGTACATGTTGATATTTTTAGATAAATGTCTAAGGTGGCCATCATTGTGTTCAAGAACCTGCTGGCAGAACTTTGCCTCTATTACGTTATAAGAGAGTCTCTTTTCTTCAATGTCTGTGCAAAGGCACGCGCTGGCCCTATCAATGTATGATATGTAAGATGCTGTCACCTTTTCAAAGTGTTCTTGTTGTATCTCAGAAGCTAATCTTGGTACCAGTACCTTCCAATAACAATGACAACTTATATTCAAAATTTCAGTGAGTATTAACATTCATTTAAATGGGCTTTTAGTAATCTCATAGTAAAAAAAAGAATAAGTAGAAGGTCTCTTAATATGGTCAGGCTGATTTGGATCATATTTATATTACAACACTTATAATTCTATAAAAATAATCCCAGAAGGTGAAAAAAGAATGTTGTTTATCTAAACGTCAATAAAAATTTCTACCCCCTTCAGGCTGCAAGGTTGGGAGGTTAATTACAAAGCATGGGGAAACTCTAATAAATTAAAAGAAACAAACATTTCTTTCTTGCTTGGACAGGTCAAAGTTTCCCATTAAAAAGAAGAGGAACAGCAAAGGAGCAGGCGTTGATGTGCAAAAGCATTTGCTGATGGAGACAATTTTTCACTTAAATTAATTGCAGTGAGATCAATGTTTGATGTGTGGCACATGCCGATAACCTTTGTCTGTGTTATCACTGATAAGGCATTCAGCATTCACTTATCGTAAATACTCATCAGATGTGCTGTTGAGGCCATTATCCTGAAACATATTTAGCAGCATTCGAGATTTCTGTCCCAAATACAGCCTGTCTCACCACTTTTTTGCAGCTGCAGAAGAATTGCCTGAATGAGTTTCTCATCACAATAACTATGAGGATCAAAAACGACCAGATGGTTCTTTGAGGCTCCTTAGGCAAATAAGATATGCTGTACTAGGGATATCCAGTCTATAAAGTCCATATTACAGATAAACACAAGACAGCTCTGCTCTCTTTCTGAGCTGGCTAGGGGCCACTTACTTTGGATAACGTAATATTTGGAAACTCCAGTGCTGTTCAGGCACAGCTACATGGCTTTCAGCCAGCTTGTAGCCTAGGCCCTACATAGGAACCTGGAACTAAAGAATTTGCATGTCCATTCTTGAAATATATGCTTCCAAGGCACCATCCAAATCCTTCGAAACTAAGGAGCTTCACTGAGTGGGCTTGCTGGAACTAGAGAGGAAGCTGACTGACAGTCTTAGGAAAATATAATGGCACCTTGTATTATCTCCTTGGAGAGGCTCAAAATTAATAAATAGATTTTTGTGAAGTAATTTTCCAATCTTTCTTGCTGCAGTCTGACCTTGTTTGCCTCTCTAATGTTTTGTAATTGATCTTAAAAATCCCACTTTCTTTAAATATGGTCTAACTCACTGTTTCTAATTTCAGAACCGCAAAGCATAATCTCAACTTTGTTATAATCTAGGCAAATTACAACTTTGTTATAATCTAGACTTGTCTTCCCATTATCTACCAATAACAGGTGATAAAAACCATACGCAGAACAAGGAGATATACTTACGAAATGGTACTCTCAAAAGTACCACTAAGAAAATGCTTTGAAATGAGTCAGATGTGAGCTTCACCTGGTCGATCTCATCCCTACTGAAAGCATAAAATTTGTCAATATTCAAGACTGGGCAGTCTCTTGTATTGTGGTGTCCTTATCTTCTGTCCTTCATACATGTGTCTGTTTCCCACAGTAAGACCTTTTTAGAGCAAAACCTTTTTCCAAAGTACATCCTCATTGCTGTACTGTGTGCTATGAAAGTAGTGACAACCCGTGATATTGCTTCATTCACGCTGTGGGCAACAGAACAGAAGATCCAGGGATCCACTGAGATGGAGATAGCAGCAGTCCATGTCTTATGGTAGGCCCAGACTGCTGTTAAGTTGGTGTTTATTGACAACCCTTCAAGGATGTGTATGGTTATCTGAAATGCAGCGCAACATATTTCTCTTTAGCTGATCTAGATCCATGCAGTCACTGTGTCTCCTGTTTTCCCGATATGGACAGAGTTCATATCTGGACTCAGAACTATGTCATAGGCGGCTTCTAAAACTTCAACTGATGGGGGCAATGTGTGTGGAATACCACCAGGAGGAAGTGTTGTTTTGTAGCAAACTCGTGCATTGCCAAAACCAAGAGAAACTAACTAGCAGCAAAGCAGGCAGTTTATTAAAATATGTTAGACACAGAAATTTTTAGAATAAGGAGTCAAAGTTAATAACTCAGAGTGGCAGGTGTCTGTTAAATTCTGCCAACAAAACCTTACTTTTGTCCTTTGGAAAGAAAAATACTCCTACATTAGGTGACAGTATGGCAAGGCTTTCCAAGGAGGAGATGGAGCAGTAACACTTCAGAGATTTGGGCCCAGTCCCTCTCTTTTAAAGTCAGGGAGCGCATCTTTTCCAGAGCTTTGCAATTATATTTACACGATAAACACAGACCAAAGCCTGTGTAACAGAGATAAGATTATAAGACATTTAAAGTCTTATCTGGCCCAGAACCCAGGATACTCAGTCAAACAACTTCATCCTGGCTAAAACAGTCAGATAATTTGGGTAGAATTTTTGGAATTTTCATACTATTCCCACTTAAAGGATTGATTAAGCTCTTAATTTATTGTCACATCTTTCTTTACTTTTGTCTTTCTACTGATTTGCCTAAACAACAAGGTAAGTAAGTGGAGAAGTTAATAAAAAATAATCTCTCAAAACTAATATTAAACAAGTGTACATTTAAGTTGGTTTCTTATGGAGGCACACACAATCCCATGTGTCTATGTCCCCTAATAATACTGAACTTATTAGCATAAATCAAACAAACTTGACAGAAAGTAATCTGAAAAACATTGCAAAAGGCAGAAGAGAGCCACCAACTATGTTTCAAATCCTTTCAGAATAAAACATGACAAAAAACAAGATACCTTTTCTTACCTGAAATACCTAAAATTAGAACAAACTTCAGGAATCAGAGCAAGTGTACTGTTTAAGACATATTTACGTGTTTGAGAGAGACACACACATAAGAGAGAAATGAATACGAGTGAGTGAATGAGAGTATTAGATCAAGATGATCCTCATTAATTTAGAAGTAATGGCTTGGTACTATGACTAATTTATACAATGCTGTAAACATTTAAAATTCTTCCATTTATTCATATCTGAATGGAGACATATTTTAACTTAATCTACATCAATGATTAGGAAGCTGTGATAACATCTTAGAAAACTGAAGGACAAAAATTACTACCTCACGTGGCAGTTCCTCTGTGCCTCTGTCCTAACACATCAAATCAGTCAAAACATTTTAAGTGAACACCTAGAGTGAAGGTTTACAGCACAGGAAAGTAGGACTCAATATTTAAAAATCCCTTACATGTCCTGCAGTTTCCACTGTTACCATATTTCTCTAAAACATTATATCTGCAGCATGCTTCGAATCTTTCCCAACCAACCAGCCAAAGAAAGAAAAGATAAAAATCCTAGTGTGCCCCGACCTGGACCCACACTGTCACTGTTCNGGGGGGGGGGGTATTTTGGGTGGTGGTGGTGGTGTTTGCCTTTTTACCTGTTTAAAAATAGAGCTTGAGGTGTGTTTAGTCTTTGACAGAAAATATTGGTAGTGAGCTGATGGAGTTTTTCCTGAAGACATCTTTGTAGACACGATCATCTTCCATTTTACTCAAGATGGACCATAACTATTTCAAAGGAGTTCTGTAAGTTACCCATCTGCTTCTTGCACGAATACACGGGAAGGCCACAATACCGATACTGTACAATCATAGAGAAGTATCAGCTCATCACTTGACCTCACCTCAGTACTTTTGTTATTCTTCATCTGTACTTTCCAGATGTTAAGAAAGATTATCGCTACATGGAAAGGAGCTGAATAATTTAGACTGTCCTTTGGAGTGTCTAATTCACAGATAATGTTTGGTTCACAGTTAACTGAATTGGTAAATTACAAACAGAAATACTAATATAAAATTCAGGTTGCTTGTGTATTAATCATTGAAGCTCTTGAAGATGTTTCAGATGTTTTTCAGGATGTTCCAGAAGTTTCAAGCTGGACTCATATAAATTAACTATGGGTGTTTAAATATCTTATCACTTTGTGTTCTTGGTGATACAGGTCATTAACTCACACCATGGTTACCCAGAAAAGCTATGCTAACACTCTCCTGTTGTAAAATAGCTCATACCATATTAAGCAAACACAGGTGTGCCAGTTCTGTTGTAAAAAGTATACTTTTTTCTGTCAGTATTGTACAAATTCTGGTACATTTCCTCACTCTGGAGGTAACTTTCATTCTTTAGCTACTTTGAACTGTGTCTAGGAACAAAGAACACTGCGTAAAGTAACTATTATGAGCATTTACTTCAGTTAACTGAAACCCACTGGAAAAATATTGCTGCTCTATTTAGTAATTTCTGGGAACTGATTGTCCTTAAGGATCATGAATGGCAAACTCCCATCCTTTAAACACCGGCTTTTGAGTTTGTGAGGAACAATTCATCAGACCACCTTTCTCAGAAAATGTCAATTTATCAAACTCAAATTCTGTGATAGGAGAACATAGCTGTCAATAAATTCATCCAGCTAACTCTTAAAAAAAAAAAAAGCTAAGAAGATTAATTTTGATATCTTCAGATTAATCCAATACTAATTTTTGAGTTGAAAAACCTGAGTTATCACCTGTAACTTACTTAGTCCCCCAGATTCATTAATTTAAAATAGTCTTTTAAGTATTCATATATAAAGAATTAGATCTCTATATATTATTTCCATTGTTTCAACAAATGCATCACATAATTTATTGATGTGTGGATAATTTGCAAATTTTAAGAGAACAAAATTTATCTGCTTAATCTTTTCTCTTAAATTGTTAACTGTAATGCCTTAGATTGAAGTAAATGTTAATTAACAACTTCCCAGATTCTTTAATCTATATAGAGAACAGTTTTATACTATGAATGCATTAATCCGCTGCTTACAAATGTCACTGGGATGAATTTTTCCCAGTAAAATGCTTCAGGCATGCCTGAGAAGAAATAATTGGCAACATTAACTGCTTCTATCAAGGACAAAAATAATCTTTAATACAAGGAAGTGAAGTCATGATCAATTTCTTCAAAAATTTGAAAGGATCACTGACATTAAAAATAAGGAAATTGGCTTTGATATTCTTGTTTAATTTTCTGGTTGAACCAAAAAGCTGTGAAATAAAATATTTCTGCTGGTTTTGACTGGCTTCTTTTTGTGCATTGTAACGCAATCAACAAGCAAATGTGAATCAACTTTCTGCTTCAGGTTCTACTCAAATAGAATACAAATTATTATGTAGGGCTTTGTTCTTTCAGAGTGCTCGGTTTCCTCTTAAATCCCAGTAGTCACTGATAACATTTATGTACTCTATATAAAGTATACAAACATTAAATATATAGCTCAGCTGGAATGACCCTGAGTAACATGCAAGTTCATTTCTTGCTGGCTATAACAATGATGGATGATTTAAAGGCATAGCATAGATATGCCCATGTCAACTTCTGGTTTTAGGACCAAGACTGAGAGATACCTCTGGAATTTTACTAACTGTTCAGCTGTTGTACGTATAATCAGTAATTTCTCTAGTCCTCACCAAGCATAAAATTCTGTTAGCTCTTTAATGCAGTAACATGAACTCTATTTCCTTTATCTTTTTTGAAACTGCTTTCTGTCAAAACATATAATTTATAATGTCAGTAAAGTGTTTCTTCTTATTTCTTGATGTTATTTCTTGGGACCATGGCCTCTTGCTTCTACCTCAGTGTCTCCCTTTATTGCTAGGTGTTATGAGTAATACCAGTGGACCTCAGTACATCACAGTGTTTTGACACGAGCTGCGTAGCTGTGGTAAAATACAGACAGATTGTTTGTTGATGCTTTGACTTTTTTAAATGATGATGTAGCAAGTTTTTCTTCAGTGATTTCCACTTTCATCATTACTGCAACTTATGAGCTGACTTCAGAACTAATGAAATAGCTCATATAGCCAATGAGCAATTAACTCCATGATTGCCTAATCTGGATGGAGAGCAAGAATATTCTCATACTCTACAGCACAAGATGCTTTCTAATGACATACTAATCTTTTCCTAAAAACAGTCTGTTATACATGCTTACTGGTCCTTATGTCTTGTTTGCAAAAGATATAAATAGCAAGAGCATTAGCTTCATTGGATCCATAATTGCTTAAAAGCACTTCACTTTGTAGTGTTACCGTGAATTCAAGAGGATGGCAATAAAAAAATTTATATACATGTCATGAATTTGTCCCTAAACCATGGAGGCCAAATGCTTCTTTGTCTTCTAATTGAACTTAAATAATCCCTTCCAAAAAAGGCAAGTGAACAGACAAAACTGAGCTGGCACAGTCTGGAAAAATAGACCTCTGAAGTCTGGGGACCTGGCCATCCCTGATCATTGCATTGCACTAATGCCAGTCCCATAGCAGCCTGGCAAGTGAAGGCATGAGTGAGAGAGGAGAACGCATGTGATGGCACATGGACAGAGCAGCAGGGAGGTTTCCATGCAGCGTATTTTCTCTGTTCCTTTGTAGGCTGAGACACTGAGTTGGCAGAGGTGTTACTTTGGTTAGTCCTTTTCACTTTTTGCTCTTAAAAAGTAGTTTATAAATGCTTTTCTTTTTTAACCTCATTTTTTGTAGGTCATTTGTAACAACAACAACATCAAAACAAAAGAAATAAGGAAAACATCTGGACCTGAATTCATGGGTCTTAAGTTTAGGAATAAGGCAGACTTTATTTGCCTTTGAGAGTCAAGTAAACCTCATCTAGGATTGCTGAGGATCCAACTACCATTGCAATATTCAACCGACCATCTAGTCAGGCAGAACATAAAAGTCCAGAATTGGGAACGAGGCTTGGTGAGCACCTTCTAAGGCAAAATGAGCTTCCTGCTCAACCTCACCAAGACCAAGCAGAAACGAACATAGGAGAGATTGATATGAGTGGTATCTGTGGGCAGAAGGACTATGAGTTGAAGTGGGCATGAAATTAGAGAGTATAGGTCCAGGAGGGAACAGTGATCAGTTAAGAGTGCAGATAGGGTGAAGGGCTGGCTTGGCTAGATAAAGACAAGAGGGGGGATCCCAGACTAGTTATAGGGTTTGTTGTGATGAGGAAGCAGGGAAAGACAGCCCTGGAGGAAGTGAGGGGAAGAGGAAGGACAGACAGGAAACGGGAAATGGATTTGTTGGAGAAATTTTACCCAAAGTGTACAGTTTTGCAGCAGTTGTGGGTATAACTTTGCAGTAGATGAAAACATACTCTTGCTAGAGAAACTCAGAGCTAAGAAAAGGTTAGAGCTGGTCTCAGCCTCCCTACAGGGAGGAGGAGACCACTGCAGCCCCAAAATAGCAGGTAATAGCAGATAAAGAGCTTGAGTAGACTACATGGGCAGTTGTTGGCAACCACGCTGTTAGAAAGTCTGCTCTTTGAAGAAGTCTCAAAATGCCAGCCAGGTGAGAATAAGCACATTGTCAGATGATAAAATAAGTAAAGGTATGGGTCACAAAGAATGAAATAAAATGGTACTTCTGTTTGCTTGAACATTAACTGTTTTATTCGGGACAGTAGGAGGTTTGAGCAGGACTGACACTAAGTGTGTGTGTGTGTATGCACATGTTGATAGCATAAAAAAATAAATCTATGTTTAAATATTAATTATTACAAGGGGCTAAAAGAGTCACAAGGCATGGAGGATAAGATTTTTTTGTGTATGATCATCCACTGATACCACTCTTTCTTAAGCCAAATTTAATTGAAAAAAAAGTGTGTAGGCAATGATGGTGCAAAACATCAAAAGAATATCATGGCTGGTGTTCAGATTGTCTTGCCACAGACATGGTTAAATGGTAATAAAGAAAGGATCATAGAGGTAAATGGTACGCTCTAGCAAATTAAGGACTGACACATTTGCTATCAATGTGATTTATAGTCTTCAGTGAAAAAAAGGACATGGTGCCTAATTGTTTCAAATGAAAAATTTAATATTTACATATACGCATCATAGATCACTTATAATTATAATCAGTATAATTAATTTCTGTGTGACACTTTGAATGTAAAGTATTTATTATCTATAAGAAAGATGTTTTATGTTAAATGTTTATCTAAGTCAGTTTAATTTTCCCTTTATTCAGATGTTACTGTGGAAAGGTTAAAGCATCTCAGTATCTGTACAGAAGAAATTCAGTATTTGGTAAGATGAAATAACATCTAGTTCTCTATCCAGAAACCTGAAAATGTTCCATTTAGGGGTATAGACTCAGCAAGATGACGTAACCTCTAGATGTCTTTTTTTTTTCCCCTGATGCTTGAGTTTTCTGTTTGTTGCTGTGAAATAAACTGAATGAGCAAAGTGGCTCATTAGAAGTTTCATCACTAGCTAGTACTGAAACAGAGTGAATTTCATTCAGTGCAAATGCAGTTGATTTTATTGCACTTTGCAGCATCAAAGAAGTGGAGAAAGGAATAAAAGAATCCTATTAAGAGCAAACAGACATCCTGCAGTTCTATTAAGAGATTAATGTCCTTGAAACTCAGCAAAATTGCTTCTGAAACTCTACAACATAATGCTTTACATATACTGCTGTCTGACTCAGTGCTGTAAGCACAGGAAACACAAAGTGGTGTGCTCCCATACAGTCATAAGAATTTGTGTTTCTTCATGTAACATTTATTCTCTGTCGTTGACTTAGTGGATCAATAGAAGAAGTTCAGTTTTAAAATGTGGAAGCTTTAATGGGTTATCAAAATCTCACACTTAGGACCTGATTCAAAGACCATTAAAATCAATACAAGGGCTGACTCTCATTGACATTGATAGGCTTCACATCATGCCCTCCAGCTCATCTTTTCACTTACAGTCAGCTTCAAAATGTTGCTCAAAGAAGGGTATATCTTTCTTCTGTTTTTTTTTTTTTTTTCAGACACTTAATGAAACTAAAGCTATATATTTTTCCAGAAGCTTCTTTGCAAAGAAACTTTTAGCTATTAAGTTGTATAGATGTATATTCTTTGATGACAATATTACATTCACAAATTATAACATTTGAGGGTTCTCACAAGTAATTGGGTCCTCGTTAGAGGCTGAGATAGACTTGAGTATGTCTTTGGTACTGCTTACTAGTAAACAGTATTGAAATAATATCGTATCACTATTGTACGTTGATGAAAAATCATCTGTTAATGTGATTACTCTTAGAAATGCGGTGATATTTTGTATGTATTCATGTTGCCAGTGTAAGAACTCTGTAGACAGTAAGTCATTTTCACAAGCAGAAGACAGGCAGTATGAGAGTAGAGGGACAGACTTTCTACAAAGTTCAACCTTTCAAAGTTCATTTCAGTCTGTGACTGTTCCTCTTAGCCAAGAAAAGGGTATTTTTATGGGGTTGTTTTTTAGAGATAACCTGCACTATCTTTGTGAGAAACAGTAACAGGAAAAGCTTTTGACAATGTATGATTAATGTCATGGGCTGAAGGCACAAATCAAAATGTGATTTTGCCACTGCTTGTTGTGCTACATCTGAAATGAACAATGCCAAGTGTAATAAACTATTATTTGCTTGCTGGATGAAGGTTGCAGAAGGCCACTGTGTCATCACTATTAAATTTATAAACCAGGGTTCTGCAGGTGGACGTTAAGTCTGTTGTAATGTCAGCGTGAAACATCCATGATCTAATTGGCTTGCCTGCAGACACTCCATGTAGCCTCAACTTGGAAAGAAAGGTCAGAATTCAAAGAACAGATGGCAACTGGCTAAAGTAATTAAGTGCTGAAAATCCAATCCTTCTTTATACACATTGCACAGAATGTTTAATCGGAAGTTTGACCAGCAAATCAGGAACTCAGCATTTTTTTCCCCTTTTCTGACTATAGGATTTGGTTTTCTACTAGAAATAAGATATTTATAGCATTAAATAAAGTATTGAATACATTTAAAAAATCTCCTAAATAGATGGAGAACCTTGATATGAGAGAAGGAACAATTTTAATTTAGAATGTTGTTTTCATTATGCAAAACATCCCTGCAGGGAATAGCAGAGATGGAAAGCAAATTATTCTCTTATCATGTGTCCTCAGCACCTTGTTCTTTAGTTCAAATACAATAGATTATGGTTCTAGTTATAGCCATATGGTCAGCAAAATAAGCTGTCAAATTATTGAGAGAGGAGCAAAGTCAGGTTAATTTAAACCAAAACATCTGTCACCACAGTGTATCTTAAAATACTGGGAAAAAGAATCATCTTAACCCATGGCTGTGGGCAATGTAGACTCAACCTGGGTAAATTTACTCAGTTTAGTTTAATTTACTGACAACACTGGTTTTACTACTGATTCAGATATTGAGAAAAAATGGTCAGTTAAACAAACACTTAGAAAACATCTCCATTTCCCCAGGTTCATCTCCCATTTTTTTCTGCTTTTTATATTTGGTTCCTCCCAAGACCTTCAGTGAAGACTACAGTCCCTTGGGGGTGTTTCTGCCCCAGTGTGGATCGTCCACAGCCATGGTCTCTCAGTAGTCCCTGCTCTGGCATGGAGCACATCCTTCCCAGAGTGCATCTCCAGCCACATCCCCAGAAATGGCCCCTTTGTGTCTCCTCCATTTCTCCTCACCTGTCTCCTCACGTCTCCTCCCCATGGTGGCCACGTTTCTTTCTTAAATATGTCAAGGCTGGTTCACTGGGGATCCCTGACAGACTGCAGTGCTGTTCCCATCGGTGCTGGAGCCATCCGTAGCGCAGCTCATGGCCTCACCCTGCACAGGGCATCCTGTAGCCAGGTGTGCCCAGTACACCCAATGCAGCTGTTTGATTACTTTTATTAGTGTTTAGAAAAAAATGAATGGACAACAAAACCAAGTTGCAAATATGTTACTCATTACTGTCTCTGTTTCCCATGGGTAGTCTAAAGTTTTCATAGTTTTAAATTTACGTGACAAAGGATTGCCATCGCATAATGTGCCATCACTAGATAATAGATAAAGAAACTGGTGCAGGTACCATAATATTGTGCCTTTCACTATGACTTTGAGATAGCTCAGTTCCTACTTACAAGAGGTCTTCAAATAGCTTTTCTTATAAAAAGGAATGTTGGAAGGACAGCTTACTGCACAATTTTGAGCAGAAGCAAAAAATTTATTTCTAATAGTTTTGGTGCTCCCATCATGCCCCCCCCGGCCTACTGCTGTGCTGTGATTAATGAAGTGGAAGGCACAGAGAACAGTGCAAGACAACAATTAATGGCTACTAAAAATTGCAGACATGCAGGTTTGCCTCCATAACACCAAATGAACAAAGCTGTTCATACTGTACAAATTTGTATTAAAAGTTTTGAGGCAGATTTTGACCAGAGATCCATGTATGGCTTTTATACTGCAACAAATCCATATTTGCCATATAGATTTCAGGGCAATGTATAGTCACAATGAAACAAACCTGACTAACTCATGGAGAACTCAGCAATAGGAATACTTCAAAGTGAGATTAGTTTCGGGAAGATGTAACAAAGGATAGCAGATATTCTGGTGACTAATCACTTTGTGTAAACCTGTGTTAGAATTGAACAAATATATTAGACATCTTTTTCATGCTTGAGGTTTAGGCCTGAGAGAGATATAAACTTGTGTGCTGTAATGATTTCTGTATTTGCTACATTTGTTTCATATTTGGTACTGAATTACAAAATGAACTTAAACTTTTTTAAACTCTAAACTTCAACACAAAAGATGATCAAATAATTAGAATTTAAAAAAAAACCTTTGTGGGTTTCCTTTATATTCTCCTTCCTATTACTCCCTACTGAGAAAGGGAGCATGCATGGAGCAAATTCTCATCCCCTATTCTTTCTTGCTTCTAAAGCAGAAGAGGACAGGTGATGGGGGGGTGCGCATGCAGGAATTCAAAGGTTTATGTTAGTTTATACTGCATGCGTGGATTCATAGTTCTTTATTGTTCACACTCAGTTGATAGTGATTCCCGATTTTCTTATGTCTAATGGGTGCATAGCTTGCCTTCTTTGCAGTAGTAAATATAATTGTTTGATCTGATGAATTACTGTACCTCAAATACTGATCCATTTATTGTTCTTTCTGTAGATAACTCATTGTTTGTACATAGCTCAAGGACATCTCAGATGGTTCTTTTACTTTACTGTGGCTTCACTTACTTTAGTCTCACTTACTTACAAAAACATAAACCACCACAGTCTTGCCAAAACATTGCTGAAACCCTGGAGAACTCTACAAAACTGACATGTGTCAAAAATACAGAGAGAAAAGCTGTCAGCTCATTTCATACTAAGAAACCCATCAGTAACCTCTGATAATGCCAAAACTGTAAACTCCAGACTTTGACAGACAATTCTTATGGTTCATTCACAGTTTTCGCTCTTCTTGACGTAATCTTACTCACTTCTTTTGGGTGAGAAATGAGAAGTGTTTACACTTGGAATCTGACTGAAGCTTAGTAGCTTAAAAATACCTAATCACTCTTTAGTTTTTTATTAAATTAGAAAAAAAAAAAAAACCCAAACCACCGCAGCAGTAACATTTTGTCTTTTCACTCAATCAGTCAGTCTGTCCCTGGCACACTCTGCATGAACATAATTCACACATTTTTATTGTCTGATTGTTTCTGTGCTTTCCAAAGCTGTGTTTTCTTGACAGTGAATATAACCTATCAGAACCATAAAAATCTACCCGGGCAGCCAGAATATGAGAATCATTCTTTGAACAATGTAAACATGAATATCAGTCCTCAAATAAGGTTTACTTCTCTGGCACTTAAAAGAAACCAATGATACTAGGTAAAACCAGAGTGCAATTAGAAATAAGGAACTTTAAGATTCTCTTCAGTTCCTCACATCATTGTCACAACATTGATGATTTTTTTGGTTATATTTCTTATTATCTTGGTCCTTTTAGTAGAATCTTATTATGGAGCACTTGTAGGACCCATCACAGTTCTGCAAAACAAAATGAACCACAAGGAGAGAAAACGTAAAAATATGTGAATACGGAACTAAGGAAAAACTTAGCAGCTGCTGTCACCTAATTCATGTTGTCCAGAATCTACTGTCAACAATCCAAGTGGCATGGTAGATACAAAATTGTAAAATGGGTTGGAAAGAAGCAATTATTTGGTTCATCATAAAATTCTGAATATTGGCTCTTATATTCACTTATTTCACTGATTACCACCCCTTCCTCAAAGCCATCTGTCTCATAAGGTGCCAGCAACAGGTGGCAAATTTATGCTGTGGGATACTAATCTTTTATGTAAGTTAATTTCATTTCTTTCTAAGACAAGTCACTTTCAAATTGTATAAATCAGCATAGCTCTACTGAAACCAATGCAATAATGCTGATTTGCACCATTTGCCTCTCCCCAACCTTCCTTTTTTTCTTTGTGTCTTCTTGTTGCATGTATAAGATATAAATTTTATCCACAAGAGTCATGTATGTTGGAACCCACGTGTATGGGAGTAAACAGAATGACTGTCAATGACATCCATAGGCTTCGAAAGAAATCCAAAGTTAAAGGAGACAAAAATTTCATAAATATACTTTTCCATAGAAACACATGTACTTGTGGTTATGTTTTGCTTGGTCCTGTTTTAATAAAGTACCTCTGAAGAAGCATTCTAGACCAAATTGTTGAAATCCTGACAAAAAGTGGTTACCAAATTGTCTTGCACTGTCTAGGCAGACAGAAAGCATAGAGAAAAGGCATAGTTAAAATGACATTAGAGAGCAGAGGAAGAGATGAGGCTGGGTGAAGAAAAATATCAGTCATGAATAACAGAAGTACAATGTGACAAAATAGAAAAAGAGGAAAAAATGGCAGAAAAAGTCATTATCTCTGTGAAAATCATAATTTTGACTATAGGAACACTCTGGGTAGATGAGGCCACCACTGAAAGAATGAATTGTGATGGAGTGTTCTGACTATAAAAGGCATTTGAAGAGAGCAGTTCCTCCATGCAAAGCAGAAGTTTTCTAATATTTGCTTTCATTCTGAAATATCTGGGGATGATGTTGCAGCATGGGAGATGCTGATCTGGGATCCTGATGACAGTAGCAGGATGGAGCATCAGACAATGCAAACATGAATTTTGGTGCAACCTTACACAATATATTTCACTTAGATATCTGTGCAATCCTTCCAGTTCTTTTCTTTTTTTTTTTTTTAATTTTATTTTTAACCTCTTGATGGCTATTAACATTTCCATAAAACACTGATTTTAGGAATGGAAAATGTTCAATCTGAGTATTCATCATCCTCATGTAGGAACAGATTCCTACTTACTCTTCATACTGAATGTATGTATTGCATTCTACTTGACAGCAGAATGCAATGGCATATCTTCTAGGGGGTTTATGACAGATCTTTTTAAGAAAAGTACATTTTTTTTTCAGATTGTATAAATGTTTCAGGTTTCTGCATAGATATCTCATACTATTCCTACAAAATATTATTCTTCTTGATCTTTGTCATGAACTAGAGGCACTCTCTCCTTTAATGACTTATGAACTGGTGGGATTGTTGCCTTAAATGTTCTGTTGTGTGCACCTATAATCACATAAAACATTGTTTTGTCCTGGACTTTTTAGTGACTTGTGAATGCTGCTGTAAAATAGCCCTTATAGAACAATATATCACAAGAAGGCTACACTGTAACTCGGCTCCTGTGGTTTGCTCCCCACTTCTGAAGAGCTCCAAACTGTCCGCAGATCACAGGCAAAGAAATCATACAACAGAGGGAAACTCATTTTGGTTTCAGATGCATTGCAACCAGATCCTGAGCAGGAGCTTCCCGCACACAGTTCCTCTTATGCTTCCTTAGAAGCATTGGGAACTGATTTTCCAAACCGGTGGCTGCCTGATGCCCCTTACATAAACCACAGTTTGATTCAGGAAAGTTAAGGCCAAACCTCTGTATTCAAGGTTGTCTAAGAGTGGAAATTCAGCACATGGTGACTAACCCTGTCCCTGCACTGCTGCAGGTAGACTGACCAGCATGTGGTCTGACAGCAGAGGAGTAAGAGCAGATGCAATTCAGAGTGCATTTATGCACTACAAAGAAGAACAGATATTTAATAGAGGAAAGTGTATTAAATATCTTTCAAAAGTTATTTTGCAATATGAAGACTTGCCTACAAGTGTTATGAAAGAGTATGTTTTTCCTTTTTAACCTTGTGTGAGTTTCTTTTTCTGCGAAAATGCTATGTTACATAAATGTTAAAAAGATGGATGGCAGAGATCCAGAAAAACAGATCTTTGCATAGAGCAATTGTTTTTCTACAGCTAAGGTAGAAAATCAATAGTGCATCAAATCTGCTTTGTTCTTGAATCACTAAGGGCTTTGGTTCCAGATGGGTACATAAAAAAATTACTTACCTCAGCTCACATGTATATATTAGAAAGAAAAAAAACCCAATCAGATAAACAAGCCAGAGCTTTAAAGTATGTTAGTTTTAAAATATTTTATTCATCTTATACATCACACAGATTAAACCTAATCTAACCCAGGAAACCGTACTTAATTTTCTGACAGGAATCTCTGCCCATTCTAGTAGTGGCATATAATTTGGTATTTATGTTTTGAAGCATTATTTTTTCTATCACTATTATACACTCTGAAACTTAATATGATTATGGTAGGGACACAGAGAAAGCTATCCTTAACTTTTGCCAGTGTTTCTATAAATATTGTCTGATAAATATGTCACTAGGCAGAGGGACAGAGAACATACTAGAAAGGCTAGACTGCTGGATAATGGAAACTAGATTTTAAATCCACAAGTCTGTATCAAAATTCTTAAAAATGTCTAGCAATTTTTATTACTTCAGTTATTTCGTGACTGATTTGAAACACCTTACTGGCTTTGAATTTTCAGAAGTTATGTAGTTGATCTTTAACAAACAAGCTGGCATACTGTCTTAAACTGGGAACTCTACTGAGGTGACTAACATTTCCGTTCAGTGGCGGAAGATTTGATCCTGATGTAAAAGTTTCAGAACTGGAAAAATGACCTAAATGTTCAGCTGTTTGTGAATATTTTATGCTTAAAAATGCTTTTAATCCCAAAGGATTTAGCCATAAAATTTATTTCTGGTAGAAAACACCATTTTCTATCAAAGTCAGCAGTCTGAGGAATAAGAGTCAAATAGCAAATAACAAAATATGTCAAGAAGGTAAATTATAGTTACAATCCTTAGAATGAGTAGACTGCTCTGCGATTTTTATTCTTAATTTTATTTACAATCTCACCTAGTTTTCATTTATGTCAATGGAAATAACTTGTCTTTAATTCAAAATGGGTTATACTTTGAGCAGGCAGTATTTGGATTTCTACCTAATGAATTGGCAAGTAGATTTTTTTTTTTTTTCTGAAAAAGAAAGGACATAGATCATGTTACAAACTCAGAGGTACTTCAATTAATACTCCTAGGTAAAGCCAGTCTCCCAGCAACAGTTTTGGAAAAAGAATCTGTTTCGTTATGATAATTCTTTTTTTCTAATGCAAGTGATGAATTCATAGCACACAGAGTCCAACCACTCTGTACTATATATATAATATTGTAACAGAGGAAACATAATTCCCAATCTTTCTGAAGAAGGTAAATGCTATAAAATATGGTGCTTCCTGTTACAGCAGCAATAAATATAGAAATCCATGCCATGGCTTAGAAAATCAAATCCTCTGCATTGGCTGGTAAACATATAGGGGAGTTCCCTTGGACACCACAAAACTTTATTCCACATTCCTTGAGCCAAAGCCCTCCCTAATGTCTGCAAACATATATAAGATTCATAGTAAAAGACCAAAACCCACAACTGTAACAGACATCAAGAGGACACCAAGGGAATCGTCAGTGTCCTAGGTCCCTTCCCACTGACGATCCAATAAGCAGACCACATGTAAAAGAGAAGGAAACATTACATGGGAGGCTCTTCTTTCTCTACTTGTATCCAAATTCTAAGTCAAGCAAAGCAAACCAGAATGGTAAATGATGCTGCCTTTACCTTACAACCAACTGCAGTATTTCTCATAGCCATTTGGTAAAAAAAAAAAGCATGCAGAAAGTATACAGAGAATTACTGGCAACTTTTGGAACAAAATGTTGGGGTCTCTGCAGTCCTGCCAGTTGAGAGCCTGCAGACTGTGCCCATTCTTGTATTGGTTGTCGCTGATTCATTTTGCTTTCTTCGTACTCTGCAATACCTTTGAACAGACAGGGAATGGCACATAGCTGTGAATGAATGTTATGCTGATGAAAGAGTCAGGTGAGGCATGCCAGATATCTTGATGCAAAAGAATGTCACATATGACTACAACAATTTTAAGCTGCCGTTAGAAACCAAACTTGGCAAAGCATAAGATAGCTTTTGGGGTGGACAAGAAGGAGATGGAGGTCAGGTTTCCCCAAAGTTTCACCATTTATCTGCAGTTTGAGAGCTAGGCTGGCTGCCTCTGACCTGGAGGGGGTAGAATTCCATGTGCCGGGGTCAAGACTTAAAAAGCATACTATTTGTGTCAGTCTCTTTGCATTTCTCCACATCCTTTAGGACATTGTCATCTCCCTTTCCAAATACTTCACCAAGGTAGGGATTAGGTAAAATCTGGTCATAGTTTGTTATCTACCTACGTCATTGCTGGTTTTCATCTTGTCAGCTTTTGTATACTCTTATGTTCTAGGAATTTTGATGTGCTGGATGTGTTAGTGTCTTTTTGTTTGGTTGGGGTTTTTTTGTGTGTGTGTTTTTTTTTTTGTCGGTTTTCATTCGGTTTGGTTTTAATTTTCAGAAGTGTTTTTCCAACAATTATTGCTATGGTAACATAGCTGCCATTCTCACCAGTGCTTCTGGTAGTGCTTCTCAGCACTTTCATATGCAGGCTTTAGGAGTAACTCCAAGGAAATCTGGTGAAGGAACACACCTCCTGGTTGAGGAGAGAACAGGTCTTTTTGCATCACATTAGCAGTAGCAAGGGTAACAAGATGGGAACTAGTTTTTGCCTTTTCCCACTGAGATATAAATTTCATTCTCTTACAGAGATTCTGTCTGTACCGTTATTCTAAGCTAATTAAATCAGATGTAGGCTGTTAGGTCACACAGCTCAATTCAAACACTAGTTGCAACAATAGAAAATACAGTTAGAATTTAATTACCACTAATGTAATCTGCCCAACAAATGATCTTCCTACTTGTACTACATATCTTCCACATTTCACATGATTCACAGCAAAGACAATTACAGTTAGGTTTCCATTCAGACTTCACACTACAACTTCCAAGGGGAAAAAAGTTTATTGTCCAGTTGAGAAGTGACAAGAAACTGAAATTCTGCCATTTTATTGTCTTTGTTTTGGTTGTCACTTGCTTCTTGCAGAATTTTGTTATACCATTTTCAAAATATATTTATACAGAGATCAATACTCATATACATAACACTTTAATGTGTCTTAAAGCCTAGCATTTGCAAATGGAACTGTTAGGAAAAATAGGAAAAGCCAGTCTTAGTGAGAAAAAACAAACACACATGCAGAAATGCCACGGGGAGGAGAGGATGGGTGAACACAGGGGCTTATATGAAAGAAGGGAAGGACCAAGGAGAGGGCTGTGAGAGCCTTCTTTGGAGATCAGAGCAGCTGTATGGAGGAATGTTTATTAAGCGAGGGAAAGACCCTCCTCTCAAACAAACATATCTTCGCACAGTTTCTGAATCCCACTTAATTCTTCCTGGAACTCTAAATCCTCAGTGAGGTACCCTAGACTTCTCAGACACACCTCAGGCTCTCCTGTTCTCTTTTGCTCCATCCCTCTGACATCTCCATTGCTGTCAAATCCAGCCTACTTTAATATTAATTAATTTTAATAACATAGAAAGAACTAGATGAAGGAATAGGAATTACGGAAGGAGGTATTTGGGTAACAGTTTAGAGAATAAAGCTATTGGGAATACAGTGTTAGATTTGCTTTTAGCATTTGGATAAATGTCTTTCTTAACAAAGATCACAGGTTATCATGAACTTCTCATGAAGAAATGCAAGAAATGCGATGGAAGCGACCAGTCTAGGGACAGACAGAACATGAGAACTTGACTAATAAGCACACAATGTAGTAATTAAAAGCACTGGGAAAAGTGTATGAGAGAAGGATAGGGACAAAACAGAATGCTGAACTCCTGGACAAAAAAAAAAAAAGTGACATTTGGAATGTATTAGTGCCATTATTGAGCTCACACAACATCGCAGGTGAGAAAAGGAAAGAAAAGGAAGGTAATTTCATTTTTTCTTTTTTACTCAGGTTACATAGACACAGAACAAGGTCAGGCATGTGCATGTTACAAAGGCATAAGATGGAGGCTGTGAGTAACTCCGAATGGAGTCACATGAATCAACACCATGTCTGCTGTAAGAACTGACAAGTCTGTGAAAACGCTGTCAACAATTATGTCTGAAACATGGGCACAGCCGATATAATTATAAGACAAATACTTTACCCTTAGAAAATGAAACAATAAGAAGATATTTTTGTCTGATACTGAGAAGCAGAAAAATGTTTTTGCTGCAGAGACGGGAACTCTGTAACTTTGTGGATAGTGAAAAAAAAATCCTGTAATTAAAGATAAATTTTAAATTTAAAATTAATTTTTTAATTGACAGACAGAGACTTAACCCATATATCATGCATCTTAGTTAAGGATGGCAGCTGATTTATCCATAAAAAGGAATGAAAATTGTGAATCAATAATTCAGCACAAATAATCAGAATGAAATTGAAGGAATTCAGACCACAGGACGAAGACAGACTAAATGATAATGCAGAGGAAAAATTGTAAGAAACTGGAGTACTTATTTTCTTATGTTGAAAATAGAGCAGAAAGATCTAAAAAGAGGATCAGTACATGCAGAGATGGAGGATGCAGAAATTTCCAGTTAAAAAGAAGATATTTTAGTGTGTTTGTAATCTCTTTCATGACTCTCAAGGTACATGTCCTAGGAAAGTGAGCTGCCATTCATTCAATTGTCATAATTTCAACTGGGTGCATACAGATTAACTATAAGAAAGACATGAAACGAGATGTTATCACTTTGTGTAGCAATTAACACACAGCAGTACCACCCACTGTTGAGTAGTAAGACAATATTTAATTGCCATACAAAGCCAGAATAGTCTCAGTGCGATGGAAAAAGAAAAACAATAATAACTCAAGTTTGTAATGTGGTGCCTTGGAAGACAATTCAGGTGTGAACGATACAATGCCAGCAGTTTTTAGCAAGGGCAATGCTTATAGTGAAAAAGGAATTCATTTCTGCACTCTCTGGAATGCCCAGTCACGTAATCACCACTAAAATCACAAGGCACATGCACTCAGACATGCAGATATAAGCTATTGGAAGGAAGATGAAGCTGCCGAGTGCATCCAAGTGACTGCAACACTTGATTCTGAGAGTCCAACAGAGCTATGATGTTAGATACATGTGAGGAAAGCTACGACTGCTTGCAGGTAGGTAGCTGTCAGTCAAACATCTCTACATAGGACAAAGACATCTTTATGGAAAAGGAGTTACAGTATATCATCACAAGCAAAAAACAAAAAGAATAAACTACAGTAGTCATATTTTGAATAATTTTTCCTTGAAATAAGAAAGACAAGTGTAATTGGAAGTTGTACTTTTTTACAAGAAATTACATGAACTGCATATAAAAGTCTGTTTAATAATTGTGTTTAATAATTTTGCAAACTTAAGGTGTGATGAATATATTCACCACATCTGAAGAAGCAAGCTGGACACTAAGATGTGCAATGACTGCTCAGAAATTTATGTCCAGTTGAACCATATTTATGAGTAATGAAAAGTGTTCAACAACAGAAGGAGACTGTAATATCATGAGATTTCAGCTGATCTTGGAAAAAACCTTTTACCTCCAGCTCTGAGAACTACCAGGGCTGTGACTGTGGTCCAAGATCAGCATATTGAAGATCTGTGACCTGATTAATTAGGCAGTAGATAACACATAGACTTAAAGTTTGGATCCTGGATATCAGGACATATTTGTACAAAAAAGTGAACAACAACAAACTTTTTGTAATAAAACAAGTAACAATCAATGAGGAACTTGGAAGCTGCCACATAGATTGCAGTAGAGAATACTGTGAAGAAATACACAAAATCAGCCACTATCTACATGGATAGAAAACTATTTGAAACTTTAAATTTCATAACCTTTCATAAGACAGAGTTCAGTTTCCATAGTGTGAAGTTCTGTTATGCTAATAAATAGCAAATTGTGTATAAAACACTAACTATTTCAATCACTTCTATATTGACTGTAAATTGATACAAGAAAGGACAGATCTTCTTGAAATGTATTAATCTTGTGATTTTTGACCGTCTAATACTTCTCTGAGACCAAGATAAGAAAAAGAAGTTGTTACATTAGTAGGGCTTCATGTTTACCTAATACTGTTGTTCAAAGGAGACTAGTAAGGCCAGCCCTGGAATCCACAGGAGGGACTGGTATGAACACTACCAGCCACAGTTTTTCCAGGGAAAGGAAAAACTATGAAAGGAACACTCTAAACTTTTCCATCTCTTTATGCCATCATAGAGTATTAAGTCCCAAAGAATCTGCAAGGCTTTGTTATTTAGGTAAGTTAAGCAGAGGGTGAAAATTCATGCTTGAAAAGTCTCCGGGTATCTTGCTTCAGTGTGAGAAATTACCTTAGAAAAGGAGTAAATGATTCATATTTCAAACATTTGTTCAAGCATCTTTCTTAGTTCTTTATGAAGATTCAGTTGATAGACATACATGACTTGGAGTTTGTCCTGGTTTAAGCTGGGAAAGAGTTAATTTTCTTTCTAGTGATTGCTGTGAAAGGAATGTCAGTAATACTTGTTTTTAGCTGTTGTAATATTTACATTATTCCAGGACTTTTTTCACCTTCCCATAGAATAATAGATGAAATGATGGAATGGTCAATGGAATATTCTATACCATAGATGTCATGCTCAGTATATAAATGGGGGTTAGCTGAGGGGTGGGAATTACTGCTTGCAACGGTGCCAATTCACCGGGTGGTGAGAGTTACCTGTATCATTACTATTATTGTTATTGATATTGTTATTTTTTTCTTTTCTGTTATTGGTTCTATCAAACTGTCTTTACCTCAACCCACAAGTTTTTTTCCTCCCTTTCCCCTCCTTATTTCCCTCTTTCCCCCAACTCTTCTTGTGTGGGGAAAAGGGAGAGGTGAACGAGCAGCTGCATAGTTCTAGTTACCAGCTGGGGTTAACCACAACAGAGTTTCATTGCAAATATTTAATGCTGATATCTTTTGCAGATATGGATCTTCTGAGAAAGCAGCTCAAGATTTCTTTTAGTATACATATGTGTGTGTTTCTATAACTGGAGTGATGTTACAAACTCTTGGAGAAATAAATAGATAATAATAGATAACCAATAGATAACACTATATAAGACATCAGAAATATATTTTCAGTGGGCCAGGAAGAACTGCTGTGGGTTCTGGCTGTTGTTTTAACTATGAAAATGTCTCAGTTCTGTTAGTGAAGGATAAAGGGCAGGCAAGGTACAGATATTTCTGGACTGGGCTCTCTTTCTAATGAGAATCTAAAACTTTCATGACTCCTTGACTAATAAGCACCCCCGGTTGTATATTAATAACATTTATTTCTCAGAAAAAAATCTAATCCTTCATGGAAGACTGGCCATTTTGAATGCACACATGACAGACTTTTCTAACTATACTCCAGTTGACTTTCATTGCAATAGGTGACATAAATGACATTGAAATATAAAACTTGCTGCTTAGCAAGGAAAACCAGACAGATCACATCTTCATACTGTGTATAGAATAGCCCCATTTCAAATTCATTCAGTTAATTTGGAAAACTTACAGAATTGAAAGTTTGTACAAATGGTGGCAAGATTTCCTCAAAAACTTTCCGTCATTATTCAAAATAATTGAGCAGTTTACTCTTTCACCTATTTTGCAGCACAGAAACCAATTTCAGAAGAATGTTTTCACAGTAATTGTAAGTTGTGATAAGGAAAATAATTGCCAGAGAACGGAGTTAGGTTAGAATTAAACCTTGAAAATAAGCAATTTGATCTGCTGAGTAACTTCATGTGGTCAGAGAATTGACTGCAGTATTTGCAGTGAAGAAAATACTTCAACCTTGCTGATACTGTTATTGCACATTGGGGGTTCTGAACCGTAACCTCAGACTCCAAAGTGATGAATGCCACCTCTGTTGCTCCATAACACCACATGTCATGCTGCTTATACACCCATAAAGAGGTGGTGTTAGTACAGACTTCAAAAAGTACTTTTCTGCTCAGAGCTGGGATTAAAGTGATAAAAGAGCCTTTTGGGAGCAAGGAGTAATTGGAGAAATACAGATGTACTGAGTACTTTGAGGACTAAAAGCTCATGAGCCAGGAACAGAATGACATGGACAATATCTATGCAGAAAGAGTTTCAAAAACATTATACTTATTAATTATTGTGCATTCCAAGGAATTATCTTTTTTGTATGCATAAATTGTCAATTTACTTGCATTGATGGCATGTTTTGTGTTTAGTGTTTTCCCAACCTCATTAATTATCTCATTTAGTTAAAGGTGACTTGGATGCAACAGCAATTGAATGTGAATGTAATTTGTTAACAACATTCATTCACATCCCTTCCTTGCAAGAGGATTAAGCCGTAACTTGACATCATGAGCAAGTTATTCTTACAGTCTGTAAAAATGTTGTTTTGTGAAGCATCTGCTTTTAAACTGGATCTACTTTTCTTGTAGTTTGGGTGGGATTACTGGATTTAGGTCCTTTCCTAAAGCTAGCACTCTCATTTTCATAAGATCATACATTTGAAAGGGAGGACCTTTTAATTTTGAAAAGATCCATGTCATCTTCTCTAATCTATGCAATATCTCTTTTAAGTGATTTCTTTTCCCATTCCTGTCATAACTGCCCAGACAGCTACACTTTTTTTCAAGTGTCCAGGAATATTCCTTTATCCTTGCTTTACTTCCAACTTTGTACACCTACACTTTTAGTTTCACTTCTTTGGTCTTCAGGTCAGAGTATTCTTTTGAATAAATCATGAGCCTTTCTGTTGAACTGAAATAACACGCACGAGCTTAAAAAAAAAACCCTCAAACCAAACAATTTTCTGTGCCTTTTTTTTATCCTAACATTTTTTTTCTCTTCTATTAATTTACATCTTGATTTTTGGATACATATTTTATTAGCATCTTGTCTCTTTTTGTCCTGTCTCTAGTATATTCCTCATTGTTCTTTCTTTTGTCTAATATGATGGTTTCATGTAGGACCTTTGTGGCTTATTCTTAGACTACGTTTCTGCTATGGTATCGCCCACATTCTTGCATCTCCAGCTTCTCAGAAGCCTCAAACCAGTCTCTAAAACTCTTTTATTTTTCCTCTTGATCCTTTTCAATACTTTCCAATTAATTTAAAAAATCATTTTCCTTCCTATATAAGTTTTATATCATTAGTCTCTTATTTAATTTCTCTATAACCTTCTCTATTCACTGACATTCAGTCTTGCATTGTCTCTAGAATACCTCTTTTGGTGGAGCTTTTGCTTGTTTTATTTTCAAGATTCTCTCAAGTCTTCTTAGAAAGAAAGCAAAATTTAATTATAAGAATGAAACAAGTTTGCCTTGAAGTAGCAAAATAAAGTTTTTCATTGACATGTCCTTTAAGCAATAAAGAGAATCAGGGTAAATAGAGGTCCCCAAGCTGAGTAACAAGTGACCTCGAACACCCACTGCTCTATCTCAACACCGTCACATACCTACCTGTGTCCTTTTGCCAGTCATTAATACATACCCTGTGGGCCTGTCAAGACAATATATTTCTCTCGTCTGAGAGAATGAAGGGAGAGTACAGGTGACTTCCATCACCCACTTCATTGCTGGAATGATGTATTACCTGAATTTCCTCTCTGTTTCTCAGCCTGAAGCAGGCCTGTGACCTCTGCCTGAGGCAGAGGACCTGCCCAGTCTCAGTTACCTGAGCTGCCTGGAAAGGGTAACAGCAGGGGGGTCAGTTCTACCATCAGTGCTGAGGTGGTGCAAGCTCTGTTCAGACAGACAACTTTGGTTCTTTCCTGACTTGATACCTTTGAATTTTTCAGTCATTTACTTCCTAGGTGTCCAAACTTCCTTTGCTAAACCAGTTTTCTCCCACCTATTCCAATGAAGCCATCATTTCAAATAATCCTGTCATTACCGTACCAAAATTAATGTTTGCACATTCAAATACCTCAAAGTTTTCTCATACTCTCTCTTATTATTATTCCGCAATCATGTCCTGCTTTTTGTGTTGCTTTTCTACATATTTCTTCATGTATCCTTTACCTACTTTTTTAAACTATTTTCTTCCGGGTGACATTTTTTCTTCTTCTCCTTGCCAAGAAACCTCCCAGTAGCAATTGTCTTTCCTGAACCTTCCATAGTGCCAGGTTTGTCTGGAATTGTAAGACAGTATTCTTGTGTGCATAAAAGTGTACATAGAGTAGTACAGTTTACATTTATGGCTGTTTCCATGATTTTTAAAGAAGAAACCATAAATTAAATTGCTCAGAGGCACGTCTGATCTGACCTTGAATGTTTCCTGGGATGGGGCAACTACCACCTCTCTGGGCAATCTGTTCCAGTGTTTCACCACCATCACCGTAAAAAATTTCTTCCTAGTCTAAACCTTTCCTCTTTTAGTTTAAAGCCATTACCCCTTGTCCTGTCGCAACAGGCCCTGCCAAAAAGTTTGTTCCCATCTTTCCTGTAGGTCCACTTTAAGTACTGGAAGGCTGCAATAAGGTCTCCCCAGTGCCTTCTCTTCTCCAGGCTGAACGTCAACTTTGTCCCAACAGCCTGTCCTCCATAGGAGAGGTGTTCCATCCCCCTGATCATTTTGTGGCCCTCCTCTGGACTGCTCCAACAGGTCCATGTTTTGCCTGTGCTGAGGGCTCCAGAGCAGGACACAGTACTCCAGGTGAGGATCTCACCAGAGTAGAGTAGAGGGGAAAGAATCACCTCAGTTGACATGCTGGCTGTGCTTCTTTTGATGCAGGCCATGATACGGTTGACCTTCTGGGCTGTGCGCACACATTGTTGGCTCATGTCCAGCTTTTCACCCACCAGTACTCCCAAGCCCTTCTCAGCAGGGCTACTCAATCTCTTCATCCCCCAGCCTGTATTGATACCAGGGGTTGCCCTGACCCAGGTGCAGAACCTCGCACTTGGCCTTGTTGAACCTCATGAGGTTCACATGGGCCAACTTCTCAAGCCTGTCCAGGTCCCTCTGGATGGCATCCCGTCCCTCACGCATGTCAACCGCACCACTCAGCTTGGTGTCATCTGCAAACTTGCTGAGAATGCACTCAATACCACTATGTAATTCATGAAGATGTTAAACAGTACTGGTCCCAATATTGAACCCTGAGGGACATCACTTGTCACCAAACTCCATCTGGACATTGAGCCACTGACCACTACCCTCTGAATGAGACTATCTAACCAATTCCTCATCCACCGAATAGCCTACCCATCAAATCCATATCTCTCCAATTTAGAGAGAAGGATGCTGTAGGGGACCATGTCAAAGGCCTTACAGAAGTCCAGATAGTAGCTCTTCCTTTGTCCACTGATGTAGTCACTCCGTCATAGAAGACCACTAGGTTGGTCAGGCATTGATAAAGAATTAATATTATTTATTAATAATAATAAAATATTATTTGAATAGAAAAGTCAATAGAAGTTCATCTAGCGAATATTCAACTTTGTCCTTATAGATATTGGCTATGCATAGAATAAGTTTCCAGTGCTTCACAGACACATTAAGAAAATTTGGTGAATTACAACACTTTCAAAGCCTTATGAGTCCCACTCCAGTGGAGCTGCCTTGCTCCATGTAAGCACAGATATCTGTCCATGTGGAACTAACCTTAAGACAAGGACTTTAACAGCCAAAACAGAAATGAAGAAACAGAGGTGAGGGAGAGCTGAAAGAATACAATAAAATTATGAAAGAGCAATATTAGAAAGGATAGGATTCAGTATACAGCTCATTATCTCCGCTTCCTAATTTCATTTTTATATTTTCCCCTAGCCAGGTTTCTTAGTTTTAAGGTCCTATAAGCCTTGGACTGCCATCTTCCACTGAATATGGAAGAATATGACACGATTTTCTAACATTGTCATTTTTGCCCTACTCTTACTAAAAGTTTGATCATTCATTCCCTGAGAACTGAGTTACCTTCCAAGAAAGAAATGGAGAAAGGAGTATACGTGGAGGCAAGAGCTACATTGTCTTATTATATGTATATCAGGAGCACTTGCCACACAGCATATTGAAAGTGAGCCAGTGACTTCTGTCAATGCAATATAATTTTAGTAAGACCAAAATCTATGAATTAACCAGTCAAACCTGGGCTTCCTATTTATTTTCTCCTCTCTTCATTTCATTTTTACAAAGTCCAGTCTCTTCTCTTTCATATTTGGCATGATGTTTAACCCAGATGAGTTGTCTACTGCACACAAACAGCACTTCCCTTTTTTTTTCCCATGCGATTTATTTTATAATGAAGAAAAGCATGATAATTGAGCACGCTTGTGTGTGCTTGCACTATAGTTCTCTGCATCAACGTTAGAACTGAAAGGAATATCTAGTTTATATACTATTAATCTTTTTAATGAGACATTCATTAATATTCCAAAGTCATTATCCAACACTTTAACCATTTTGACATCAATTAGATTTATAACCACATAAAGCCTGTGGCATCCTGTACCTTTCATAGTCAATCTTCATCTCAGATTGCATAGCAAATGGGAAACAAGAAGACACTACAAAGTCTGTAATACCACTGATATAAGAACTACCATACTGAATTCTAAAGCACTGAAATCATGTTTTAATTAAGATAAAAGATTAATAACTTCCTCTTCTTGGATTTGATAGTGTTAATACATAAATTTCATTGCTGTCTTTGACAAATGAAATATGATAATGGATTTCCTCGTAGACCAATTAGCATTTAACAACAATTAAATGACAAAGACATGTAATGATCCTGATGGAGTGAAAACATTTGTCACAGGCAATTCATTGGAGGAAATTATATATGCCAGTCTGAACATGTTGAGGAAAATTCCCAGGTCCTCTCCCTCTTGCTCAAACGTATTTTAATGTCAGTCAAATTCTTATTTTGCTAGTGATTGGCATAATTTCACAAATTCCATATCTTCCACAAAGTCTGCAGACACAGCAGAGGGGCACTCATTTTTTGTCAAAGTCCAGCTGTTTTCTCAGTGATGCCAAAACACAAGTATGAGAAACACCCGCCTAAAACTGGAACAGTTCTAGTGTAGTGTTATTGTGGTTATTATATATAGAAACTTCTTTCTTATTAATATACACATAAAATACAAGCGTTCAATAAAAATGAAGGCAGTCTGTAAAACAAGTGAGATGCTGTGTCTGCTAATTACTCTGGGTAGGTCATGTATGTGTCTATTTGACAAGAATAAAAGTCAGGTCACTGTGAAGATCTCTTGAAATTCCATCCCTCTTTTATTTGCATTGGACGTCTGCTAGACATTTATAGGATTGGATCGATAAACTTTCACTTCCTTGTTCACACCACAGCTCATAATGACATTTACAGTACCTAAAAGGTCACTTGATTTCTCTTTATATTTTGGAGAGAAAAATGTAGAATTATTAGGGAACATATTTCCAGAGATGAAAAAGCAAGAACTGCTGAGAGTATAAATAACAAATAAACTCTGCCAGTGACCTTTTGGTGATATCTTCCATACATTATTCTAAAACTATTTTAATTATGTTTTTAACAAGACTGTAGTCTTGGATCCAAGATGAAGTACTGGGGAAAATCATTACTATTTTATGCGTGCATAAACTAAGACACTATTAAATTAACTAATTGGCCACTGGGCACCAAATTCTGACTTTTACTCTTTTATACCAAAAGTTTTCATTGCCTTCAATATTCTTTCTATTTATGCTGCCCTTTCTTTATTCTTAATTCAATAAGGATTTGTATGAGTAGCTCCCAAGAATGTTATTAGGAATTATGAGAATGATTCACATGCAACAGCATGAATACATAACCTTAAAAGCCATTATCCCCCAAAACAAACAAGCTGAAACAGTCTGTTAATAGCAAATGTAGTAGTGACAGGTTGTGGCTCTGAACAGGGCAAATAAAATTTTATGAATATTAAGGAGCATGTTTTTAAGTACCACTCTGCGTTGCTCATAGCCATATATTTAGCTCACCTTTCTAAGCTATATATTCAACACAAAATTTTTCATTTCTGCTAAGGTAAATATTTAAGTCAGGCTAGCTTTCAAGTATAATTCAGGTCAAATTGTTACTGGCCTGATGAAAAAAACAACACAATAGTTTACTGGTAAGTTTGTCTTGTCGTACCCTATAGGATCTTTCTGTAACATATGTTGAGTGATATAAATGCACTGTGATATGGATATAAGGCATTATTAGACCATTAGGCCTTTCTATGTCCAAATGCTAAATTTAGATTTTATTACTATTCAAATCAAGGAAAAACATTCTTATAAAACCCCCCAAACACCTGCATTATCTATTTTAACAGTAACTATCGTATCGTAAAGGTTAAATTCTATCACTGTTCAATTAGGTACCAGTATACATGTGTTGATAAAGGCATATTTCATTAACTACAGTCATTAAAAAATGCTTTAATATGCCCAGCAGTATCCATCAATTCTTTTTTTTTAAGACAGAAGCATCAGAAGTCTCAAAGTAAAGCTAAATTCCAATATTTTCTTGCTGCTAGAGAAGTTCCAATTTTCTGTTACGGATAAAGAGAGATGGCATTCGAAGGACAGAGTATGTTCAGATGGCAACAAATTAAGTGCAAGGAATGCTATTTTGCTAAAGCGTATGGCTTTTAGTGAGAAAAAAGGAAATTTCAAATCTTTTATGAGCAGATAACAGCACAGCCAGACATTCAGCAAAGGTAAAGAACATTCTGTCGTGGTCAGTGCAATAGTATAAACTGTGGTGACATAAAAAGACTGAGGTATAAAATGTGCATTAGACTACTTTAGACTACTAAATCCACCAGGCTGAAGTAATTTCCATGTTTTCTTTCTCCAGCATTTATGGCATCTTGCCAATCATCTGAAATCCACTGGAGATATTAGACACTGATCAAAACATTTATTATGTACTTTGTTTTTCCATGTATTTATGTACATATGTACGTATGTATATTCTTTTTATATGAAACAGGGATACAAGGTCTGAAATCCCCTGGGGATATCAAACACTGATCAAAACATTTATTATATTGTTTGTTTTTCCACATATGTATGTATGTATGTATATTCTTTCTACTTGAAACAAAGATGTGTGAAAGCATAATGGTCAAACTTACTTGCTCTGGGAATTCATGATTTCTTACAAGCTGGGCTGTAAAATGGGCATTATTGCAACAGTTTCATTAACTGTTGTATTGATACTATTCAGCCTGGAAAGGAAAAAGCAGAAACAAAGCCTGAACTTTTTGACCTTAGAAGAAGGTGACAGTCCTCCTTCTCAGAAGGGCTGGGTGAGATGCATAGCTATTAAGGAACAGGGAAATAATTCTCTGTCATCCAAAAGTCATTTTTGTTCTTGAGGATGTTTTCTGTGTAAACAAATGAGTGTGGACAGAGACTACAAGACCATTGTCTGTGGGATCTGGTGTGAAGAGTAAATAATCTGATGAATGAACAATTTAAATATTTACTGCATTTATTTTTCAACTTAGTATAAAGAATGTTGCCAATTCGCAACTACGCTTACTTGACTGCTTGTTGAATAGTCCGTAACAGCAGCAGTTGAAATACTTGCCTCCTGTCTGGTTGTTTCTCAAACAATAAATGAATTACAGTTGCATCCGTGAAGAAAGAAACATTTATATCAGGAAATGTTCAAAGAAACATAATGGCATCCAGAATTGAAATGGAGATGTATGAGTTTTTACAAGAAGATTAGATTTATAGCAAGATGCCCTTAGTTTTAAAATTGTGGCTTTATATATTGTGCTAATTTTAATAACTATTTTTCAGTCATAGTTTGTCTATCCCAGTGTTACCAACAATGCAAATAGAGCTTCAAGCTTTTTAATATAATTTCACATACCTGGAGTGTGCATCATTTATATCAGCAAGACTGCTAACAATGGGACAAATATAGTGTTGAGAAAGAGTACTAATTTTCCTATCACTGATGCAATGTCAGTGACTAATACTTTGAGACAAATTCAATTATCAGTTCTAAACTGAACTCCACTGAAAGCACATATTGAAAATCGGAGTTGAAAATCTGAAAAAAAACCCACCTGAGTCCTTCTTTATAACTAAAAAGGAAAGTGACTACTCTTTAACAGATTTAGTCATATTATTTTTCTGGTATTTATTACTACAAGAGTAACAACTGAGGTTAAATATATTTAGTGTGTACTAGAAGAATAGAATCTTTTTGCCCTCTTTGGTAGAAGTCAGTTAATATTTTTTAACATTAATAGAGTTAGATGTGAAATTTGTGTTGCCATTTGTGGCCATTGTAGATCAGATCTAAAATGGGTTTGATATAATTTTAATTCCAGTAGGGAAAAGAATCATTGCAATGTTGATCAGTCTTACTTATTTACTTCTTAATTCTTGCCTGCATAAAAACCTTCATGAGGAAAGAAGGAAGCTGACATCTTTCTAACTTTTAGTGTTTAAAACCACATAAATTGAGTTACTTATTTTTCAGTAATTTTTGAGAGTTCACTGAATTTTACTGAGTTTTGATACTGTTATGGTTAAGACCTGTAATATTCATATATCTGGACTAGCTGGTCCGAGCTAGGTATTTAGAATGTTTGCAAATGCTTAGAAAATGTAGTTGGATTCTGGCAAAATTTTGATGGAAAATGAGACTACTTCTTGAACTGTAGAACTGGATATAGTTTTTTCACTGAGCTTTCTTGAGTGTATTACAACTTGAACACTCCTGTAAAACATTACTAGCTCCACTGAGATGCTTGATGTATGAGCAATACTTCCATAATGCTAATCAAAAAAGCAAAAAATGGAAACGACCTAAGTACCTTGGATACATAGGCATAACTTAAAACCAGGAATGTTGGAAATCTGAGGTTTGGGTATCCATCTACTGTTTCTATGAAACGATTATTGCCATTCTTAATTCTTCCACTGCTCTACTGATTCTTGCTCATTTATTGACCTCCCTTCTAGCCCAATCTAATATATATGCTCATGTAAGCATGGTGTTTAGCATGAGGAGCTATACATTGTTGTCAGTGACATGATCATTGTGCCAGAAAATAAATATTTGTGAGCCTGCAGAATTTGTTATGAAGTTGTGATAAATTTACATTCCTAGCTTTTATCCTTGCAAAACAAAGGTGATTTTCTAGAGATTCTTCATCTGTGTTTTTCTGGTACAAGATTTTTTTTTTTTTTGGAGGGGGTCATTTGGAACAGTGACAGAAATTAACTTCTGCCTCACTAGTTCCTCTTCTTTGGCTCAATGTGGGTTCTGCATATCTGGAAATCTATTTTGACATTCATTGTGAAATTTTCTATGTTCAGGGAAGACAAGTATCTCCCAGCCGGGGTCAGTTTTGAAGAAACAAGTGGCATTAGCATTAGCAGGGATTGGGTATGAGTCATACTTATGGATGTGTTTGGAATGGTGCGTGGTGGTTGTTTCCTAATTTGACAGTGGCTTGCTGGCTTGATCTTGAGGGAATGCTTGCTACCCATTCTTGTGTTTCAAGCACAGTCTTCTAACAACAATGTGAAAAATAATAACTAAATATAGACTCCTCTATTATAGTCAGCTCTGCAATATTTAATTTATTCTTATCACAGTATGGTGCAGTGGGCAAATATTTCTATTATATTGATAGGAAAGCATGACACTGCTAATTTCCTGTGAGCTGCTGGTGGGAAACTGTAATTGTGTCTTGTTTTCAGTGGTCAATGTTTCTGAAGTTTTCACCAAAGCAAGGAGACCTACAAGTCTTTAACCTGGACAAGATGATTGTTTCTAGGACATCCAATTTGAGACCAGTTCCCTCAGCTGCTTCTCATAAGACTCGTGCTCTAGACCCCTCACCAGCTTTGTTGCCCTTCTCTGGACTCATTCCAGAATCTCAATGTCTTTCTTGCAGTGAGGGGCCCAAAACTGAACACAGGATTCGAGGTGGGGCCTCACCAGTGCTGAGTACAGGAGCACAGTCACTTCCCTAGTCCTGCTGGCCACACTATTCCTGATACAGGCCAGGATGCTATTGGCCTTCTTGGCCACCTGGGCACACTGCTGGCTCATACTCAGCTGGCTGTAAACCAACACCCCCAGGTCCTTTTCTGCCAGGTAGCTTTCCAGCCACTCTTCCCCAAGCCTGTAACACTGCATGGGGTTGTTGTCACCCAAGTGCAGCACCCAGCACTTGGCCTTGTTGAACCTCATAGAATTGGCCTCAGCCCATTGATCCACCTTGTCCAGATCCCTCTGTAGAGCCTTCCTACCCTCAAGCAGGTCAACACTCCCACCCAACTTGGTGTTGTCTGGAGACTTACTGAGGGTACACTCAATCCCCTCGTCCAAGCATAAAGATATTATACAGGAATGGCCCCAGTACTGAGCCCTGCGGAACACCACTTGTGACCGGCCGCCAACTGGATTCATCACAACTCTTTGGGCCCGGTCTTCCAGCCATTTTACCCAGCAAAGGCTACACGCATCCAAGCCATGAGCAGCCAGTTTCTGGAGGAGAATGCTGTGGGAGATGGTGTCAAAGGCTTTACTGAAGTCCAGGTAAACAACATCCACAGCCTTTCCCTCATCTACTAAGTAGGTCACCTTGTCATAGAAGGAGATCAGGTTTGTCAAGCAGGACCTGCCTTTCATGAACCCACGCTGACTGGACCCGATCACCTGGTTGTCCTGTACGTGCCGCATAACGGCACTCAGGATGATCTGTTCCATAACCTTCCCAGGCACTGAGGTCAGACCGACATACCTGTAGTTCCCCGGATCCTCCTTCTGGCCCTTCTTGTGGTTGGGTATCACATTTGCTAACCTCTAGCCAATTGGGACCTCCCCGGTTAGCCAGGACTGCTGATAAATGATGGAAAGTCGCTTGGTGAGCACTTTCATCAGCTCCGTCAGTACCGTTGGGCGGATCCCATCCGGCCCCATAGACTTGTGCATGTCTAAGTGGTGTAGCAGCTTGCTAACCATTTCCCCTTGGATTATGGAGGCTTCATTCTCCTCCCCACCCCTATCTACTAGCTCAGGGGGCTGGGAACCCTGGGAACAACTGCTCCTACTATTAAAGACTGAGGCAAAGAAGGCATCAAGTACTTCACTCATTCTTTCTCACTATGTTTCCCCCTTGCATCCAATAAATGATGGAGCCTTTAGTCCTCCTTTAATTGCTAATGTATTTATAGAATTTTTTTTTATTGCCCTTAACATCAGAAGCCAGTTAAAGTTCTAGTTGGGCTTTGGCCCTTCTAATTTTCTCCTTACATAGCCTCACTACATCTTTGTAGTCCTCATGAGTTGCCTGCCAACATACAGGGGTACCCCACCGCCTCTCCTTTCTTGCCTATCCCTTCTGAAGAGTTTGTAGCCACCTGTTGCAGCACTCCAGTTGTGTGAGTCATCCCACCATGTTTCTGTGATGGCAACTATATAATAGTTTTCCTGCTGCACAATGGCTTCCAGCTCCTCCTGTTTGTTGCCTATGCTGCATGCATTGGTGTAGATGCTCTTCAGTTGGGCTATTGGTCCCACCACCTTTTTGCTGGGAAAAGTCCTAAGTCTTACCTTTCCATTCCCAGGTGCAGCTGTCATTTATAACCTATCAATGTCCCTCACATCTTTGCTGCTGCATGAATCTCAATTCTCTATCTTCACTGAGTCAGCAGACTGAGGAACCTCACTAGCTTACTGTCCCACAGACATTGGCTTCCCACCCCCAGGCTTAACCCTAAAGAGCTTGGTTTCATCCCCTTCCTCCTTCAAATCTAGTTTAAAGCCCTTTCGGTAAGCCCTGCCAACTCCTGCGCCAAGAACCTTTTCCCCCTTTGAGACAGGTGTACCCCGTCTGTTGCCAGCAGGCCTGGTGTCATGTAAACCAACCCACGATTCAAAAACCCGAAGTCCTACCACTGACACCAGGCTTGGAGCCAGGTATTGATCTGCTGGCTCTTCCTGTTTCTTCCCTCGTCCTTTTTTGCAACTGGAATGATAGAAGAGAACCCTATTTGTGCTCCTGATCGTTTAATCAGTGGTCCCAAGGCCTGAAAGTCTCTCTTGATCGCTCTTGGGTTTCTTATTGCCAGTTCATCGCTGCCTGTCTGAAAAATCAGTAATGGGTAGTAATCTGAAGGACATACCAGGGAAGGAATCTTTCTCTTTATATCTTTTATTTTTTGTTGTGATAATATCCTGCTGCATGTCCAAAGTTAGACTGATAGAAGCAGTACCAAGGAAATCAGCAGGAAACCTAACAGCTGCAAGAGTGAAGATGCTGAAATCAGTAATGCTGAGGTTCTAGGGGAACAGCTGGATGCCCAACCCCAGACTGGTATCCCCTAGGTTGGCAAAGTCTGCTTTTTCCAGACTAAGCTTGGAATACAAGTACAAACTGAACTTGAAATGTACAATTCTAGGTAGCAAGGGGGAAGAAAGACACTAAGCTTAACTGATGAGAAAGAACGTAGACAGATATTGCAATGAGCAATCTGCTCACTTCAGTATCATGATGAAAATAAGTGAGCTAAAGGGAATGTAAGAAAGCTTTCTGGGGAAAAGTAAATCAGAGAGCTTTTTGTTTTACGGTTTTATGCTATGTGCTACTTATTGTGAAAACAATGCATTAGCAGTCTATTCAGAACCTGTCTTATAGTCATTTTATTCACTTTGTTGTTATTAAGGTCCTAGAGAGGGGGGAAAAAAGAAAGTTAATATGCACCAGAAAAGTTAACATGTTTGTAAAAAGAGATCCCAAAACATCTCCTCATTTAATTAGTGGTAAAGCTTTGCGGTTCCAGAGTTAAGGGAAATTAAAGCAGTCAGATTTACAAAATACAGGCTTAAGATATATCTGAAAGAGCCTGGCACCTGTAAAAGACAAAAATACACAGCTAGCCATCTGCAATTTATGCCTTGTCCATTGCTATCAACTTTTGAACAGAGCCTTCTCTGAAGAAGAAGAGCAACTTCTTTTTTCCTGGTGAGCAAAGACAGTGTTTAAAGGGAAGTTTTGAATATTCCTGTAGGGACCCCTGCTATTACTGTCATTAGTATTGTCACAATATACATATTTCATGCAGTTCTTAGACAGTAGAACAGGAACCTAAATCACACTCTTCAGTATTTTCATAGTTCAGACAAGACAGATCAGGACACAATTTGATGAAGGAAAAGGCAGCAACACTAACCTATTTTGCTGAAAGTTGTTTTCAAATACCCCAAGTCTGGAAGACATTCCAAATGAAGCAATGTAACCTTGTAGTAAACTAAGTTTCCTGCCTATGCATCCAAAAGCTTATTGGAATTCAGGCTGACATCCAATTTGTAGATACCCACAAAATAGATACATGGTCTTGATTACTCTTTAAGATTTGATTTTACACCACAGCGTGAATCTTCTGGTTAATTATTTGCAAACATTTATTCATCAAGAGTTTATAAACAGAAATACAAATTTATTTGTATAAATTTATCTATCACATCTTTCTGGACTAGTAATTTATCACATCAGAACAGTGAAAATGTTATCTGCAAAAAGAAAGGAGCTATATAAAAAGGAATAATTCAGAGGGGAAAAAAACGCAACCCTAATTTCTTCAACAGGTTTTGTAAACTGTAAAAGACACTGGATAGGAAGGGTAAACTTCAGCTTTGTCCTAGAAGTGAAAGCTCAGCAGTTCTTTCAAGAAAGTACATAAGAGGGAGGTAAATCAAGGGAATTTGTATATTTGCATTTACTTCAACTCTTCAGAATCAGTTGTTGTTGTTAAAGTTAGTTGCAGTAGCTGACTGAGAAAATAATGAATCCTTTCTAGTTCTGCTGACAATTTGAGGCCCTTGGGACCTTATGTCAGTGCAATAAATGTTGTAAAAGGCTATAAATCTCTTGATTTCTATTTCAATATTTTCCTTCTTTCAGCTCAAAGTTAAATTTCCAAGCTGGGAGTAGCAACTAGTTTTTGAGTGCAAACAAGTATAACAGTGAAAGAATAAAAAAATAAAAGGGAGAGAGGAGAGAGAGGGCAAACCAATGTATTAGTGACAAGTAAATATATTGAGTAGACTATATAGACTATATATATAGGGGGAGAGGAAGCGAGGAAAGGAGAGGAGAGGAAAATAGAGCTGCAGGCAAACTTATATACCTAACACTAATTCATGACAATAAGGTGCACCATCTGCTGTTCTTTAAAATGGAAAATATTAAGGAAAGTAGAAAAAAGCCTGCTAAACCACACCATGAGCACAATGCCTGGACCTACACTGACTGAACTCAAACCGTAGATGTAGGCAATCCTGGTGTCCACTGTGAACCAAACCAGTCTGTTCCTGTATAGAGATCAGTATACCTGGAAATGTTGCTTTTGTCCTTGCCATTCAGAAATTTTTCTTCAGGAAGAAAATACTGTCTATATTCCAACAATATGAAGAAAGCCTGAAGGCCAAAATGTCACCTTCAGCCTTTTTAAACTTTCTGTGAGTACTTTAAAAAATTAATGAGTTTTGTTTGATTTGTAACCAAGTAATCCAACATGGTGCGGTAGCACTGAGACTGGAACTACAGGATGTTCAATCAGTGTTGGGCACGGGGTCAGGAGTTCAAAAAAGTACTGGTACTAGGGGATGTGAAGGCAGAAGAATGGAATATATTTATGTGTATATATATTTATATACATTTTTGTATATATACATACACACATGTATATGCATATATTGTGCTTTAAAAATAAACGGCCCAGCAACACCTATTGAGATTACTTACTTAGTGGAAGGAAAAAAAAAAAGAATGTGATTCTACAATATGGATGAATAGGAAAAATACATGCATTTTTTCCTATATGAACTGGGCTGACCCAGAGGTCAAGTGCAAGGAACTCCCTCTGCGTAATCACCAGGAGCTGGACTGAATTTCTCTAGTGCACAGGTCATAGTACACCAGATTTTGAGACAACTTCTTTAGAGGTTGGAAGTACAGAACTGATTTTATAATCTGTGATGGACAATAGCTCTGTATTTATTCTATGTTTCCATGTTCCTTTAAAAAGGATGAAACTCAGCCTCGTGGAACTCAGTAAAAAGGTGGAGCTTTGCCCTCTCCTGGAAGAAATTGAATAAACTCAGAGACAAAGTCTTTGGGACTGCAGATTTTGAGACAGAAATATTCTTTTGAACCTTCTTTTTCCATGTAAGTTCTAATAGAGATTGTATTTAGTGCTTAATTATGCTGTTTGATCTTAATGGGGATCTCGCTATGGTGAATTCAAGACAGATTCATCCCACAATTCCAGCTGACTTCAGTTTAGTCAGCCCATTCCTCAAGGATTTTTATGGATCTGTGACTGCCAAAAAAAACTTTTTAAGTTTTCTTTTACCCCCTACCCCATCTTTCTAACCATGTTCTTGTGTCAAGAACCAGCAGTATCTTTGCCCCATCCCTGTTCTCACCCTACTTAGTATAATAGTATGTATTATAAATAGTATGTATTATTATATATATATAATAGTATGCATTATTACAGTAAGTATAATATAAAGAAAGCCTCAGAAATATTCAAGAACAGCAATTACTTTGCATACTTGAAAGTAGGGAAGCAAAATATTTGCAGTGAGGACAAGATGTGCCCATTTGTGTTTATACTGAAAATAACCTGTCTGTAGTGAAATGATTCACTCTGGTTTGGATGAAAGGATCTGATATTCCAGGATGGTAAGTGGCTTGCAGAACAGCTAACAAAAATATTAAAACATTATGTTCTTGAGGCTATATTTTACTTACACTGATCATTGCTCAAGAAATCTAACACATAACTTTGTATAGGAATATGATATCTTTTAATCCTAAAATTTAAAAATCTGAAAAATCAAATGTGGGTCATTAGGTGGGAAGAGTGGACACGACACAATATTACAATACATGATCCAATATTACAATAGTAATTTTTTTCCCACTCATGGGTATTTTAGTTTTTGCTTTAACGCTTTACATCTATTGACTGAAGAAAAAAAAAAACCCTATTGTTTCCTGGGTTAGAAAATGATTACAGAAGATCAGAAGTAGAAGGATAAAAAGGAACATAGGTCTTTCAAGACAATCTGTTCTCTGACCCATGGGACAAAATGTCAACATAATGAAATTAAATTATTTTCCTTTGCAAAGTTATTGGCACTGGCTATGAAAAAACTAACACTTTAAAGTGGACATTGAGGGTTTAAATATTACATAATTTTTCTTCAGAAGTAATAGCATAACAGTTTTGCTCTAGGAATTACGGTAGACCTGAAAGTGAGAAAGGAAGAATGTTAGAGCTTGCAGTTTTCTAATACTTTATGCTATTTATTTATTTTATATTTAAGTCTGTGGCTTCCTGCTACACAGGAAAAGAAATGCAGTAGTTATCAGTAGCTTGAGGGCTGTCAGAGTGCACATAATCTATCGCAGGGCAGTCAAAGTGACAAGAAAGTGGTAGCCTGCCAGAGGGTGAAAGGAAAGGAAGGAGACAGTAAGAAGACAGTGAACTAAAGAGCAGAGGAGGGGAGAAAAGATGGTAGAGAGGTTAATGTAAGTTCAGCATGTTGACAGAAATGAAGTCAGGAGGCTAAAGAGAGAGTTCACTATCAAAAAAAGAAAGTCCTGTAGCAAGCTAGGCAATAAAATGAAACAGTGATTAGAAACTAAGAGATTTTGTGGTACCCTAAACATTTGGGAAGGGGTCTACCGTTGGAGATGGTTAGCCATCTGCACCAATGTTATTTTAGAGGATCAGTCAGCTGTGGTGTGCGGAGCCTAACATAAAAAGCAAGATAAGAAGAAACATGTGAGGCATCAGCAATTCCTAGAACCAGTTATACCACACAGGCAGAACAGGTAGTTACCTAGGGAAGCAAAATAGTAAGGGCAGCAAATTGTTTAATGACCATTTATTGTGCCAGTGGAGGTTCACCAGTGTGAGCATTTTCCAGATCGCCTGTGGCAGTGAAAACTGTAAAGCAGGTGCCGCTAGTTTCAGCCAGATGTCATCAGTAAAAAGCAAGAGATTAGTTTTTCTTAAATGAGGGAAAAAATGCTAACATGACTCATCAAAACTAGAAATGAGAATCATGGGAATTATTCCCAAAAGTCCATTTTCTATTTTACAACTGTAATTCCCACTGTGTCTGCATGTGTGTGTGTGTGTGTGCACATCTCTGTTTCTCGTTTGTGTGGTTGGTTACTTTTTTTATAAAGCTATTCTGATGCCAGATCCTATTGCTGCTGGAAAGACACACACTTGTCTGAGTCCTCTGTTCTCTCATAAGTGTAGTCATTCTCAATACTTAAGGATCTTTCAGTGACCTTGGAGTCAGATCCATTCAGGCTGAAATAAAGCGTCTAGGTTTTGCCCTTTATGTTTGAAAATGAGTTTCTGATTTTCCATTTTCACTTTTGTTACTGTCCTATTTTATTTTCTTCCAAGCTCAATACAAGGGCTTTTACATTATTTTAGATTACAGACAGAATTTTTGACTTTCTGAAATAGACTAGTTTGTTGAAGATCATTACAATAATTTTAGGTTGCAATATCATAAATTATAGAAAAATCTCAATAGTAAATTTTTTGTTTGTTTCATACTCATGCTCTGTCTTTAACAGAAGCAAACTAACCAAGAATACACAAAGGCATCTGTTATGATGACATTTATTTGTCAAATGACAGCTACACAGATCTTGTTCATCAAAAGGTTTCTCCTCACTAAGTCTTTCGGTTTGTTATGAGTAATTGCAACTCTAGGCCACATCTGCTTTCCTGCCCAGTTCTATGGTTTGCACAATTAAGTTAAGTAAACATGAAAGAGAATCACTTAAAAAGAAATCACGAAACATTATTTTGAGAAAGAAATTGGAAGAAACAGCAGCTCCATCTTTCATCAAAGTTGTCAGTTTGATGCACAAAGAGAAAGAAAATACTTCAGTGCTGCAATAATGACCTTAAAAATTATTTCTTTGAACTGTGAGTACTGCCTTCCTCAAGCACTGTCTTTTGGTTCCATGCTGAAGAGAAAAAGAAAAGAAGATAAATAATGTCTGAATACTTAACTAATGTATGTTAAACACTGATAAAGTAAATAAATACACAAAATTTTGCATCTTCTCTGATGCTGTGCACATTTTAGATTTCTTCAGAAAAAGAGCAGCTCTTTCTTTCTTTACAGACGATATTAAATAAAAATATAGATTGAAAGGGTATGTCAAAATTAAACAAAGCAATTAAGGGCAGGAAGAGAAGTATAGGGACTGGATAACTGATGAAAAGAATTGGTAAGATTTTATATGCAGAGCAATAATGTATAAAAGCAATAACAGAGTAAACTAAGAATATTAAGTTCAAACACAAAAAAGTCATCATACTCTATGAAAAGAACATTAATTATTTTTTTTCGCCCACTGTTTTTTTTCTGGCTAGAATTCTGGGTGCTGAAGCAGCTTTTGTGCAGAGAATGTTTTCTAAATTACATTATTCTTCTATGCATCACATGCATAATGCGTTAACTTTTTTTCATCTATCACATCTACTGTGACATCATTGTGTTTCATTATGTAAGAAGAAGGGATTCCTCAGAGTAAGGGAAAGAATCTGAAACCTGTCTTCTGTGGTATAGAAGTGACTGCTTTATACATATTTACAACAGGTGAATTAATTCTAATACAATCTTTCCCCTCCCCCTTTGAGGCCTTGACCATTGGCAAATACTTGTCAGTGATAAATTAGAGTTTGTTTCAAGATAATTTCAGTTTATCCTATTCAAGTAAGAGATTTAATCAGAAATCATATCAAAGATCCTGCTGTTAAAAAGACTTATGGGATTGTAACATCCTGGATAATGGTCTAAACAGTGCTGGGTTCTGAAAAAGTAATTCTGATGACATGCAGTTTGGTCAGGCTTGCCGTGAAACAAGTTGGAGTGATTCTGCTGACTCAAGGAGCTACAGCATTGCTGGAGATTGTAAGCTGAATTTACAAAAGTTCTCTGCTTTGGCTGCCTTTATGGGAGCAAATGAGAATGTCTCTGTTAACAACTGTGTAACTAGGCTAATGGTCCTTGGGCTGGGAAACATAACCCAATAGAACGTGGATCACATCAAAACCAGGAAAAATCCTGTCGAAGAAGTGTTGCCAGCTGCAGTACATGATGGCTAACAAGCAAAGATACAGGCCAAAACAAGATAATCTATCTGAAACCACAAAGTAATTCTTACAAATGGGTAAAGCTTTAAAAATCAGACATAAAATACAACTTGCCTGAAATTCATGGGCCTTGAAATGACATCAAGAAAAAAAGAGAAGGTTAAAACCAAGATGAAAATCCAAACTAATCTAATTAAAAACACAAATAAAGAACACAGAAATCAAACCCAACTGTGAGATCTGCATACAAATTTGAACACCAGACTTTCAGTTATTTCATACATTTGGATTACAGGCAACTAGACAGAGGGCGTAATTCTGAGCAGCTGCAGGTTGGGATAATAGCTATGTCATACTTCTAATAAAATCTTTCTCCTTGAGATGTTATCAAAAAGTGACTTCAAGCAGAATGTCAGTTCTGGTAGAAAGAGGTCTGGCTAAACAGAGAGAATAATAGCTTTAAGCCACAACTGATGTTCTTTGTTTATCAAGAGGTGTCATACAAAATTTGAAGCCATTTTGAGTAGACCTTCAGTTCTGTAGGTAAAAAGCCATATCTCTAGTTACCTAACAAACCAGAACTGTATTTCTCACAAAGACTGAAGGAAGAATCCTGTCACTAGTCTGTGCATCTTATTCTCACCATTTGAATTAATTGAATACCACTTTATCAGCAATTAGTCTCATAGGCAATATTTAAATTCTTATGTTATAATGCATTAATATTTTTGCTACCATTTTCCTTCTGCCTTAATAAACTGCAAGTCCAGCTCCCTGCCCTCCAGGTCTTTCATGCCCTTTCTCCCTCAGAAACACTGGGTGAATCTTCACCTTTAAGTTACACAAGATCAAGATATGAAATCCATGGNCCCCAATAACATTAATCTAATTCTGATTTGGGTGTCTGAAAAGTCCACAAAGACAAATTATCCAAACTATATAACCTTCATAACTGTTACACATTTCAGAGTGTTTCTGATTTACTCCAGATTAATCCTTTGGCATACCAAAACTCAAAGGAACATGAATATATGGGTAGTCTCATAAAACTGCAAATGTTTGCCATTAGGCAAGAGAGCTGAAGAAGAAACCTTCTTTTCTACAAAGAACGATTCCATGATGTTTTTATATTATTAATGTGCCTGTAAAACCTTCAGCAAAGAAAAAACACTCTAGAATTGTAACATTTTGGATTATTTCCCTGATGGAAGCATTATTGTCCCCAAAACTTACTTTTGCTGCTGTCCTAGCAATCTGTATCTTTACATCCTTATTTTATTTTGCAAACAAAATAGTTCACTATCATTGTAACATCATCAACAGCAGCATGTTTTTTTCATTAAATCTCAAAACAGATTATTGTGAAATGCTAGTCTGTTGTGCCTTTCACAGATATGTGTAAAAATCTGTGGTTTTGCTGTCTAATGTAATTGCAGCATATTTTCCTTTTCCTACATGTGGGAAAGGATTTTGTTTGATTCAGGTTTTTTGTTTTACTAAGGTTTGATCTGGTTGAGTTTGTACCCCCTGAGGTCTGTGTTTGGTTTGGAATAATGATATTGTTGCACACAAACCTGAGTGTTAGCTGACTGCTGTACAAACCATACATCTACCACGGACCCAACCTCAATTGGTAATTCTGTGACTGATCACTGCACAGCTTCTTTGAGTTTGAAAATCAACCTAACTTTTATATTGAAGATTTTATACACTTTTGTTCAAAGACCACAACAGAAAATGCATGTGATATTACAAGAGCCCAGGAAGAAAAAGTTAACAGAAGCTCTGGGAAAAAACTTGGCTGTGAGGAGTTGACTAGCATTAGAAAAAATAATGCCTTGTTCAGCTTCAGAAGACAACAAATGTTTTTGGATTCCTTACAGTTGTCACAAGAAAAACTATTGTGCATCTTCCAGCTCTTCCACTGAATTATTAGCTTTCCCTGTTAGATTTAATTGTCTTTCATTCTTCACCAAAGTGCTATGACTATAAGTTCACTCAAATATTTTCCTATTTGTAACAGTAAACAGAGACACTACTTTTTTTAGTAATAAGACCCTAATTTAGTCAAAGCTAGAAAACAAAAGCTTAATCGAGATCCTGGTGAGGATAAAGAGGAATCAGATCCACAAAAGCACCTAAATGGATGTCGTTTACTTTAAAAATGTGGTTTTTAAAGCCTCATCTCAGTAGCTGCCAAACTTTGGAGACATGCAAATATCTCTGGGGCCATAAGTTTTATCTTACAGTTCTCAGACACTTCATATTTTATCTTTTTCCCTGCTGTGAAGAAAGAAATTCCGCTCCAGGCTGAACTATCACGTCAGCCTGACCCATATTTAGAAATCTTCAGATTAGGAGAGCAGGTACTTCTCAAAACATGCCTGTATACACCTAGATGAGCAAACTCCTCATGAAGTATGGGCTAAGATGCTTTGGAAGTAAAAGATACATATTAGGTCCTTGTCAAGGCCCCCTGACTGAATACTCTTATATGTAAATATAGGGAGGGAAAAGTAAGGGACAACAACATCACCAGCTCTGAAAAGAATGACTTTAATTTTTGGAAGATGTTGTCAGTAGCGGTTGGAAAGAAGTACCTCCCTGTGTACCAGACACTGGTAGATCAGTATTTATTTCAGGACACTAGTAGGTACCAGTCCTATGATAAAGCTGGTTCTTTTGTATTCCTTTTTAAAGCACCTATTTTATATGTGTGTGTGTGTGTGTGTGTAGTATAAACAAATAAGGTGACAGATTAGGGTTCTGGATTTAAAAACCAGAAAATTATTTAAGTCCAACACCTTTGGACAAAATATGTGCTACTCCCCTTAGGCCCCTCTCAATTAAGTGGTTCTAGTCCTACATTTGCAAATTTGACATTAAGGATGTGTTTCTTTATGAGGTGTATTCTTTGTATAATTACACTGTTGTATTTTTGGAGTCCTAAACAATTTTATAACAAAATCTTACCATGTTTCTGCATGTTCTTATATTTGAGTTCCAAGGATCTGCTCATACTTCAAAAAATAAACACATGCATGAGCCATTCCAAATTTAGGGCTCTATTGCTTTATATTAATATATATTAATACTATAAAATTATCTTTCCATAAGTATATAAAAAATAACTTTCATATCACTCCTGATAGTTTGTGGAGAAACTAGGAAGTTAATATTGAATGTACGTATATTTTATATAGGAATAGTCTTGCAAAAATTTAGCACTGTTGGCATTAGTCAAGAGAAAATGGATTCCTGAGGGAAACAAAATAACAAAGATAACTGGAGTGGGAGACTAGGTTTAATGAGTACTTTATTTCAGCTTCCACAAATTTACAAGCAATTACATATATTTACAACTCCTAATTTTGGGAATGTTATATTAATCTAAAACCACTGAGAACAGCTCTGGGTCCCAGTTCTGGCTGCTTTGCATAGCTTCAAAACAGCTGCTAGAAAGTTGCCCTGAAGACTCATTCTAGGTTTTTTCAGAAGCATATACAGTTATCCTGTACAGACCTTTAAATCATGAGACAGTGGCAGCTCTAATGCTTTTCAGCTGATAGGAATGTAAACAGAAAGTTTTACAGCAGATGTGTGTATGTGCGCATTTCCATATATGTAGCACATAGAAAGCTTAAAAGAAAAGTAATTCACAATACAATAGTATAGGTCATTGATTATAAAACCAATACTAGCAAGATTAGAATATTTGGGTGTAATATGTTGGAAAAAAAATTAGATCAATATTACTTTTCTGTTTTCTCCTATTCACCTTTTTTCGCTTGGCCTGAATTTTCATATATCCACTCCTGACACCTTGGGCATAGCCAGGAAATTCCTGAGTAAGGACTACTGTGCAGGCACATAAACGCAAGAAATTTGTAATGCATTTACTAAACCTGATTTTCAAGACTGAAAAATCCAGTTGTTCATGTTCATCATAAGAAGGAGGGCTGAAACATACAGTTACACAGTAGACCCACTCCACTCGCCTCATGGATAAAACTACAGGACAGCTGGAAAGCTGGGATCTTCTTTCTTCTACGTGCTGTTTTTCAAGCTCATCCTGAATTGCCTCATGCCCCCCTCTCTAACTATATAACCAGAACACCCTGTCCCACCTCCAATAAGTACAACTGTGTAAGGTGATGACGGACTCGATGACAGCGTGTGCACTCTCTGTGGTTAGCAGGAGGGAAATAAGAGTCAAAGAGTTAAAAAAGTGTGTGGGCAGGTATAGATCTTACTGTCCCCAAGGTAAGAGCTACCCCAGTATGAGAAAATGAGAGGAAACACTAAACATAGCAAAGGACATATGGCACAATATATAACACCCAAACAACTTTTGGCAGCCTAATGGCCAAATCATGTCTTGATGTAAACTGGCTGTAATCTTCCACTGGCACAGGTATCTCACCTCCCCAATAAGTGTCCCAGCCACCAGACTCCAGTTGCTCTGAAGACAAGGCAAAGGAGAGGATTTGTCTCCTTATGAAGAAAAATTGTGCTTGTTATTTTATATGACGTATTTTCTCTCAATTATATCTTCCTAAGCGCTCCTGAAGTTGAGGGTGAATCATCTAAGAAAAAATGCACATTTTTATTCTTAAATCTCTCCAAGAACAAACAGGCCAAAGGGTTGAAAATGTCCCTACACAATTAAGAGCTGGAGTTCTCTACAGCTGAGCTTCTAAGTCACTGACATATCTTGGAGAATTTTCTTTAGACCCTCTGTAAATTGCTGTCATTCCTTCAGAGTCAACAGAGTGGTGATAGTCTGTAATACTGGGAAACCTGGCCCTATGTTTCTAATGCCATAATTATTATCATATCTTTAAGTAGCTGCACTTTCCTGAGAACATTTAATCTTTCTATATTTCAAATGTCAAGTATTTCCATAGGATATAGTTATCAACAAACTGGATTTAGGAGAAAATGTTTGCTCTGCAGAACAGACTAAGATGAATTACAGACTTACACAACATGTTTTACCTACAAATATTTATACGATGGTGCCTTCACTCAGGTTATTGTAGAGTCTTTACACATTATAATTTTTCTTACCTGTGTAATGTTTATGATAAAAATATGAGACCGCATGGTCCACAAAACCACAGTCAATAAAAAATTGCTAATTTCAGAACTTCAATTCACTACAGCTCAATTTTCACATCTTTCTTTCTTCCCTTAGATAATCAGAGCTATGAAATTTAGGTAACTGCAATAAAATAACTGAGACAGAACAACACCTTCATTAATGTAAATCCCTGTACTTTGCTTGGTTAATAATGTCTGCCTGCAATTCAGAGTATGGGAATTTGCATACTATACAAAATTACTAAGATAGAACTGTGCTATCATTATGCAAATATAAGTGCAAGAAAATGAGTGACTAAGAAATAAGTATACATACTGAGCTGTAAGAATGAATCACATAAAAATGTCACAGCATTCCCAAATTCTGACTGGCTAAAAACATTTCCAATTCTGAAGCAATGGTGCTGGAATAGTTAAAATATGCAGAAATACAAAATAGGGAGAGGAGGAACAGAGTCTGGAACAGTTTTCAGTGACTTCCGTAGAAGATAACTGTCTGCCAACATTCCTATTGCAAAATGAAGATAACATCTGTTCACTTTACAAAGATGTCTGTGCTCTTAAACCAGTAATGAGCTCTGAGACCCTGAAATGAAAGAGATAAGCTGGAAATCTTAGGTGCTATAACAATGATGAGTACTATTAAGAATATGCAAAAAAATACAATTTTTATTTCATGCCTCTATTTAAGTTTTTATCTGAGGAAAATCATGTCTTCATGACATTTGGAAATATTGATTTTTGGCTATTTTTTGAACTTCAGTATATTTATTCTGGATACAAATGTTATGGAATGGGTCAAAGTTTATCACAGAACTTAGGCTTTTCTTATTCTTTACTCATATCCCATTTAGAACTCATGAAATGGCATGTTAAGGTAAAATTCACTATGCATTCTAGATATTTTAATTATGAAGGGGACCATGCTCAGAAATTGTCATAGGATAAGTCTGCTGCTGGAGAACACATTAACAATATTGATCATTAATTAGACTGTGACTCAGGATGAAGTTGCCTGGCATCCAGACTGCAGGACTTCAAGGGAGCTCTGTCTCTGGGACGTTTTCCCCAGACCTATTTGTTTCAGCAGCAGAATGAATAACCAAGCTCATAACATCTCCTTGGACATGTTAGCAAATAATAAAATAAGCTGTTGTAGAAAATTGTGGAGAAACACTATGGTTTCTGCTGTTTACGTCAGTGCTTGCTTCTTATATTTTAAGTCAGATTTAATTTGCTTTTGCTTTGCTTTTCTTTTTTTGCTTTTCAAGATTGCAATCAGGATTTCACTGCCAGGAGCTATAAAATATCACAATTAATTTTTCTTTGATAGAATTGTTGTCCTATGCCGCACTCTACAGGGATATTCTCACACTTTATGCCTGCACAGTCCCAGTTTACAAGGTCTTTGTTGTAAAAGGATTTCCACTTCTGAAGACAGAGCATTGTCTGAGTTCAAGGAAGAGGGGAAGGAAAGGGATGGAGGTCAGGAGAACCAAAAGTATGTCTGTATGACATAGCACCCATGAAATGCCATCCATCAGATCCTGTTGCTGCTTTGTCAGTGTTACGTCTACTGTCAAGTAAGCATTTTGCTGTCAACGTGGCATTTTATTTTCCTGTCGCTTGATACTTTCTGAGAGAAAATGGAAAACCCAAATAAGGCATTACCATAAGCAGCACTCACAATTACAAAATGTTGGTGTGGTGTGGTACCAGGAATACTTTGAAAAGCAGCAACAGAATCTGGAAAGACACTTACCAGTGACTCTTCCTCCAAAGGCCCTAGTATAAAATTCACATGGTGATGTCAGGGCTTTAAACAGGCTTCTTTTTCAGTTGAAGAATTAACAGTTAGAAATGATAAGGGAATTTAGACTCCAAGGTTGATTTTTTTCTCACTGTCTGTGAATGAAAAGACATAGCCATGATGAGAGAAATAATCACTAATTTCAGAAAGAAAATATGTAAGGACATCAGGTGAAAGTGAGAATGGAAGCAGATTGTAAGGAAGAAGTTAGAGGAAACAGATGTTGAATATGAGGAGTTTAATTCCTCATCACATACCTGTCTGGTCTACACTGCTGACCAGAGTCAACTCTGTGAAATAGAGACCATGTGAAATAGGGTACTATATATGTTAACTTTTCATTCTGGACCTTCACAATAGCCAACAATGTAATTATAATATTAATAGACTTTAAAAATATCTTATGCTGAAACATCTCTCCACATTTATTTTTCTTAGTTACACTCAGAGGATGTTTATATAAAAAATATACATGCAAATATTGAAAGATATTGATATTTTAATCTGCATTCCATGCAGTCAGAAACAATGTCAGCTACAGAAATCTTTAAAGATGCAATTGTGACATGATTAAGCCAGCTGAATTTTTAAATGTTAATTATGGAACAATATAACAATATGATGCTTCAGTTCTACAAGCTTTTTAAAGTCTCTTATTTTTAAAAGAGGTATCTACCACCATCTCACTGAGTATTTTTATAAATATAAATCTGTAAGTAAGAATATAATAAATAAATTAATAAACAAAGGATTTAAAATTGTCAAAACCAGAGTCCAGGTCTAAAATATTTGCCTGTTTTTGATAAGTTCAATTTTGACCCAGTTCCCTCCTACCTACTTTCTGATTTGGAAAGCATGGAGGAAGACTGTAAGGAGGTGCTGTATTTCAGGTGAAAGCACAATACTTTTTTCACATATATTTGTCACTTCATCCCTTCAAAACAGCTTTTAATGCATGTTAGGGCAGTGAACCTTGAATGACTTTCCCGCAGTGGACACAGTTTTTCCTAACAGTACATTAGAATCATTCTGATCCAAAAGAAGAAAAAACAATTTTATTGTCTTTTATTCTCAGATATTTCATGGTGGTGCAGAAATATTTGGGAGAGAGTGGTCACAGGCATAATCCCTTTTTTGGTGGCAAGATGAAGTAATAACCACAGTAATTTAAGAAATAATGCTATACCATACTCTGACCTACATCTCAGTTAACAGCAACACAGTATTATTCAGACAAAGGTGTTGAAGATTAGGGAACTGTACGTGGTCCCTAGGTTGAGCTAGAGAAAAGGGAAAAGTGAATAGCAGAAAAGTAGCTAGTAGAAGAAAAAGCAGGGGAATTTTTTTTTTAGGACACTGATCTGGGATAATGGCTCAGGAAATGTGAGAGTAGCCTTCTTCGACACAGCATTGCTATAAACAGCTTTGAAGCCAGACAGTGCTCAGGACAGTGAGATAACTGGAGAGTTTCTGTGCCATATTTTTTAGAGGTACAAGTCAGAGAACAGAAGCCTTCCAATAAGTGCTGATTCAGTGAAAGGGTTATTTTGTATTAACACTTTTGTGAAATGAAAGTTTGCCCCACAGGGCAAAATGTAATCAGCATCTTTCACAACCAGGACCACTGTTTCTCTACCTAGAAACATCTCTACCTACATCATGTTTGCTATTGATCATTCTTTCAGGGAAGGAATAGCAATAGCAATCTAACGTCCTGCCTTACAACATCTGGAAGATAAACTGATGTCTTGATGGGATTAAAGCCTAATTTAGGCCTGGATTCTGGCAGAAACTTACTGGTCTTACATTATCTTTGTTCCTGCAAAAAACAGATGTAAATTTTTACTACTCTGAGTAGGTCATACATTTAATATAGAACAGAATTCAGACTATCTAACATTAAACACCTAACAGGCCAGTAGCATCTTTCTAGAGAATGATTCAGAGGATTTATGTTAGAATATTCTCCTCTTAGGTTTCACATACCCCTAACTCATTATATTAATTCCAAGAAAAGGTAGAAAGTTTATGCAATAGGTAAGCAGTTATTACATGGTCAAGATATCTGGATCCAAAAGAATGCATTTCCATTGATGCAGCATCCATTGAAAAAGAAAGAAATCAGGTTAAGTAATATTTAAAAAATATTGCTTCAGTAATTCCACAGACTCAGAAAATTCCCAAAGGCTTAAACCGTACAAAGTTTGTAGAATGGCTGGAAATGTTAATCAATTTCTCATGGCTTGAATTTGGGCCGTTTGGTTTCTAATCATGGAAAGTAATGAGAAGTATTTTGTCATACTTTACAATGCCTATACTAAAAATAACCATCTAGAATATCAAGAAGTAAATGTTTATAAATTCAAATGCATCTTTTCCTCACTAATATCTATGCATAATTTTTGTTGTGTCCTCCTTAAAGGGACATGTTGTTAGACAACAACTTTCTAAAAGACCTCAATCTTTGACCAATTTCTCATTTCGCCAGTAGCTAAAGTGCATTTCTTTCATTTTCCACCAGTTGCAGAAAGTGTCAAAAGAAAAATTGACAGAATGAATGTTGGTGGTCACCACTGTCTTTATGTTGCAAGCAGAATGATGTCAACTGATGTGAAAGAGAGAGAAGGTTGAAAGGCAATTCTTCCCCCAGTTGGACAGTGAAAAAGAGGTTACCCTTCTTGACAGCTGTTTATGTGTAGAGAGGCATAAGAAGGGGCTTAAGCCTATAAGGTTTGACTCTGATATTTCCTGATTCATAAGGTGGTTGTCTTCTCTTGCTCTGTTTTTTTCTTTATCTGCAGAAATAATATTCTGGAAATAGCTTTCAATAGCAAATGTATTGGATAAAATCGATTTCTTGAAGAATTAAAAATTCATCTAAAATTAAATTTCTCTAAACCAAACTTCAGTTTATAAGCACATCTACAAATGACAAGTGCAGCTCTTAATTGCATGATTTCTAATTACAACCATAAAAAATTAATTACACATCTCAGTATATATCACTCAAAACACCATTTTTAAAGAGACTGAGAAACACATCACCTCATTTTCAGACTGCTCATGTTCATAAACAGAATGTTCCTCTGGATTTATAGTCTGAATGTCTGTCTAAAGGGTGTTCTCAGAGGATACTTAGCATTCACCAACTTCAGGAATTGCTTTCAAAACTACTTTATTTTGAAATGTTGCTGGAAGTATCAATAATGTTAGTATTTGTTAGAGCTTTACTTAATGAATTGTTGCTGATGGTACTTTCACACTTCTTTTTTTTCCCTAGATTTCGAGACACGTTTCGTTTAACTAGAGGTCAAAGAGCTGAGGGCAATTATATGCTCAAAGTGAATAGGGAGGATGGTGTATTTCTTTACCTGGATTAATAACTCTATTTAAAAAAAAATAAAATAAATAGTGATAGGCAAAAAACAGATCCCGGAATGTCTTTTCATGGTCTAAGATGTACAGAAATGGAGAAAAAAAACAATTTTGTTTTCAATATAGTAATAAAATACCTTGCTACATATTGGATCTTTTTCCCATTTACACTACTGGAATGAAATTCACATAGAGGAGTATGTCCTCAAAACGACCTGTTCACTGAGAGCCTGGAAAATGGAGAAATATTATGATAAAACACAAGAAATCTTGTGGTCTAGGAATTTCTATTGGATACAACAGAAACATTTCTAAAAGACCGATTCCTACGGTGTTTAGTCACTCTCCAGTTACTAGTCATCACGTCATGTCCCTAGGAAAACCCAAGAGAATTTTTATGAACTCAAGTAATAACTAAACTCTGTACTATAGACAGATAAAGCAAGTTTGCTTGGTATGTCTGTGTTGGCATCATAAGATCTCAAGGGGAAAAACATTTGTATGCAGTATTTTCAGGGGCAATACATAATAGTGCAATCTTTACTCCTTTGTTCTTTGATGAAAAGGAACAAAAAGATAAGATTTTCTAAAAATGGTACTTCTCAATCAAGGAGATATTTATTGCATGCTAGAAGAAACCCAGAATCTACATTTTACTGCATTTTTAAAGCCATTGAAATAGAGGTAGCAGGATATAAACTGTTTCTATTTGTTTATGCCAATAAAAAAAGGTGAAAATCCTAGGAGAATTATCTGCAGAATCTCATTCATTTTTAAGAGACTGTATGAAAGCAATATGTCATCATTTTTGTACTGAGACATCTGTTTCATGCTGCACAAAGTCAATTGTCATAAATGGGAATCCATATGTGAATTCATACCCCCTTGACACTAAACAAGGTCTGCTTTTTATGTCTCCTAACCTCCTGGTTTTGAGTGAGTTTTAGAACTGTGGAATTCAGACTGTTCAGCTTACTTGGCCTAACTAAAATTAATTTCCTATTTCTTCATAATCATAACAGAAACAAGCAAGACCATGACTTAACTAAACAAATGACCTGGAATAGACCTGGCATAACACATTTGAGAAGGTCAGAGGTATAAATAAAATTGATTTGATAATTTTAATAGTTTCAAGGGACTGAAGCTGTCTTCACAATTAGTAAAATTTTAAAAATCTTTTTAAGAAAAAATAAACTGATGCTTACCAGGGGAAGTTAAATCAAATCGTGAGCTGACAAATGCTACAAATATTGGCCTTATACAGTCTACAAGGTGTTTCCTGAATATACAAACTTCACCTGAATATCTGCTAAAAGAAACTCTCATTATTCTGTTCCTCTCAGGAATGATCATTTTAACAGTGAAACCGTGCCATCAGTTTGATCATATTTAATTCATGTAGCAGAGACAGTGGAATGGAGAAATGCCTCCTGCTTCCTGCCTTGAAAATGCTATCCCTCTTCATTGGGATATTCAGAAAAGAGGTCATTCACAGGGCAGAGGGAAATATTAAGTTCTGACTTAAGAAACAGGTTTCAAGCGCCTCATATGTTCACACCAAAAGTAAGTGAGGAATATCAATATGTCTCTTATGGTCTTGGGAGTCAAAAGAGAATTTTATTACAAAAGCCTAAGGTAAATCAGGCTTCATATACATTACCATAGTGGAAAAATACTAGATTACTGCAGCTGAAGATATGTTCCACAAATGAATGTAACATGTGAAACACAAATCAATTTTCCATCTTGTCTTAAATCCTAGAAGCTCGAGAGTATTTCAGAAATCAATCTAGGATGAGGTCCTTTGCTCTGGAGAGACTGATTTCCTATCAGGGGAAGACTGAACTCTAATAGAAGGTGAAAAGGATAGAATGCTGTCATTCTACCTGATTTACAGTTTTACCATTAAATAAAACAGATAACAGTGTAGGATTACTGGCACTTCCATATTGCTGGCTTTGGCATGCTCGCAGTGGAGGCTTGGCCAGGGGGATGCCCACTGTGCCCCCAGGCACTGCCTTGGCTCCAGCCAGGGAACACCAAATGCAACTCTGAGGGGAAGAGAGTATAGGCATCTGGCTGCAAGTGATGCCACCCCATTTGGCCTCAAAACCCTGTACAAGTGGCCCCTGGCCTGTTATATTTAGAGAGATGTTTCTTTTTGACTATTTATCAGCTGCCTAGAGAGCCTTTAACTGAAAGATGCTGTGCAGCACACCACATCTGCATCCTCACCATGTGACTGCAATAAACACTCTATAGGCTACCCAAACCTGCAGAAAACCATGTTCAGGCATGTTATGGTGTGTGTCATGCTAGAAGCCATGCTTAGGAGTTTAGAGGTCCTGTACCTGGGAAAGTAGATTTGCAGGCTCTGTCTCCCTGTAAACGATAATAATCTTGGTCTCAAAATACTGCTGAGCTGTCCCCTACATATACCTTTGTTCTCAACTATTTTCCCAGATTTTCTGGACAATATGCTATTAATGATTCCTGAAAGGTAATGTTATGACGTGTTTATTAGATGTGATTTGCCTAAAAGGCAGTTGGAAGCTCTAGGGCATGTTAATATTTGCAGTCTCGTCAGTCTGTAAGTCAAGTCACTCATTTCCTTTCAGCATATGTGTCTTCAATCCTTTTTAAGAATTATTCCACTTCAGGCTTTCTACTGTTAAACAAATGTAAAAGAATACATATGTTTCTTATTCTGCTTTAAATGGTACTCAGATTTTTTTCCCATCTTTTCTGTTAAAGGAAGACTCTTGCCCAATTTAGCCAGAACACGTCTACCCATTGCATCAAATGAGAGGAAAGAGATGAAGTGATCTCTTTTCCCTTCACACATACTTGATGTTAAACCAGAAAAACTAGAATTGCAAAGCAGACATAAAAATATAATGAGTGACTCTAAAACCCGATAAAATTTTTAATTTTGGAATTCAGTTACCAACACAAAAAGGATAAATGAAAAGAAAAACTCCTCAGAAATGGCAAAGCAAGCCACAAAAATTCTTAATTATCACCAAATCAAACAAAAGAGTAAATTTTTCACATCAGAACTGTCAAAATGTTTTTAAATGTATATAACTTTAACTTTTAAAACATAGGTACTCTGCACAATTTTTCATTTTTATAAACATAAGTAATCATTTCAAAATAAAACAGTTCTGAGTAATAAACACATCCTCATCAAGTAATCAATCAATAAATAAATTACTATTTATGCAAAATATCCTAATTTGAACCATTCATATCAAGCTAAAGAAGGTTTTTGAGAAAGGAGGACCCTGACATGAACTTTGCTGATTATGTTCCCTATCCATCAATATGTTATATATTCTGCCCTTTAAGTCTCAGAGGCCCAGAGTGATCTTGGAGGTCAACTGTACCTTATCTAGGGTTCTTGGTTTTCCTCTGACTTTTTGATATTTCTTAGAGGCTGCATGAGAGCAATTTTTCTATCTAAGCAGTTCAGATAATCTGCATTATGGCATTTATATCTAAAAAACAAAAAAAAATAATTTTAGGTTATATAAACTAATTTTTTTTAGTTTTAATATTACACAGAGATAATTTAAGAAAAACAAAAACACTAAGAAGGTGTTAAAAAAACTAATGTTGGTACACTTACACAGCACTGTATTTTCATGGAGTGTTTTATATCTCTTTTTAAAGGCACCTGTTATGATATATATAAGATTAAATTATGCTATGCATAATAAAAATATTATTTTCATCACAAAGAGAGAGAAGTGGAAGGAATTTTTTAATGCTAAGAGAAATAAATCCAAATGTTTGATTTTTTTATATAACTTTATGGATAATTGAATGAATTCAAGTAAAAAACCCAAAGTATTTCATAGCTGCAGAGAAAGCTGAAAAGGAGTCAGTGTGGGACAAATCAGAGTATTTCATAATTTATACAGAATATTTCCCAAAAGGACTACAGTTCCATCTGATAGTGGTTTTTTTTTTTTTTTTTTCCAGGTTGTATATTGAGGAATAACAGAGAAAATAATGTTTTCCTCTTAGTTTTTGCTACTGCCAGTTTGATACCTTTCAGTGCATTAGCTGCCAAAACAAAAACTTGACTGAATCTCAAACTGGACCTTGATGATATCAGACTTCATAGGAGATCATAATTCTGCAATGTTTCACATACAAATCAACAGAAATAACTAGTTATTACTATTGTCTGGGACGCAGACTGAAAAGGTTTTCTGGGTTTGCCCATAATACATAATCGAATCTGAAATATGATTAAAGTATTTGATAGCATATTATTTTACTGACAAAAAGTGGTCCTATGACAAAAAAGAACAATTCTGGATTGAGATAGAAAAGGATTTTAGAACACGCTATAAGCACTGACAAGACATTAACGTATTGAGAAAATATAGTTATGGCTACTTACACATAGAGATTTTCAAGTACTGTAATGCCACAATAATGAATAAATTGAATCCAAAGAAAGCTGGAAGAAAATAATATCTTGTTGTGGTTTAACCCCAGCTGGCAGCTAGAACCACGCAGCCGCTCACTCACTCCAACCAGTTTGCATGGGGAAGAGAATCAGAAGAGTAGAAGTGAGGAAAAACTCATGGGTTGAGACAGACAGCTTAATAGGTAGAGCAAAAGCCGCCCACACAAGCAAAGCAAAACAAGGAGTTCATTCACAACTTCCCATGGGCAGACAGGTGTTCAGCCATTTCCAGGAAGGCAGGGCTACATCACGCTTAACGGTTACTTGGGAAGACAAAACCACAACTCTGAATGCCCTCCCACTTCCTTCTTCTTCCCCCAGGTTTATATACTGAGCGTGATGTCACATGATATGGAATATCCCTTTGTTCAGTTGGGGTCAGCTGTCCCAGCTGCGTCCCTTCCCAAACTCTTGTGCCCTCCCAGCCTGCTTGCTGGTGAGGTAGTGTGAGGAGCAGAAAAGGCCTTGACTGATTATCAACAAGCAAAAACATTAGTGTGCTATGTCATGCCAAATCCAAACCACAGCACTACACCAGCTGCTAATCAGAAATTTAACTCCATCCAATCCTCTGCAGTGATTTTGCACTGGCCATGAATCTAGAACAAAAATACTTCTTTTCTCTTTCCTTGAACTTTGAGAAAATCCCACATGATGATTTAGGATTCAGATTGTGGATGTCTCTTGAAGTGCCTCTCTGGATTGCTGTTTAAAAAGAAAGTTTTGCTTAACCACCCCTATTTTTTTCAAAAGTAAGCAGTGTTTTCCTTACACTGCAGTTCTTTGTGTTTTCTTGGTCATGTTCCAAACCCTGATAGGCCATAGCTTTTTTTGATATGCCAGCTGGATTCAAGTTATTAAGTTTTACAAGATATAGACTTAACAACTCTTTATTCACTGTGAATGAAAACATAAAAAAGTAAGTAAGTTTCTTCAATGATCATTTGCACTTTCTGTACACATATTAATAAAGGTAAAATCTAACAAATATGTTATTATTTCCACAAGGAATAACTTTATGAAATTGAAGTCAATTCAAAACTTTAACTACACAGTACTGGGTAAAAAATCTATGATGTGGCTAGTTTGCTAGTATTGACTTGGGCTTAAGATATATTCTCACTCACTCTATTACACCTCTACTATATGTGATTTATGGTAATGTCTACTTTCTACTGCTTTCTGCATCCATGACTCCCACTCTATTGCCCAAATTCCCACTGGTTTCAAAGGTTAAAATTGGCTTTTAATGCTGAATTAGACTACTATTTATATCTTTCTGGAGAAGAATTTACTCCTGCTGTGTCAATCTGTTAGGAAGACATAAAGTATGTCTGCTTTAAAAAAAGTTGCTAAATGCACAGAAAGGGCAGTTTTCAGCTGGAAATCAAAGCAGGACTGATAATGCATGGAAATCCTGTTGCAGGAAGCACTTACCTATGTGGTCCAGGTATGTGGGGACTGTACTCCACCTCTACTTCTGTGAGACCCATGAGTTTCAGTATCTGGAATCATAAGGCTTCCTTAAAAGGCAGCCTAAATAGCTAACAAAAGCTGTCTAGGATTTTAACATCCATAGTTCTAATAGAAACAAGAACGAAAAAATAAATATTTCATAGCACATTATAATCTTTCCATCAGCCTATGTCCCATTAATATTCTGAAGGTGTTAAACACCTCTTGTTGTCTTCCAGGTTTCATAGGTCCTGTCTGTACAAATAAATAAACCAGGGTCAGGTTTGAGATGGTACCACAATTACAGTCTGTAACTGTGTCATGGTTATAGTCTGCTATGACTGCACGCTCAGTCATTGGCGTAGTCCTTCATACAGCTCTGGCCAACGTCAGGCAGTATTCTGCCATGCGCTGCCCAGGCAGAGTTTGGCACAAATAGCACATGACAAGGACCATGCCACACAAGCAGTTTTGATGTTGCCCACTTCTTTGGGGGGAGAAGAGAGTACAGACATGTCAGTGTGAGCAAGCCTATGTCATCTGGACCTCAGAACCAGTGAACAGTTCTTGACATCCTTCATTTACCACTGTACCCTGAGGCCCAGGGACCAATGGATGATCTCTGTCTTTACAGAGAAGAAATCTACTAATTCCTCAAATGCTAATAAAGCCTTTCTTTTAAGTTTCTAATTGATTAGTGAAAATATAACCATCTACGGTTTCATGGATATTTTGCAACCAGTATAAGAAGTTCCAGCTTCAATGTCATGTATTTTTAATGCGTATACATATACACATACACATATACAATGCAAAATACTACTTTTAATACAACTGTTGGTAGCTACATGTTATAGATCCATTAACTGAAAATAAAATGTGATCATCATTACAATTCCTATCACTTAAAGATAATTTGGGAAAAAATTGGATTTTTCTGAGGATTTTTATAAAGCTGTGGAGCTTGGAAAAGATACAAGGATTGGGCTGCACTTCTCTAACATGTGAAGTGAACGTATTATTGTAGAAGGAGGAGTAGTACTGGATGAAAAGTATAATGTTTGAAGAAATAGAAGTGTGAAAATTAATTTAGATTTTGAATACGAGCAGTGACACTGGTGCCAAAAAGGAAGTATATGTATTTGTATTAATAATGGTTTAAAATGTTATGCAATAATCTATTTTCTTCCACTGTAATAAATTCCTATTTGCCAATTAGGAAAGGAACAATGTGTCAAAAAACAGTCTAATTTTAAAGTGAAGATGATATGAATAATCACCAAATTTGGCCAGAAAAGGGGAATTATATTCCATTAAAAAGTGTAAGTTTAGAAAACAAGTTCTTCTCTTGGAAGTGGGGGGAAAAGAAGGTGTCCTGAGAAAAGGCCATACTGAGAACATAGCTCATGGCCTGGTGCTTATGGCTGTCATCTACTTTGTGGGTGGCTGAGGTCCAGCCCCTCTTATGCAGGTAACATGCAGAACATTTCAATGAATAAGCATATGTTGAACAAACGCCAGAGAGCACCAACTGTTTTAGCTGTTGTTCCCATGTAGAGATCAATTTTCCTGCTGTTGTCTAAGAAGAAAAATGTCAATTTGCCATTGGGCAAGAGAGAGTTGATGGTACTTTACACCTGTGGAATGACACACAGTAGATAAAATCATTAATGCAACTCTTTCCTATAGTTAGCACTATACTGTTGTTTGACGGACAGGATTCAGGCCTCTCGTGTTTCTAGTCACTTAAAAACATATTTGAATAATATGTATTTGAATGTTATGATGAGGTTTGTCAATGGAGAGACTGAGTGTTGTGGAGTTAGTTAAGTCTGAACCTGTGGGTTATTTCAAAGCATAGAAACACCATAATATATAGGTCATCAATCTTCTCTTTAACAATTAAGAAGGGCCTCTGCAATCTCATGAAGTCCATTCTCCCATTGTGAAAGGCAGCAAGCCTCTTCTGCCTCCACGAAATGGAACGGTTTCTCCAGAGTTCACCCACAGCCAGGAGGCGGGGGTGGTACCACACACTGTTGCCAGCACTGCTCGACTTAGTGTCAACAACTACGGGCTGAGCGGGCGGTGGCAGAGGCAATTGTTTGCTGGGTCTGATGGTTAATCCTCAGCTGAGATTCAGGGGCATTGCAAAAGATCTCAGGAAGCTTTTTCATGCAGGCTACAAACTCAGGTAAACAATTTACTTCTAATATCCCAAAGGGTGCAGAATTTCAGAGTGTAGTCACAGGCCCCTTTTACGTTAACAGGCCCGTAGTACCTCACTTTCCCCTCACTTGGATATAATTTACCATTATCAGTATTTCCGTAAGTTTAGGTACAATATTTCTTAAATACCTTGGAGAACAGACATCTTGGAACAGCGTGATCCATGCTTGCATTGCATTATTGCAGCAGGAACACACTGTTACGGCATGCAGCCCGGTTGATGGATAACTGCAGTCATTCAATCACTTTCTGTCATTCTTAATAAATCAGGCCAAGTTAACACATTAGACTCCAGAAGGTCTCACAGTCCACATTGCCATCCCTGTCCTAACACCCTGTGATATATACTACTTACATTTGAATTTAAATAATTTTTAAATTTAATCAAACCACTGCATCGCTCACCTTGTAACATGTCATAACCTTTCAAGAAAGGGTAGGGATTTTGTTCTAGTTGTGAAGATAAATCTTTCATAGTCAATTTATGGTCATATGGTATGATGCTGCTGTTGCGTGGCCTGTGTAGTTGCTTTCTCCTACATCTGGTGTGTTTCTGTGTTCTCCTAGGCTTTATTTTGTAAAATAAAAGAAAACAAGCTATTCTAGTCAAATGAAAGGTTCTTCATCTCTATACCCATTTTAGTAGCCCATGACTGTAACTGTTCCAATTTGAATTCCCTTTTCCTGAACACTGGCAACCAGAGTCATATGTAGCTTTCTAGGTCCTCCAGTATGTAGCTTTCTGTCCTCCAGTGCCTCTCATTATTACTTTACTAGTAGCAAAGTGCTTCTGAAAACTGCTGGTGGCTTCCTTGCCCTTCTCATTTTAAACTGCATATGTCACAAGATTTAGGAGAAACACGACTAGTTTCTAATTAAACAAATTTGGGTTTTGTACTGCTGCAATTCTTTCCATTTGTATTACTTAAAGTCACTGGGTTGTTCAGTTCTGTTTCATGTCGATATGATATGTCAGTTCTGTTTTGTTCAGACAATACTGTCTTTGTTTGGTCAGCGCTTTTATAAGTATACCTTAGTTTTTTTGCCAAAACCATTAACAAACCCATAAAACAAGATAGATCACAAGACCAGTACTAGAGGAAATCTCTAAGTGTTTTTCAGTCTCATTTGACATTCTCATAAACCAGTAAAAATTAGTAAATTCAAAAACTTTTCAAAAACGTACATTTGACTGAAAATATTTATACTTTTAGTTGTTATGCACCTGATAAACTTTAAAAACATCTGATTACTAGAATTAGTTTAAATTCACCTTCCAGCCACTTTTACTGATTCAACTATTGGTAAGATTTTTTTTTTCAGTAAAAATTCATGTCAGTAAAGATGATTTCGCTGGGCTTTAGAGGGTGAACTTGTAAAAATAAATCAATCCAATCATACTTTTTTTTCATTACCCTAATCAGATCTGAGAAAATACATCCAGCCTATTCCTATATTGTCACTTCTGAAAGTGGAAAATGTACTGAAAAAGCCACAATTAAAAACAAACAAAAAATTAAAAGGAGGAAAGTGGTATTTTTTAAAGCAAATCCTGGAAAACACAGACCATCTACCTGTGTTAGATATTATTTTCAGGTGTTGACTAGCACAAATATGAGAAATTATATTTTTAATAGAACAAATCAAATCTTTCTCTTGTCTCTTCATCATGTTCTCTAATTTTTTGTCCAGTTTTGCCACTTTTCTTCAAATCCATGTGATTTGAGGAAGAAAGTAGGACACACGAATATTTTTCTTGAATGATAAGCACCAAGGAAGATTCATTAACGTACACTTTGAGTAGTCCTCTTAATTTCCATATATTTTTATATCTTTAAAAAATGTTGCTACGGAAGTTTGTAACCAAACCTATAGTAGTTTAACTTTGCTTTGCTAACTGATGTAAAAGCTAAAGATAAGTAAAGAAAAAATTTGTATTTTATATTATGTGCTTCTACCCACACACACATATACGCTGATGTTGTAAAGGTTTTATTCCACATTTCTCATTGATGGAAGCTTTGCATCAGTAAGAACAGAGGCTGCCAGGAATTTTGTGATTATGACAGATATAGATCTTTCTTTACATTTAGATTCAGAGGCAGTCACCTAACCTTATGTGGTTTATCAAGCCTCTTGATATCAGCGCCTTAAATTATGCTAAATACATTCAATCTCTAAGATTGCATGGTACACTTTGACTGCCGGAAATCGAGGGGAGCTGATCAGTTGTACATTTCAAATACAGTTGTATTTCTAGCAATTCATTCTTACTTGTTAAAAAAATGTTATTCTGGCCTGAAGTGTTACAGTGCTATGATCCATGAGTTAATAGATTATTCTCTCTTTAGAACTTGTCTTCTTTCTTAGTGTCATGCCTTAGGCCAAGTGGCTTTGATGAGTGTCGGAAGAAGATTGCATTCCCATACCACTTTCTTGTGATCTTCTGTATTTGCATGCAACTACACTTCCTTGCTTTTTCAATTCAGTATAAATACATTACAAAAATAATTTTCAGTTAAAAGGTTAGGTCAGGTTAGTCCTAAATCTAAATTTTTAGGACAGAGAATATGGAATTTCTTGCTGAAGAAAGCAATGCAAACAGTCAACTACATCCTAGGATATTCCCATTCAGCAAAAAATATCTGTCATATTTTCTCCTGGTCATAAAGCTTTTCTGTTTATGTTATACCTTTTCTAGATTGAATAAGAAGTGCATCAACTAACAATTGGTGGAGTATTTTCATATTAAAGCTCCAAGATTTTCTGGTTTGTTTTTGTTAAATGCACAAAAGCTTTCATAATGTGTGATCATGCTGTACGTATTTTATACAGCCTCCAAATCAATACACTGCATTAGTTTGATATGCTTAAACTAGTTGCTTAGATTGTTACTGCATCAAGGCTTAATTAGAAACTAACCCTAAGAAGAATCTTTCATTTTAAAATATTATAGGGCCAGTTTACTTTTGGCCAAATCAATGAAATATACGCACTCAACAGTGCTTCAGCAAATTGTGCTGTAAAAATTAAAATATTTAGTAAGTTTAGTATGTTTTGAGCTGTAGCATCTTCTTTTTACTGTCTGAAAATTGGTAAGGAGTAAAAAATTAGCCTTTCTTTTCCTTGTCTCTCCCACAGGGCACTATCTAAGGAAAATGGTTAAATTTTCAGCAGCCAAATATATCTTTTCTTTTGGGTGAAATGTTTTACTATGGGAAGTCAAGCGTGAAGAAATGGCAATTAAAAAGGACTTTGAGTTATACTGTGCATTAGTTCTAAAGAACAATGAAGTAATTTTTTTCCCTTTAGTATCAGCTTCAAGACAGCGATACCTGTAATAGTAAAAGGTTTTTTTTCACATTGTATGACAGTAGTCTTTAGTCAGCCCTTTTCATGTGACCCTTACACCTTCCCCAATGTTTATGTTTAGAAACAAGCATATGTAGAGATATAGGAAAATGTAACTGGCTTAGTTAGGAGTTGATTCTTTTTCTCTACCATCCTGAATTTTTCTCTCTCTTTGAAAGTCTGAATACTCCATTTAAGAATTTGAAACGTATTTCTTGCCACTTAATGGCAACATGCAAAGTCTTGTTAGCTGTAATTATAAAGTTATTTTTTTACTTTTGAATAATGTAGTACCCAGTGCTATAAAGAAAAGTGAAGTTGTTTGGTATTACAGGTGGAACTGAGCTACAGTCACATTAATTTATTATTTTTTTTTCTAAAACAAATTTGTTTCTAAAATTTGTTTTTCTAAAAAGAAAAATACTCAAACATTTAGAACAGAAAGCATGAATGCTGTTGATTTTAAACACAAAAGGAGCTCTATCTGTGCGACTAAGATTAATTTGCAAATAAATACCTGATAATACAATACAGACACAAAAACCTTCAAGTTTCTAGAAAAAAAAAAAACACATGGAAAACAGAAACTGAATTCCCTATTCCCTGTGTGGACACAAAGGCAAACTACAATTCTAAGTTTTGAAGGATTAAACTTCATCTTACTGAGACGATTGGAAGGACTGAAGGATGAAGTTCGTGCTTCCACATATGCAAACAAGATGAACAAACGAAAGAATGGAAAAGATAATTCATAACTAAAATATATCTCCATTATGACTTTTGTGTCATTGTTGCATCTGATTATCTTTGTAATTTTTTCCCTGAAAAGTCCAGGGAGATTTAAAAAGGACTGTGAAAGTGGAGCCTCCTTAATAACATGTTTTCAGCTCTATGGGCAGCATTTTCAAAGTAAGATAAAGAACTACAGAGCAGTCACATTTATAGATTCTGGTTATATTTTTTCAACCACATATATTTTTAAACAAATTTAAAATAGGCAAGACTTCCAATAGCCATCCAATTCATAAGGTTCCCTTTTTCCCTGAATTCATTAAAAAAATACTCATCCAACATATAGTTCAAAAAATATTTTCTATTTTCCCTCTGGTGTAGGTTGGAATGCAGATTGATGCAAACTGTGAGAATTTTAGTGGCTTGAATTAATAAAAATGTAACATTTAATCCATTAACATTGAGGATCATGGTGATTTTCAGCTTTTAGCTCCCAGCTACCTCAAACCTGCCAAGTTATGTCTAGTCCTTATTCTCATTGAAGACAGACCTGTTTGTGTTGCAAAAACACTCATGCATTTTCTCACACATTTTAACAATTCTTTTTTTTCGCTTTTAACCCAAAATATGCAGAGAAGTATGTCTGTGACAAACACAAATGAAGAAAAGCGGCAACAGGAGATTTACAGAGCTAACAAACACTAAAGCATTCTTATTAGCCTTTCCACAGTTTCAGCTTAACTTCTACTTCATTTTTTTAAAAGGAATATAGAGGTATATTCTGATCATGTTGAACAAACTATCAAATTTTGACCCTAGATATTTACAATAAGTGTAAAGGTTTTGTGCTTTTCCTTAATACATCCATAGCACTAAACCTCTTTCATATTCAGTATTTGGAAGTTAGTCCTGCTGGTTACATATTACATGATACAAGGCTTCAATAATGAGGTAAAGCAAAGTCAGTATTGTGAAACAAAATGCAGCAAAACCAAAAGGTTGACACCATGCCTTTTGATGGAAGTGCAAGTGATACCTAATATTTCTAAAAAAGAATTTTCAGGTATTATTTGCTGATGACAGCAAATTGCATCTTAGGCTTCTTTGGCCTGGACAAAATGCATCTTCTTGTAGAATTGATAAAACTACTGTGAGCATCATTGTATCTTGAGAATATTTTGAAAAAAAACCCCTCTAAAATTAGATTTAAGAAAAAAAAATTACATTCAATTAAAAGTTAGAGATAAAAAAATTTAAAATAAAACAGAACTGTGTAACATAGCTACCTCCATGGTTACACAGAGCATGTCTAGAATTTTTTAAGTTGATATTCTTAAGCTGCCTTGTACAGATAGAAAAGGGCTCCAAACCTTGATCCATCAGAAATAAACAAAAACAGTTAAAACATATACCAGTACGTATTACATAGCTGAGAATAAAGGAGATAGTATGACTTAATGTACACTAAAAATACAATTTTGTTGCAAACAGCAATATTTTTTAACTGTGCAGGAAAACAATTATTCAGAATTATAAAATTTGTTAAAATCAATATATTAAAATTTAATTGCAGACACTGCAAATGTGTTTTTTTTTACAAGCAAGGCAAAAGCACAAGTACAATAACTTTAGTGTGAGAAGTGAAAAGCTTAAAAAGCTCAAGTTCTCTACATGGTAACAAGCTGAGAAAAAGATCAAAGGCAGAAAGTGATGAACAGGAGCAAGAGGAATAGAGTTTTTTATTAAAATAAAGTAAATAAAGTTGCTTAGCACTGGAAAAACGAACAAATATGGAAACAAACCCTATAACTTTTTTTTGTTGTATTGTTTTGGCTGTATTTGATAACCAGGTGCTATGTAACTTAAACTTTGAGATGCTTACATGGTAATTTTGGACAGATTTCTTTAACTATCCAGAAACCTATACTGCTCCATGCAGCATTAAAAAAAAGATTGCAATAATTAATTTTTCAGTTTGGCAGCAAAACTGGGGAAAAAGTACTTCAAAGCTAAAAAAAAAGAAATATGTAACTTTTACTCACCAGAAAGAAAAATTGAAAAAAATCAAATCATTTTATTATCAAATGTATTTTCTGTTCATCCTAAAGCTCAACAGTTTGAGACACTTAAAGAAAAATAAAGGAAAGGTAAGGTTCATAAATCACATGTAGTTACTTTTATTTCAAATCTCTGTGGTTAAAGTTGACAACCAGGTTGCAAGACAGACAAACAAAAAAGCAAAACACAAGAAGAAGACTGGTTCTAGCTCTCTCCAAGAGGATTTTTCTACCTTCTAGTGAAGTGCATTTATCTCACAACTACTAAGCAATACTTGCTAAGATAATGGCATTATAAAAAGAGTTTTCCTCAACTATTCTTTATAGATCTATTCCACTTTGAATAAAATACATATTTCTTAAGCATCAGACATATCTTTCATTACAGAATATTTGTAGTTATGTAAGTGCAGAGAAAAACAAGATTTTATCTAGCATGCCTATGCCAGGGTTGAACGAAACTGCTAGGAAAGTCTGAATCTCTAGAAAGAGTAACACATCACATAATATAACCCTTCCTTCAACCTTTACATACTCATAAGTTATGCAAAGTGGCTGTACTTTTATTAACAGAACAGAAACCCACAGTGTGATTTTTTTTCGAAAAAATAATTTACTAGCAATTAATGAGGTGAGCTTTTTCTATGGTTGTTGATCAAGTTGTGTCATTCTTGTACTCCTGACTTTTCATTGTTAATGAATCTAATGAATGACAGTATTGGAAACAGCTTTTATGAACCATAGAGAAATATATCAATTTTGACCACTTTGGAATTGTTCACTATACTGCAGCACACCCAGGGTTGTATTGGGCAATTCATATAGCCCCAAAAGAATTGATACAATAGTTTAAGAGAGATCACAATAATAGAATAATGGTAGCATAAATCTGTTCAATTAAGACAATGGGGTAAGTTGACTCTAATTTATGTTTTATCCACTCTTCGAGTTACTCCAGAAATAAATGTTTTACTATCGTAATAAAGACACTTGTATTGGGTTTAAGTGTCAAGGTTTTAGCAATGGGGAGGGGGCTGCAGGGCCCTCTGTAAGAAGACACCAGAAGCTACTTCCATGCCAGACAGGGACAGTTCCAGACAGCTCCTAGATGGATCCTCCACTGGTCAAAACCGAGACCATCAGCGATGCTGGTGATTCACTCCTCTGTAATAACATATTTAAGAAAGGGTAAAAGTGCTGCACAGCAGCTGTGAGAGAGTGGAGTGAGAAAAAAGTGAGAGGAACAGCCCTGCAGACACCAAGGCCAGACAGGAAGGAGGAGAGGAGGTGCCCCAGGCACCAAAGCAGAAGTTTCCCCTGCAGCCCATGGAGAGGATTGTGGTGACGCAGGTTGTCCCCCTGCAGCCCGTGGAAGACCCCACACTGGAGGAGGCAGACATGCTTCCTGGGAGCTGCAGCCTGTGGAGAGCCCACACAGGAGCTGTGGCCCATAGCGAATCCATGCTGGAGCTGTTTGTTTCTCAGGGGCTGTGCCCCATGAGAAGGACCCATGTTGGAACAGTTCATAAAGGACTGTATATTGTGGGAGGGACCCTATGCTGCAGCAAGGGAACATTGTGAGAAGGAAGGAGCAGAAGGAAGGCGCTGTTATGGAGTGACCACAGCCCCATCACCCATCTCCCTGTGCTGCTTGAAGGAAGGATATAGAGGAGTCAGGAGTGAAGGAGTGAAGTTGAACCTGGGAAGAAGGGGGCAGGGAGGAAGGGAAAGTGTTTTTAGTTTTGTTTTTTATTTCTCACTATCCTACTCTGTTATTAATTGGCAAAAAATTAAACTTCCCCAAGTCGAATCTGTTTTGCCTATGACAGTAATTGGTAAGCAGCCGCCCTGTCTTTTTCTTGATCCTCAAGCTCTTTCATCTTATTTTCTCCCCATCTCCTCGAGAGGAAGGGGAGTGAGAGCGGCTAGGTGGGCACCTGGCAGCCAGCCATAGTTAACCCATCACAACACTGCAAAAAAAGGATCTGATCAATGATTATTTATACCTAATTACTTGTAAGATTTCATAAGGCATTTAAGTTGGAAAACAAATAATTTTTCCATAAAATTTAATAAAAGCATTTAAACTTCCTATTCCACTCAATATAATTTTTAATAATATATCTGAAAATACATATTAAGAGCAAAATAAGGTGCAGAATTAAAGTACAGCAAGAAAATATGAAAATATGTGATTAATCATATAAATGTATAGTCATGTGAAAAAACTTTTGGGATTAATTCATTGTTTTTAAAGGTAGATGTTTTAAAATACATGTATAAGATACGTCAAAAGACATTATAGATACTATGTTTCTTTTAAGGGCAAACACCTCAAAGTTTGAGATTCTTCCTTATTCTGATTTGTTTTCTTAGACAATTACCATGTCACTAACTACTCCAACACTATTTATTTATTTATTCATTCATTCATTTATTTTGTGGTGGGAGACTTCTATGATTTCACTGAGCTCTAATCAAAGCCAACAGGACATGAGGGAACAGCTACTGTGGCCTTCAGAAATATGCTGCCATTTCAAAACTCTTAAAGTCATGCCTTTTAAATTCTGGTTGTGGATATCAATGAAGTAGTGCAATGTGTAATGAGAAGCTATATAGAACATTGGCTGTTGAATCCACTTGTATTTTTATTGATTATCTGACTGGAAGAAAAGCATTCATTTATTAACAGAAATAAAGTCTATTGTACTTGTACCATAGCATTTTGTTGAGTTAATAAGATTAGCGAATCCACTTTTATCTTCTGATGTGTTCACTGATTGATGGTACGCTAATACTTCTTCATTTTAGACTCTCTTACAAAGAAAAAAAACAAAGCTTAAATGATAAGTAGCACTGTTTTGTTTGTCCTTTTCTTATCTGCATTTTCTTCCTTTCAAATGTTAATAACTTTAAGAATTATTTTATCCAGTCTTAGCATAAGCAGTCATTGATGGCCCTTTTCTAATTACAATCAATTGGCTCCTGAAATGGTATTGCCCGGAAAATATTCTATTCGTTATTAAAGCAGGCACCCAAATCACATTTGCAGTCTAACATAGTTATATTTGTTGAACATATTGAGAATATCCCTTGAAATTAGTGTTTGATTACTTTGATTTAGATTGTACAAAAATATACCTTTTTGATTTCAATTGAATAAGATTCATGAAATCATGTGAAAAAAGGTCTGTAATGGTAAAACGCATCCAAGATTCTTTGTTGCTCCTGAGAAATAGTTGCTTACTGGCATGTTTTTAATTTAGTATTGGAGGATTTTTTCCCTTGAAGGTGAGGAATGTAGACTCAGGTTACTCTGAGAAAACCCTTGAATTGTGGTAAGATTTAAGCATGAAAGTCATGGAGACAGTAGGACTTGGGAATTAAAGGGCAGAGATTTCAGTAAGAAAAAGTCACCAGTTTTAATTAAACTGCAGGCTGCCTACTGGAGACAAAGCTGAGGACTGGTCATATGGTCTTCATAGTTATTCTCTGTTTTTTATCAAGTGAACAGTGGAATAAGTACACATTGTTTTGGCATGTATCTTGAAAAGTGTTTACAAAAGTACTGTAGAAGGAGATTGAGACATCTCTCAGAAAAGTAACGCTTTATTTAGGAAGCAGGAAGTCAACTTTGCAGTCAACAAGGGTTCACAGAGGGAAAGTCCTGTTTAAGTAATTTGATATACTTCTTTGATGAGGTCATCCTCCTAGTGGATGAATAGAAGGTGGTGGATGTAGTTTTTCTGGATTTTAGTGAGGCTTTTGATATTGTCCCTCACAGCATCCTTCTGGACAAGTTGACCAGCTGTGGGATGACTGGGTTCACGGTGCACTGGGTGAAGAACTGGCTGAAAGGCAAAGCTCAAAGGGTTCTAGTGAAGAAGGCTATATATGGCCAGCAACTGGTCACCAGCGGTGTTCCTCAGGGTTCAGTTCTGTTCAATATATTTATCAATGATCTGGATGCAGGGGTTGAAGGTTAGCAAGTTTGCTGATGATACCAAACTGGGAGGTTCTGTTGACTCTCTTCAGGGACAAGATGCCTTGCAGAGGGATCTAGATAGATTGGAGTGTTGGCCAATGATCAGTGGGATGAAATTTAACAAGTCCAAACGCCAGATTCTGCACCTAGGACGCAGTAATGCTGGGCACAAGTATAGATTGGGAAAGGAGTGGCTGGAAAGCAGCCCTGCAGAAAAGGATCTGGTGATGTTGGTTGAGAGCAGGCTCAATGTGAGCCAGCAGTGTGCCCTGGCAGCCAAGAGTGTAAACCACATCCTGGGATGCATCATACACAGTATAACCAGCTGGTCAAAGGAGGTGATTATCCTGCTGTATTCAGCATCGGTGTGGCTTCACCTAGAGTACTATATTCACAATTTAAGAAGGATGTGAAGGTCCTTGAATGCATCCAGAGGATGGCAAAAAAGCTGGTGAAAAGGCTGGAAGGAATGTCCTATGACGAGTGGCCAAGGACTTTGGACTTGTCTAGTTTGGAGAAAAGAAGGCTGAGAGGTGACGTCATTGCTCCCTACAGCTTCCTGAGGAGGTGGAGAGGGAGGTGCTGATCTCTTCTCCCTGGGATCCAGTGACGGGATGGATGGGAGTGGTTCAAACCTTCACCAGGGGAGGTTCAGACTTGACGTTAGGAAGCATTTCTTTATTGAGAGGGTGGTCAAACACTGGAACAGGCTTCCTAGAGTGGTGGTTGATGCCCCAAGTCTGTCAGTGTTTAAGAGACATTTGGACAATGCCCTTACTAATATGCTTTAACTTTTGGTGAACCCTGAATTGGTCGGGCAGTTGGACTAGATGACCATTGTAAGTCCCTTCCAACTGAATTTCCTTTCCATTCCATTCCATTCCATTCCATTCCATTCCATTCCATTCCATTCCATTCCATTCCATTCCATTCCATTCCATTCCATTCCATTCCATTCCATTCTATTGAGTGTTAACCACTGTTTTCCCATTAACTACCACCACCACATAAATCATACTTTCCTATCTTTCTGCATTTGTACCAATATTAAATAATGTACACATTTATGGTATTAAACAAGGTTTAATGGAACTTGCCAGTTCTGAAAATTATTTGTAGGTTTTTCTACTACTGTGTAAAGCTGATCTGCATAAAACACTCGTGCTATTTATCATTTTAAAAAGGAAAACAAGAAAAACTAGATTTTGTGAAGTTTTTCTAGAGGCAATCCACATTTTTAGGCACCACTCATTTCAAAAGATGAAGAAGAACAACTTGCTGGTTTACAACCAGATTTAGGGTTAGGAGTTTTCCTGACTTTCCCATATTTATCCTTAGTGACCTTGAGCAAGTCACTTCTGTACTAATCTGTGTGTCTTCACTGCCCAAGTGTGGAATGTGAAAAGGAATGAATGGGAATACTGGTATATAGCAAATATCATAGATGTATATTTAAGTTCAGAAGACCTTCTAGTATTATGATGAAAAGGTCATAAATTAACATTTTCTGACATTCTCAGCTGCAGCCAGTGCAATCATGTATCATCTTATTTTGGCTTACTTTCAAGTGACTTATTTATGGGTTTACTTCTTCACAGAGAAGTTCTCTGTGTATGTAGTTACTGAAATAAATATTTTATGCAGTTAATGGAAGTAGCTGAGTTTTCTCTTACTCAGGGAATAGGGAGAAATTATGAAAAATGAAAGCATCTCACAGTCAAGCAAGAAAACTTAAACAGCACTACTAAGAAGGCACTTGAAAGTAAGACATGATCAATAAGTGATCACAAAGAATTGTGTGGAATAACTGTGAATATTATCTACCCCACAAGAAACTATAATTTCTTCGTGAGAAAAAAAAAATACTGTATTGATATTCTGAAATAAAGAATTTAAAGTTAACGTAATCCGGTGATCTTTTTATTGCCACTGTGACCTCTGGACTAGCCAAGTATATAGCACCTGCTTGGTATTATAATACAGTGAACATGTGCTAAAGGTTTGTATGGTAGAGCTAGACAGAGCAGCAGGAACTAGCTTCTGGTTTGATTTCCATCAATATCCATGTTACACTACCAAGACGATAGCACAGAAACGTCCTCTAGCACCATTTAAACATTGTTTGTCTTTCTTACAGAGATACAGAGGGTGAAAGAATCCTAGTTTCCCCACTAACTCATAAAATTATTTGACTTGATTTTTAGCCACAGATATTACTGTGAGCTGAAAAGAGACACTGGAGCTTAAAGAGATTTTGCCCAATTGATGAAACCCTAGGGTTTTATCTCTAAAAGAACCATATTTCTAATGTCTTGTCAGAGAAAAAAAAAAAAAAAGCTTGCCTCTAAAGCTTATCTAAACGATACAAGCTTTTATCAGTAAGCTGTTTTGTGGCATTACTGTATTTTCAAGTGCTTCGGTGCAGTCATAGAAGCACATTTGGCTGTTACAGCATTTGAAAATCAATAATTACGCACTTCCCATTTCTATTGTGCACATTGACATTTTCAATACAGCTATGTTACACATAGGGGTGTCATGAAGATGCTGGCATAAGAAAAGCAGATGGAGTTTTAGAGAAAGTCAATGTGTCATTTCACAATGCACGGAACAAGGCCAGAGTTCTTTTGTTTAATATAAAACCTTGAACCAATAAGCTAAGAAAAGTAGGAAGTTTGGATTGGGGGAAAAAAAAATGTAACTATTATAAATCTTATTTTATTGTCAATTCCTATAAGTTTTAAACATTTACACTCCCTTTAAAAATAAATTGTCTCACAGTTTCTCTGTACCTTGTTATTGAATTTGTGCATCAGCTACTGGCAACAGAGAAAGATAGCACCCTTTCATCATTTATCCCTTAGTGTATCCGGAGAGGTAATGGCTGGGATTAGGTCAGCATTTGTAGACCCAGAAGAAGGTTAAGAATATAAGAAGCAGGCAAAACACAGATCCTTCACCTTTAGCATCCTATCTCCAGCAGTGGTCAAAAAACGGTGCTCAGAGAGGGCCATAAGAACAGGTAGAGCCTGCTGGCTCATCCCAGCCTCCAACCGTTAGCAGCTCAGGGAATTCCTGGGCAAAATATGATTCCTATGTAATTAATAACCTTTAATGGTTTCCATTCATGAACTTGACCAACCTGCACTTGAAGCTGAGTAAATTTTAACTATACACACACTGTCTTCACAAAGACTTCTACAGCACAGTTACAAATTATGAAAACAGTTGCTTCTTTTTGTATGGTCCTAGTTAAATTAGAAAAGAAATCAAGAGGAGATCACACAAACTCTGCAGCAGGCTTAGAAAGAGAATGTAATATATTAGTGGCAGGAGAAATATTGTTGGCTTTAAATACAACTAGAATTCTCTTAGAAGTTTTTGGTTTATAGGATATAAGGTATGAAACAAACATATTGCTGAGCAATTAGAGCAAGTTCACGGAATCTTTGTGAAACGGAATCTGTATATACTCATTAACTGTATATGGCAAACAGCAACCAATTATAATTTGTGTCTGACTTGATGGCTGAAAGTTGCTGTTGTTTTTATAAATCATGAATTTTCTAAAATTCCCAAAATGTACTTTTACAGTTTATCTTAATACATTCATATTACTTCCTGTGAGGTATTTACATTTTTTACATGGACAATTCATAAATTCAAATTTAAATAAAAATGTGAGATATATATATTAAGATAAATTTGAGATACATTTCTATTGTCATAAGAAACAAAGAGAAAGGGTACTGTTTTAATCTAAATGTATAAGTGATAATATTCAAGTATTTTAAATAAAATAACTTTTATTCTTTAAATATTACTTTTTTCTTTTTTTTTTTTTTTAAGAAAAAAAGGTGTAGTACGCATGTCACCCTGGTAGAACTGGGGAACCTGAGAAACAGAGTTATTTGCCCATTGCTCTATAAAAAAAACAGACAGGAGTAAAACAAGAAACAAACCACTGGCTTCTGTTTCAGACTCACTGTCTTTCCAGGACTGAATGTGAACCTCTCTCATATGCCATGTACATTCTAAAGTATTATTTCCCAAAGGTAAACTATGGGACATGCTAATTAAAGTCCACCTTTTGATTTAGAAGAGAGCAATTAAGAAAATTGGAAAGGAAGGACAGATAACTCCCAACAGAAATTCTAAGTTGATACACACTAACACTAGCATATTTTCCTTGGTTCTTATTGAAAAATCTAGAATACACAGCAACAATGTATATGGTATTCCCATATATGTCTGGCATGCACTTCTTCAATCAAATTGTCCTGTAAGTCTTTATGAAGAGTATAAGTTCTTTGTCCCTCCTCTTTACTGTTAACCTTGTAGCTGCAGGGCTGTTTGATGATCTCCCGTGTCTTTACTCACTGTCTTGGTAGAATCTCCAGCAACATACAAGGAACTTTGTCTGGTCCCAAATCCTGAGTTCACTTTCTTCTGTCTCTTTACTCTGAAATGAAATTTTTGAAAAAGCGTGACCATAACATTAAGCAGAAAAGCCAGTTTAAGTTTAAAACAATTGCAGATCAAATTTCTTCTAAGAAAAATGTTTCAGGAGGAGACCGTAAAATTTAGATGAGAAAATCTTCCAATATTGTTAACTTTATAGTACGCATTGGATACTTTTTCAACAGATTCCTTAATAAAGAAGAAAAAAGTATAAGGTTTCAGAGCAATTACTTGGAATTGTCTCTAACAGTGAGAAGCAGACTACACTTGCTTGCTTCACTTTTGATGACTAGGAGCCATTATTTATTGATTGACAGTTCTGAACTGTGGTACTGTTGCTATTCAAGATACATTTAAAGTGCTTGCGTATAACTCATGAGTCTTTTTTTATTGGAAGAAGAGAAAGTGGAGAACAGTGAAAAAGATTAAAAATATCTCAAACCCCTCATCTGACAGAATTCTAGCCACTAGTCCAGTGTAACGTCTTCATATTGCATTAATAAGAATAGGGAGAGATTATTTACAAAAGTGTAATCATCATAAAGATTATCATTAAAACATAACCATGCTAAAAGTATATATGAATTTTTATTAATTTTGGGTTGATAAATCACATTCTTAATAAAAATGTGTGGCAGAACAAGAACATGCACTCAAACTGGGCACCAGAAACAGGCTATTATGCTCTCTGGAATTTAAAGCAGAGTGAACAGACAGTAGCCCTGCACAGAACAACACAGATTTAGCAAGGTTTAGGAGCTTAGGTACTGCCCAAAGTAGGTACATTACAAACTGACCCAAGAAGACTGCATGGAAGAGTGAATAAACCCTGGCAGATCTAAACTGTTTCTGTATATTACTAGTTTTTATCTCATCCATGGTTAATTGAAAATTTCTTGTGCATTAAGCTTAGGGGCATACATCTCCAATTCTCTCCATGCCATCTTTGCACTTTCATTGAAATCCTAGCACAAGCCACAGTGCAATTCTTTTGTTTCTTGTCTTTTTTTTTATAGGAACGTGTTTTCAGAAAAGGGAATTCACAAACCCATTGGTTTAGTCTTGACTCTGTGACCCTAAAGATCTTGTGAACAATGTCTGAACAACATGTCAAGGAACCCAAGAGTTTTTACCAAACTGTGGAACATGGTGGTCCGCAGTTACTTTTTCATATCTGTAACCCAGTTCCTGGCAGTGTCAATAGGTCTGTCATGCCATTATGCATACACATCTAATCTAATCTAATCTAATCTAATCTAATCTAATCTAATCTGTCTACTATTTAGAAAACAACTATATTCTTAGAAAAACCCAGCATCACATGTCAAAATCACTCTGGGTTAAGTAAGCTGCCAATGTGTAAAAGCCTTTGAGCTAACATAGCAATGTGATTGCTTACGTCGTCAAAGACTTCATGATGCTCCTGTCTACTGATGAACATGACCACTAATCGCTCCAGATACAGACTGATTGCTAAGTCCTACATCAGAAAGAATCAATAAACTGGCAAATTCTTCACCGTGCTGGATACACAAGATTAGGCTGATCAGAAACTTAGTTGTCATTATTGAATTTCACTGGAATTTTTTTTTAAAAAGGTGGCTGTTTCCTTTTTAATTACTTTGACTTAATAACTTCCAATACTAACATTGCCATATTAAAAATTATAGATAAATTCTATTAACAACTCTGTTATTAAAAATACTTGTGTGATTATATTAGTGCAATATCATTCATAGTTCTTTCCTTTTCCATTCATTTCATTAATCTAAAATAGATTAATATAAACTAAAAATAAAATCTCTAAAACTAGCAACTGAAAGAGTTTTAAATTAAATTTAAAGAAGAAAAAATATATTAGCTGTAACTGATGGCTATGGACTTAAATTAACTCTTGTTCCCCGGGAATACACATAGTACATTTTCAAGAGAAATCAAGCTCCATGTTTTTAGAATATTTCTTACTTAAACATGTTAGAAACTCTCAATCTGGTGTTTCTAGATGTCATGTTAGTCTACGTAACATCTAAAAAAAACAGTAAGAGGGTTTAATTCTGATTTCTATTTCATAATCAAATTAATGCAGTTACACATATCATGAGCTACTGCTAAAACCAGTACATGAATACATAGAATGGTGAGCTCTGAACGTTTATGCAAAAACATACACACTTGCTAGAAATCACTAGCATATAGGAAATCTTATTTAAAAGACTAGTCCCAATCTGTAATTAATCACAAAACCTAAGAGTGCCTATTGACAAGCTAATGTACAACAACTTCCTTTCATTTCCATGTTGGTTTACAACAATCTTCAAACACCTCCTATAAGAACCACTGAGATCACTGCTTTAGCGAAGGGAATTTTTGCCATGGTATAACTGGTGTATGTAACATGTAAGTCAAAAGGGTTTGGCTCAGTTCTCTTCTCTGTTAACAAGATATAATTCCTCTTAGTAGTTCTGCACTTTTGTGACTTCAATGTGTGTATTCCATGTGATGGCAGTAATGAACAGCCTATTTAAATATGAACATTTATGGAGTTTGTGCCATAAAAGAATTAGGGAAATCTTTCCCACTGGTACTCTGCACCAGCCATCTTTGACAACTCCTGGCATCCCAGAAGGGATGGGGCCAGATGTTATTCTGTTGTGGCCCTCAGCCATGTGATGGAAGGGTACTAGGAGCCGGGTGAAATGGGAAATGCGTCTGCTTCCAACTGGAGTGTGCCAACGCTCCTCGGGGAAGGCAGCAAAGCACCCAATTGCATCAGTGTCCATCCTGGTCATGCAAAGCCTGGTCAGCTCGGCAACTGCTGCTGTTGCTTTAGCCGTCTGACCAGCACAGAGACTAAGTCAAAACCCCTTTGTACATGGAAGGACTACACAACTGTGTTCCAAATTATTGCCAGACAGGGACTAAAGCTGTGGAAAGCCTGATAATAAAAGTAATAGGCAACTGCTTTAGAAATAAAAATAAAATAAAAAAAATAATGAGGTACAAATGAATGAGCAAAATAAAATGCATGGGTTTTGAACTCAAAATAAATAAGCAAAACATTTTAAAGCCCTTTTCCTAACAGCAGACAAATAGAAAATGTTATCAAAGTCAGCTAAAAAAATCGTGAAAATGCACAGGCATATAAAAAGGCAGCATGCCATATGTCCACCAATATCTAGTACATCAGAAACATTAGGAAAGCCATTAAGATAGTGTCCCCATTGTGCCCAGGTATACAATAACATATGGTACATTTCCTGCTTCACTGTGCATTTCCTTGCTTTCATTGTTTAGCATCACTAATTCAGAGATCAATTAATATAGTTTGTGTGTTCATTTCTCTGCAGAATATTTTAAAATTCTTCATTGCTGCTTAAAATTCATTTTTTTTTAGGGCAAGTCCACAGTAAGTGTTAACATAAGGTAGGATTTTTTCCAAATGTTAATTAAATGGAAGAGCTGGGTAGAGTTATTTTAAGGTAGCTACACATGACACTTAAATTATTATTGTCTTCTTATTTAAGTCCTCACACAATTTGCTGTAATGATGCCACAGAGAGACATTACAAGGTTGTTGATAGTTTTAGTCGATGGAGACTTCCCAAGGACAGATGTGGGTATCTCTCAGGAATGTAGAATAGAGGCAAAATAGTAAGGGAATTATGTAGCAATGTTAAAGAAAATACAAGAAATATAAGGTGACTATGTACTGTAAACCTGTACATGTGGAGAAAGGAAAGAAACTAAGATGTCTGAAAGATTTTTCTCCTTCATGGATATTTATTCTTGAAAACATAAAGAAGATTAAGGAATCTCAGGATTCCCCAAACCAAGATGAAAATTATTTGTAAAACACATTGTCTCTCTCTTTAGAATTTATAGATTGCACATGCCTCCTAGAAGAGTGGAACTTTCCCATGCTAGGTTAATCCTACTAAGGTTCCTATTTGATTACAGGACTCCTTATGGAGAAAGAAAAAAAAAAGTTCCCTTCTCAAAGAAATATTGTTCATTATCTTATCTACCTTTCTAAAAGATTCATATCTTGTTTCATGAGCTTGATATAGAAAATGAAATTAGAGTGAAAATTAAAAAACCACCAACTTCTCAAATGATTGTGTCAGAAATGTTTAGATCAAATAACTGGTTAGATCAAATAACTAATATCCTGAATACTTAATTTTAAAAAATAAAGGGTGAGAGCTCACTTAATAATAATAAACGTCAGTCCAGATCCACTAGGATTTGCCATTTACTGTCTTACCTGTGAGAGTGGTGTTATGCAGTACTATTTGAAAAATCATGCATAATTTATTTCCAAGCGTGAATGAAGAAAGCAGGGATCTCTGGTATGGAATCAAATCAGAATGAAGAAAGGAAACCATTACAAGCTTGAGTTAGTATCTTCACTAGTATAAACTGTACCTCAATTTTAGACATTTAATTTGCTAAATGCAAATTGTTTTTGCCATTATTCAAAGTTTAAATGCATTTAAAAGTAAAAATTGAAAAACAGATGTCAGAATTATTGAATAGTGATCAACACAATACAATCAATATGGTTTTCTTTCTTTCTTATCATCAGATTAGAGGAAAAAAACCAACAATCCATGAACTCTTAGCTAAATGACTGCCTTAGTGTTAATCTATAGTATACCTGGGAAAGTAGATACTACAAGTGGCTATTTAAGACTTATAAGTAGATAGTATAAGACTTATTTGTATAACATGCTTTAATACTTCTTTACAAAATACCTTCTGATTTCTGAACACAGAAACAGTTCTTCTAGTCCTACAGAGAAGAAGATATCAATAATATATACCCTTTCTGTTTTAAGAAGTGTGATTTGTATGGAAGGCTTTTTTGTGGTCATTCTTTTTAATAGCTGAAAAAAGGACAAGAAAGTACACTTGGCACGAGCTCTTTTCTCATTCCTTTTTTATACATTAAGATTCACTTTCTACAGTAATATTTTCACCTACACAATCTCTAGGCCAATAAAAAGCATGATTATTTCCCTTCCCAGTAATTACATGGTTGCCAGCTTCAATTTAGTTCCATTTACCCTTTCACAATTCTTAACTTTTAACAGTTGCTCAACATGCATCTTCATTACTTTCCTCTTACTTATTCCAGGTATGAAAGTTATTCAACTCTGTAGCAGACATTAACTTTCCTCCCCCCGCTCCCCTTATACACTTCCCACTCTCCATCCAAATTTGTCTTGCAACTAAGTGGGCTATCTTCAGAATCATGCCAGGTGGATTCTTTGTTATGTACTATTTTTTTTCACTCTGAAAACACTATACTACACTAACTTTTAAACTGAAAATGAAGTCCTCTTCAAAATAAGGGAAAACCCATGTACTCTCAACAAAACAAACCATTTAAGTCCTGAAAAAAAATACTTACTATACTGCAGCATCATTCAATATTATGCCTCCTAGTTATAATCATCGAACGAAAATTATATGAGAGTTCTGGGAAGCACTGAAGAGTTCTGCCATACACCATGTTCTGCCTTGGACCATTGCCCAAAACACTGTTCATCTTTGACAGTATTAAAGTCTGGTATCTCTTGAACCGGCTGGAGTAGAAACAAATACCGTGCAGCACTGCTGTGCTGTGATTATGAGCTTTGTAACAGTAAAAGCATTTCTTTTAAAACTTGTGGAGATAGAATGTGAATGTGCACATTACAATTATTTATTCTGCTCCCTTCCATTCCTCCCAGCTTCAAATTCCAACATGATAGAAGCTGCTATCTCACAAGCTGTTAAAGATAGCATGCAGCTAGAAAATTATCTAACTGGAAGCTTGAACCTCTGCTTTCAAATATCACAAAGCACTAATCTCTAGCTCTGTGGTTTGTAAGGTTGCTGAAATCATGTGGGAGCTGAAGTGAAAAGCAACAAATGGTGATGGTAATCTGGTGATGTGAAGGTTTCATTATCTTAGGACCTACCATGTCTGATAAAATAGTACAAGTGCTCACAGGACCAGTAAAATTATTTTAAGTATGCAAACAGCAGGGGAAAAGCACTGATCCTTAAATGGCAGTAAAGCAGACAAAGACAAAAGCAGACAGAGTAAAGTAGTTAAAGACAAGAGGTAAAACACAATTAGATAAGATACAAAGCACTCTTCCTTTTTCCCTTGTCCATTTTTTGTAACAATGTTTTAATTATTTACATATGTGTTAGAATAACAAATTGGTATTTGCCAAATAACATTCATAGTTTTGGTTTCATATTGGAAAAAAATAATAATATGTGTTTTCAGTAAGAAAAGATGCCTGATCTCAATTACATTCATAATGTACCTAATTCTCAGTACAGCTCAGGACAAGTTGACCTGTTATCTACAAACTCCTTTGAAAAGTCTAATTTTAGTGTCTCTGATTGTGACAGTGCCAGGAAATAAACTGGTTGTGTTTCTACTGTCTATTTTTCTGGTACACCTCCAGCATCCAGAACCGTTGTACCCGGAATGTTTGAGGATACATCCCTGCTTAGTACTTTCAGGATGCTCTTATTGACCTGTTGCCCAGCAATTCAGACAATCTCTTTTGGAACTAACCAATACACTCTGCCTGAGCGATTTCTTAAGGCAGATTCACAGCAATGAAGTCCTTAATCATTTTTATGAGCCTTTGTAGACTCCCTCCAGTATGTTGATGTCTTTTTTATACTGGGGGCCCAGAACTGAACCCAGCACTCCAGATGTGGTCTCATGAGTGTGGAGTAGAGCAAAAGGATCACCTCCCAGCCCTGCTGGCTGTGCCCATACTAATGTTGTTGGTCTTCATTGCTTTGAGAGTGTATTACTGACTCATGGTCAGCTTGTTGTCCAACAGGACTCCAAGCTCCCTTTCTGAAAAGCTACTTTTCAGCCAGTCGGCCCCAAGTCAGCCCTAGAGCAAGGGATTTTTCTTACCTGAGTGTGCAATTTGGCATTTCCATTTGAACTTTTGAGATTACTGTATGCCCATTTCTCCATCTTCTTGAGGTTCTTCTGAATGACAGTACAACTGATTTATTAATGACTCTTCCTTATTTTGTAACAACTGTAAACTTGCTGAGGGTGCATTCTGTCCAATAATCTAGACGATTAGTGAAGTTAAACAGTACTAGCCCCTGTATTGACCCCTGGAGTACACCACTTAGTGACTGCCCTGCAGCTGGACTTCATTTCACCAACTACAGATCTTTTAGCCCAGCAGTTCAGCTATTTTTTCAGTCCACCTCACTGTTCATTTATTTAGTCTGTACTGCATCAAATTGTCTATGAGCATGTCATGAGAGACAGCACTGAAAGTATTGTTAATGTCAAGATAAACAACATTCATTGCTCTCCGATCACCCACAAAGCTAGACATTTCATAGTAGAAGGCTAGCAGGTTGCAGGTGTAATTTCCCCTCTATAAACCCATGCTGACTGCTTACAATCATCTTCTTGTCCTCAATATGCTTGGAAATGGTTCCCAGGATTAGTCGTTTCATCACCTTCCTGGGGACTGAGGTGAGGCTGGCTGGTCTGTGAATTCCCATGTCCACCTTCTGTCCCTTTCTGCACAAAATGCTGTGCAAAACACTGCACAAACTGCCGCACCTATTTGCTGTCTCTGTTATTTGTGGTCTCCTCCTGGCTTCAGTGCTAACTAGTTCTTATACCTGTCAAAAACAGGACCATGCTCAGCTTATCCACTGCCCTCATGATTCTGTAAATCTCATTCCAACCCCTCTCTCAGCTTTCTTCAAGTGAAAGAGTCCAAGGCTCTTTCCTTGGAAAGCAACTTATCCATCCATTTGACCCATTCAGAAGCTGGAACATGTACAACTGTGTTTTTATTGTGCATTTATGCTCAAAGGTAAAAAAAAAAAAAAAAGGCATGTATATATTAAGATGGAATATTAGCGGCTCAGATTATATGCAATTGAGGTTAATTTCACATCCTCTGCAATTTTATTTATAACTTTCAGTGAAAGAAAAGTTCTTACATCTTGAACATTATTGGTTTCAGTATCAAAACTGAAATCTTGTATTTTTTTCTTTTTTGTGTGGATAGATTAATTTTACTACTGTTGAGATCCTCTTTCTGGCTGTTGCTTTTCAATTCCTTGATTTTTCATATCTCTAGATCTTTTCCTACTTCCAAAGATTGAATCTGTCACACTATTCTTTAGGTGCCTGAAAACCTCTACTTTTCAAATATATTGTTGTAATAATAATAATAAAAAAATGTTTGTCCTGTTTATGGCATAACATATTAACAAAATATGGGACTGACATGCTATGAAGCTCTTCAGAGACCAGAAAGAGACAAGAAACAGAATCCAGCCTTTTGTTATGGCCTTAAACCAGGCATAACTGATTCAATGTATTCTCTTTATTTCCTGAAAATTATGAATCACAGCAGGTGACTTAGAGTGAACATCATTCTAATGGGATCAGAAATAACAAAAGCAGATTGAGAAAATGGTCTGCATGGTAGATATTCTTAGATTTTAGCAACTTTTACAGGATTTTATAGAAGATACAAAATCCACATGATCATTAGAAGGTAAATGACACTACCTAGAATATGTAGAAGTCAGAGGGACATACATTATCTTTTCTAAATTTGAGAAACAGAAAAAATGAAACCAAAAAAACCATTCTTTTCATCATATGGTTCTGAACTCTGTTCATACGTTGTGTTGTAGGTGCCGCATTTGATCAATTTTGTGTCACTATTATTCCATTAACTTTATAAACTGATGCATGAAAAGCATTAGAAATTTTCAGTCAGATTTTAGTAATGGATGGCCATGTCATTTTGGTGAAGTAAGCAGCTCATCTCTTTCAAGTTATATTAGATAGAAAATTGTGGGTAATATAATGATATATGAAAATATAGACAGCTGTTTGTTACAAATATGTGATGTGTATGAGTTAGTTTACTTCTGAATAAGAAGACATAGCATTTAATTATTGCTAAACCTGATTTGAGAATTAACTTTTTTTCCCCTGAAAATTGTGAAAAAAGCACCACCGACAACTCCACACTTACATGTCTTTAACATCCATTGAATTATTTTCGCAAAATTAACATAAATTCGGAGCATAAATAAATCATTTTTGTGGAAGAACTTTTTTAGTGTTAGTAGGAATTTGAAAGTTTTCTTAAGGCTTCTCTCCTTATAAGTTAGAAATTTTGAAACAATATACAAATAATATGTATTATCTTAGCTCAACTTTTACTTTATAGTCTTTCAGTTTGGCACAACTATCATGTAGGAATTTTTATGACAAGTGCTACTGTACTGGGAAAGGAAAGAAGTTCCTTAGTGGCAGTGTCATCTTCAGAATGAAGCACTGAAAGTCCTTCCAAGAGGAATATGTTTGCATTCTCCAGGTCCAAGATGCTGTTTGGGTTAAAAGACCTTAAGTCTGGGGGAAGAATATATGCCAAAAACATCCTCCCCGCAACAGGCTTCTTAGATTTGAACCTAAGAACTGTGAGCACCTTTGAATGTTATGTCTTCTCTTTTCTACTCATTTTCTTAATTTTGGAACATATCTCAGCTGAAGCATGAAAACCATAATGAAAAAGTAACTTTGACAAATACTTTAAGGGTAATAACAAAGAAACACAAGGTTATAAGCAGCACAAATGCTGACAGGCCCATGAATATCCTCCTTGCTTTTGCTCATTTTTTGTAGATAAATATATATATCTGTGTAAGGCACACCATAATGTATACAGAAAAAAAAATACATTACTAGCTCTTTATCTAGAAAGGTAGAAGAAAAAAGTGCAGTATTTGGAGTTTGAAATAGGCAATTTCAAATTTTGCACATCATCATTCAGGATCTCTAAAGGATGGAGATGAATGGTAGCTGCTCACAGTGAAATGAGTTATTCCTTCTCTGCTTCTAATTTGTCTTTCAAAAACAACAACATAAAAATCTGAACAACTTGCACACACATTTACATAACTTTTAGTTAAAACTGTGATCTTGAAAAAGATCAAGCATTTTTGAGCAGGAAGAGTGTATGTTAACTATTTGTGAATTACGAGACATACCTGTACTGTAAAAATAAACAAAGAATTTAAAAAGCAAAGATTAGTTTTCAGCTCCTTTGCAGCTTGCCTTTTAACTTCTTTGTTTCTTTATTATCTTCCACTGTAAAATTTCCTGTATATACATATATATACTTGTAGACTTTCATATATACTTTGCTATGCGCTTAGGAAGGTAACCGTATGCATTCATCTGATTAAAATCCCATGTAAATCTATACACAAATTTGATGTGAGTTTTGGACAGGTGGCAAGATGCCCAGTGGACAATCAGAATTTTAAATTTTTTCTATTGTTGATCTAGCGTAGCAAAAGAATTTTTAGAATACTTTATGACTAAAGAAAAGGAAAAATACCAGAAAGTAGCTGGTAATCTTAATGTGAAAATTTACAAACAGAGAAGATTTCTGGAATCATTATTTCCTATCAGTCTTTATGTAGCAGAACAGAACCATTCAAATTGGGGTGTTCCACCAAATCCAGAAAATGTCATAAACAGAATGTAATAAGAAAAACTTGTGGTATATAAAAATCCCCAATCTAATGGAATTAAGAACAGAAACTAATGAAGGTTGTAAAAATATGCCTATAAAGATGATGGTTTTAGTTCAGTGAAGTGACAGTGAGATCAATTCAGTGATAAGTGACCATCAGACTGTCATTATTCAAAAAAGAAGAAAAAAAATCATACAGGAATAGCTGACTTGTTCTTAGAGACAAGTAGATTCTAAATAATCTGAAGGCAGTACTGGAAGTAGAAAAGTTCTGAATTATTCCACTTATAAAACTAATTTTTTTTTTAGTTATCCTATTGCTTTTTCAGTGAGAACAAGTTGCTCTCTTCATTAAAAAAGAAAAAGTTGCTAATTATGCAGAATTTGAAAAGTGTAATAACATAAGTAACAATGCTCTGGAACAGTATAGGGGGAAAAGAAAGATCTGCACTAGAAAAAAAGAAATAGACAACACAATAGTTATTATGTTACCATATTAATCCAATAAAATGACCACGTTTTGAATACTGAATACAATATTTACTGTGTCTGAGAGGAGATCACATAAACCAGATAACAGTTTGCAGAACAACAAACGTAAAAAAATGTATGGGATGGCTTCCACAGGAGGGATAGCTAAACAAATTTCAGCATTCATATGATGGAGTGAACAGGAACAGGTCACAGTCTCTAGCAATATAGAAAGTAGGGAGCATCAGATGAAACCAGCAAAAGGCAGGTTTGACGTAAGAAAGAATAACTTTTAACAGAACACAATTAAGTCTTGGGACCTCTTGTAATGGGCTGCTGCAAAAGCCTTACAGGGCTCCAGAAGGCTATTGAACAATTTAACAGCAGAAAACTCAATATGAGGCTTAAAAGATACCATCTCTGGCTGAGGAGTCCTTGACCTTGATTTTCCTGGAATCTGGCACTGTACTCCCGGCATGTATGTCTACCTGTCTGCTTTGCTCTTACAGTCTCACACAAATCCACTTTGGTCCACCACCAGAAACAGGATACCAGTTTAGATGGAACTTTGTGTGGTATTATTCTGTTATATTCATTAAACATTAATGAGCATACAGAACAACATTTGAAATTAAGATATATTTTTTTTTCAGACACATACTTAAGTTGAATCAAAAGAATTATAAATGCGAAATGCACTCTGCTAGGACTTGGAGAACTTTTTGCTTCAGCTGTTTTTTTCTCCAACTATATTTAAGCCACATAGCCTTACTGACAAGAAACTTCCAGACTTATAAGCATGTTTTTCTGTTTTACATGAAATCAGTACCAACGTCTCAAAGGGCAGGAAAAGAGAGCATAAAGTTCAGACTTCTGTATCTCAGATTGTGACTTCTCTCTGTGCAGTAAAACCCAGTGGTATTTTGCATGTATTATGACTTCAAGGATGAGATGAATATACAGTTTCTCCTTTGGAAGATATGAGGCTATCTTCACCATTATTTCACTGCAATCAATGTTAATTTTCTTAATTTGATGAATTTAAGTAATTCAGGCAATTGTAATATATTTTATTTCCTTTTTGAGATTACATCTGGCCTAACAAAATGTCAAAATAGCATCTCCTTATATCTCACTTAAGAATTAAAATCCATTAGAACAGTACTCCAACAAAGCTGCACCTTGTTAAAATATGTAAAACTGGAAACATTACAACTCTCATGCAGCTTTGCTCCAGTTTCACACAACATAGCTTATTTGGCACAAATTTTGCAATATTGCTTCCCTAGCTCTACACTTTCTCATCATCCCATCAGAAGATATTTCATTTTTCATATCTTGCGGAACCAGCTTCAGCTGCAAGCTTCATCCTTAAAAGGGGCCATGGCACTAGAATATGGAAGTAGATCTTCTAGGTACTTATGGAAATAATAATAATCATTCAAGTGAAAGGGTTCCAGGACCTTCTGCAAAGTGCATTATTGCTTATAAATTCCAGCAGTTTTCATACATCACTTTCTAAGTAGTGTAGCACTTTCACACTACTTTGCACATTCTCACTTTTCTATTGTGTCTCTTTGTTACAACTCTATCAATTAATCTTTTTATTATTCTGAATTCATGCACTTTGCGACAACTGACAAGCTTTCTGGTAGTTTGGTTCTGGGTAGAAGTATTAATTTTTCATTTAGTTCTCAAACACAAAATTTTTTTGCTTCAGAATAATTCCCATTTTTCTATTTAAAACTACAATGCAATAAAGAATATGCATTTTTATTTATTAATTGGCTTCTTAAATGAAATAACGTCATCAAAAAGTCATTTGTGTGTGTCAAGTAAACAGTTTGGCTTAAATTTTGAAAATTTATACTTCTTCAAAATCTAAACATTGATCATGTGGTTTCCTCATATTGAGGCCAGTGATCGTACAGAAGTTTTGCTGAAAAGTAACTTTACTACAGCTACTGCTGTGATGGGATGATACCACACCCTGGGGAATTTTCTCAGATTGTACTGTGTGAGACTTGTTACAGAATTTTAGTTAGTAATGATGGCCACTACAGATTTGGGATGATGCTTCAAAAGTTTTCCATGTCTTTTATTGGCTGCTATATCTTTAAACATACGTCCAGTGTGGGCAAGCAGACAAAATCAATTATTTAAAAGTGTCTCAGAAGCTTCTTTCAAGAAAAATGAGTAACATACACTAATATTTTTTTGTAAGTGACAGTAAATGCAAATCACAGCAGGAGGCTTTCAAGTATGGAGCTGATGGATGACAAATGTTACCCTAAAAAAAGTGCATGCAATGTAGCTTTAACTTTTTGGAAATATTGTTGAAAGAAGCTATCTCATAAAAATGCTTCACATTGCTATCTGAAAACTAGAATAAAGTGACTCTTCTGGTCTCCAGAATAAAATACAACTGAAATATGTGCTGAGAAGTGATAAGCACATCTAAAAGATTTAATTAAAGCTCTCAGGAATAAAGAAAAGAGCTACTGACACAGCAACTGTCATGACAAATTATCTGTTGAGAATCTTTAAGAACTGGAAAATACTCAGCTGACTACAGAAATGTTTGAAAACTCTTACTGAAGACAATTAGCTAATCTAGATCATGATACACATTTATAATGTTCAGCATAAGGTCATCCACTCACTCTGATACATTCAGAAAAGTTGAAATTTGATATGATTTGTAAAAAGAAGCATGTCTTTTATAACTGGTATGCAACCAGTGTAGATCTTTAAAAAAATTTTCCGTAAAATTGCATTTCATGATTATAATATATACTATGAACAGTAAAGCACTTGGCTGTTTAACTACCAAGCTAGATTCTATTAATCATTCTACAAACAGTGTTGGTGTTTAGTGACAATACAATTTAGGGAAAGATCAATGATTCATTTTAAGAATAAGCATGGTGATAGTCTACCTTTTTTTGAATCCTGTATTTAACAAAATCATCCAGTACTTCAGGTTAGCTTTCAGAATAATACACTGGATAGCTCTACTTTATGTAATAATCATTGAATGAATTCAATCCCATTGAAAAAATGGATTATTATCATCAATAAAACACTTAAGAAAAAAAAATCACATATTGAATCTAATTGTTTGTTGCCTTAAAAAAATGTTAGCAATGTTACCAAATACTTGCTCCATTAGTAACCTAATGGTTCTTCTAAGTAATAAAGTAAAGTAGAAAGGGTGCATCTTGTTCGTGGAATTGTATGTCAGGCTTTTCCTTTTGGGTCCTTTTGGATCACTTATGGAATGATGTCAAAATGCCTGTGCTTACTGAGGTAGGTATTTAGTTCAGATACAAAGTACAAAAGAAGATAATGTTAAGAAAACATTCTTCCCAGATAAGTAGACAATAATATATATACTGTTTATATTGGAGATAATCAGCATAACATAAAAATATCCTCATATATTGAATTTATCTAAGCCTGTAAGAAGCAATATGGGTGATGCTGTGGACATTACTACATTGTCAGTCACAATGAAAAATAATGGCCTTGGATTATTGGGTTACTAAATCTATTTTCTAATATAGAAAGTTACTTCTGTTCTGACATTAAATCACCAGCATGAAGAGTTTAGCAACTTTTGAATCCTTAAAGAAACCCATGAAAACGTCATATAAGAGGAGCTAAGTGCAGAGAAGCAGGCTATAATTTCAACAGATCATTGATCGAAGACTATTGTTTGGCTTTCCAATTTAATAGAGGCCAAATACAATTATAGACTATTCTATGGAACTCAAAGAGCACGGAAACTGTATTTCTGCTATGTTCCTCTAAATATTCATAAACAGTCCATCTACCATCTCCTTGCATTTGCTTCTCTGTAAGTTCTATTAAACATCAGAAAACTAAAAATTAGTGATAAGGAGACTTTTTTTGAGAGATTGTATACATGCAAACAACACAGCAATATCTTATGAAACGCCTGCTCAAAATCAGCCTGCATTTTTAAGTTTTAGAAGTATCAAGTAAAAACATTTTGCACAAGTGTATTTCTCATTTTCAAAAATGCTACAGGTGACAATGTTCGAAAAGAATGGCAACTTAGCTCAGACACTTTCTAATTAAATAAAAAAAATATAAAAGGGAGTAAAAAAGAAGCTAAATTTATCATTTTCTCTCCTTAGTTGATTTCTTAAGTGAAATAAGGACCTGGGGAAGAACATTTTTCCACCTGCATCTGACAGATAATTCCTCCTAAACTCTATGAATGAAAACAAGTTATTCAAGGTCTTAATAAATATGTCATGAGATAAACTCATTGCTGATGTCAATTTAGAAAAAAGATTCAGTTTTGAGAACGAAGGATAAAGAAAATATAATATATTTAATTAAGAATTTAAATTTTCTGGAAGACTAATTCTAATGCTGTAGAAAACACACCAATCAGATTTTACATCTTTGGGGCTTTGTCAGTTCCAAATCTTAAGTGTGTAGCTTTATGATATTGAAACTTTCACCTTTTGTCATTTCCTGAATAGTAGGATCTGCTTAAATACATATTTATTTTTAGCAGAAAGAGTTATTTAAATGATTACTTCAATACTTATTCTATAGATCTATTGCTTATTGTTGTTGGTAAGCTAATCAACTATATAATTTTAGTTAAGCTTTTTTCATTCTCCTATGTGTGTAAATATCTAAAGAAATATGATCGAATCCTCATTGAAGACTGCTATCCAGTAAACACAAAACACGGAAAAGAAAGCATGCTTAGAGTAATTAATAACTAAATATTGGCTGAACATCAATGTTTAATGGCTATTAAGGAAGGCAAGTTTTCAGTGAAAGAAGGTTAAACTAGATCAAATAAGAATACTGCCTCTGTTATTTGAACAATTCATTTTTCATATAGTCTGAAACCTGGAACTTTATTCCTAGATGCCAAATTTCACTTGAATAAATGAAAGTTTTATATATTATTTTCATACTATTCTTCCATGGAGGTAACTTGTATACTTCCAACAAAGAACTGAATTACACTGTACAGCTGATTAATAAGATCACAGACTGGTGGTTTAGAGGTCACTTAATACAGACAAAACACTTATTTTAGTTCTTTCAATACTATATGAAAATTTAATTTTCTTCAGTAAAGATGGAGACATTGATCAGTTTAATCAGATCAGTTATCCTGCAAAGTTAAGTCCACCTTCTCCTACCTTGCTCTTGGAAATCATACTGTTACTGGCAAAAAGACAGAGAAAGAATTTGCCTCCATGGCCATTTTGGGTAGAAGAAAGTGATAGAGAACTGCAGATTTTATCCTCCCATCGACACAGGGAAAACGTGAAAAATAAAAATGGCTGAGGAAATGTACTGTGGTAAAGTAAGGCTTATGGCTATGCTGTCCCATTACCTGTTGCTACAAAACCTAGAGAGATGTGCGGTTGCAAAATCGAACATCTCAAAGACTAAAAATTACAGAATTGAGATTCTCAACATTTTTGTGCCACCAAATCTTACTTATAGTACAGTCTTACATGCATGATTGAGGACTGTTTCCCTATTCCCACCTGCCCTGTTAATCACCCTTTCTGTTCCTACTCTCCCTCTGTCCCATCTCCCCCTGCTATCTAATTCTTTTTTTTTTTTTCCTTCCCATTTTGCCTCTGCCCCCAGTTCCTCCACTTTGCACTGTGTCTGGCCCATCCCTGCTGCCCTTTGCCAGTCTCAGCCACGCTGCTCTTCCTCGGGTTGTGGTGTCAGAGGATTGCGAGTCAGGATTGATGCATGCCAGGTACACAGAGAAGCTATGAAGCATTTTGATACAAAACTCTAAGAAGTCTCTGATGAATGTGGGAAATTGATTTCTACGAGGTTCATCAGAATATTCAAGCTTTCGTGGGGGAAAGCAACAGGCATATACCTGACAGCAGAATAATCAGTCTGCCAAATTTAAAGTCCCTACTCCAAAGCACTATGAGTGAAAAAGTTTAAACTTCAGAATTATTTTAACATAAGCAAATCAGTGCATTTTCCTGAAGGCTGCCAAACCCTTATAGCAGCTTTATATAGCTATACACACACAGAGAGGCACGTACACACGTAGCTTCAGGCCATCCTGGACAATGTAATACTCTGCCATAGAAGTTTGCCAAACTTATAAGCAGATGACACACAAAAGGTTTTAATTGTTACTATTATTATCATATCTGAGTACAATGGTTGCTATAAGCATAAGTTGTTTTTTTTTTTTTTCTGTATACAAGCAACCATAGGAGATTGTGAAAACAGAAGAGTCTACCTTATAAGAGTTTGATCCATCCAATGTTCTGAATATCAAAATTGGTCTCTCCTGTTGTCTACAAGCTGTTCATGCGTGCTACTCTGATGAAGCAGAGCTTTTCAAAATTTATGGGTACAGTTTTGCTGATATCCACAGGGAAGTAGTTGTGAAATTCTCTTTGTTACCAGGAGGCTCTTTTCTAATCCACTAAACACAGAAATAAAAATCTACTCATTGCACAACTGTATTTTTCACTAATTTCAGTGAGCTGCAGGTTTCTTAATAGCCTCCATGGCTTCCTTTGGTTTAAAGTCTAAAGTGATTACAGGAGCTAAAATCTTCTCATACTTCCCCTGTAACCTGCAGGAGAGGAGGACATGAAGCTGTGATGTGCTTTCCAGTATGCAACAAAATCCACACTTACATGGTCACTGGCAAAAGTAGAACAGGAAGAACTGAGAGAATAACAATGTTGAGTCATGTGTTTCAAAAAAGATTAATTGATTTTGAAGGGGAAAGCCCAGCATTTTCCTGTTGAGCCAGTTCTAAAACCACATACACATTATACTATGCTCTGAAACATAATCTTCCAAAAAACATATCTATATTTTGTATTGTATTATAATATGCACTTTGGTACTGGCCTAATTCATTTGAGGATCTTTTGGTTTGGTTTAGCTTGTTTTCCATCTTTTTAGTCATTGTCTAATATCCGTAAGTAAATGGGAAATACACTAGGTGAATAGCTTGTGAAAAGGAATTTCAAAGGATAAATGGGTAAAGAGTTTGAAGTCCAAAACAGATGAGGCTGAAAATGTGCTAGTGAAAGCTCTGTAGGGTTGATTTTTCAACTAGCTGTTGAACTCTTACTCCAAATCAAAATTAGTTCACTAAAAATGACAATACATATTTGAGGAAGAGCACTGGGTGGCACAAATGTTGTGGGAGAAAAAGTGTAGAATGGTTTGGTTTTTCTTTGGGGAAAAGTTTTATTTTTTGGTAATTATGTTACTGTATCAATTTAAATGAACAAAACTCATAGAGTAGGTATAAGTTGAATCTCTTTTCTTAAACTACAGAATAAATTATAGCAATAGTACTAGAGGAATATATCTAGCTGGACGTACATGAATCTTTCTTCCAGGAAAATTATCTGGGATTTTCCTCCACTATTTTGAGCTTTATTATATAAGTGCTACATTTTTGTGAAAGGTGTCAGTTTATATGTCTTAGGGTAGCAAGAACAATATGCAGAAAAGTATTGACAGCTCTCTGTGCTATACACTCTGTATTCATTTTCATATGTTAGTTACAGGCAAACATAGGGGTTGCACTGTAACAACATCACCTCAGAAACTAATTTCAATGTTGAAGACTTAATTAACATACTTAGGAATAATATCTTGGCAACTCAAGCTCCTTGCTAAAGTAGGATCTGGCATGTAACTGCTTATAGATTATTGATTGTAGTACATGGTGCATGCAGTAAGCACTGGATTAACTAACAAAAATGGATACGTACAGAATTCCAACACTTTGTATTTATTAAAACCATTTTAGAGATCTATTGTAATAACAGCAAGACATATGTACTTTTATATTTTTCTAAAATTTATAAATTTTATAGAATTTTATATTTTTATAAAATTGTCTTATCATATTAGATATTTTCCCATTATTTATATATATTAAAAATTAAAAATAATTTAACCCTTATATTAATGTGCCATCTCTCAGCTTTAACTCCAGCACCATGTCCATAGAAGTTATTATCAAATAGTATGGATTCTACTCTGTTTTAGTTGTTTCATTCAAAAGTAAATTTGAATCAATTAAAAGAGGAAGGCTCTTACTACCAGGGACAGCAAGGTCCGCCCTCACCATCAACTCTACAACCTGCTGACTATTTCTCAGACTTATTTCCTTGTTGGACCGAATGTATTGGTACTAAGCCTGGCACCACCGCACACTGGAAGATGACACACATGCTAGCACAAGCAGGATATTGTGCCAGAGCTGTAGCTCTCAGAGTGTGCAAGGGGAAGGGGAAGGAAGACCCTCACCAGCTAAAATGTTAGAGACAACACTGAGTTAAAAATGAGCCAAAAATAAATACACTGAATAAACCCTATGGTTCAAGACGTCAAATGTTTCACATCCCCTGAAGACTAACCCAACTTAAAAATAACACTTCCTTAGTTATTTCAGGTTTTCAGTACAAATGCAAGTGTGACTGAAATACCTGCAAATGTTTTCCTTTATTTAAAGACTTTTTCTTCAAAAACCTTAATTAAATACCACTAATATCCAATACAGACTTAACATAGAATCATAGAATCGTTATGGTTGGAAGGGACCTTTAAGATCATCGAGTCCAACCATTAACCTAACCTGACAAAACCACTTCTAAACCATATCCCCAGGTACCACGTCTACCCCTTTTTTTTTTTAAACACCTCCAGGGATGGCGAATCCACCACCTCCCTGGGCAGCCTATTCCAATACTGGATAACCCTTTCAGTGAAAAAAATTTTCCTAATATCCAACCTAAACCTCCCCTGGCTTAACTTGAACCCATTTCCTCTCGTCCTATCACATGAGTATTTTAAAGAATTTATGACACATCTCTTAAATGTTTCAATTTTGTATTCCTTAGAATATTTTGTGGCTACATTTTATCATTCAGTATCAACAATTTCAATGAAATTGCATAAATGCTACCTTTTTAGATAAAGGTTTTAACAATATTATTTTAAAAACAGAGTACACCAGTAGTCTGAAATCTATGGGTTTGCTTTTAAAAGATTTAAAAGATTAAAAAAAAAATATATTTTGTTTGTACTTATTTCCCCTGAAAATTAATAGGGCCAATTGTTACTAAAATTTCCAGTTGATTCAGAAAAGACAAAAAGAAATTAGGAGCCTCCTCCAAAATAGATATATTTATCTGAAAAATCAGGTTATGGGTTTCTAAATTACTCTCAACAACATTACNGTTTCTAAATTACTCTCAACAACCTTGAGAAAGCTTACAGGATCTTCTTGATGGCTCTCCAGGATGTTATATGCACACAGGAAAACAAATAAAACACTAAAGTCTTTTAAATTGAAAATGTTCTGGTTTATAACATTACAGTGTTTATATTTTCAGAAAAGCCAATACATCATATAAAGAAAATGAGCTGCAGTATTAGTATCTTGTCTAACAAAGACATGTAATCATGTCACATATTTCCCAACAAAAATGATTATGTGTTTTAAAGTGCAGCCTTCTTCAGGTATTGCAATAGGTCTACAAGGTGTCTATGTTGATCAAGCCACTATATTTTTAGTGTGAAGAATACTCTGACCCCTCAGATATTATCAGCCATTTTACAATAATATATACAAATTCTACCAAAGGTTGATCAGGAATTATCTACTTGCATAGTAAAAGATATTTAGTATTTACCTTAATCCTGAATTTAAGAGTTGCATACACCCTTTCCAAGTTATTTGTTTACATATGCTGTTTACATACTCTGTCTTGTTATCTCTGCAAATGTCCAATCCCTTTTTAGTGTTGTGGTTGTGTTTGAGACTGTATCCTTTAGCATCAGTGGTGCCACAGGTTTGAAATATACCTCATGATGATTGGAGCCTGCCATTTACAACATAAGTTAGTTGTGATAAAGATGATAGGAACTCAGTCAAAAATATTACATATGATCGCTTTCTTCTTTGGTTTTACTTTGATATGAAAGTGTTATAGTAAGCTATTTTTACATTGCTAATACTAGTGCTTTGTTTCTAAGTTTGTTCTTGTTCTTGGTATTATTATTTTGCTCCTCATTCATGTTATCTTCTGTTGAAGAGACATTCTAACATTGGAATACACGTGCAACTCCATCATATTTCTGCAGCTACTTCTAGACAGCTCTAGACTACTGTCATTCACGGCTGCTATGTTTTAAATGACAACAACTATCACATAAGTTGAAAAAAAAACACCAACCCCAAACCACAAAATCCCATATAGCAACAAAACTCATATTTTGAGTTTTATCTCTGGGTATAAATGTGGTTGCTTCTCAAACTTCTTCCTCAGTTCATTAAAATAACACATTACTCTTTGAGAATACGGGTTTTAAATTACTTTATCATGTGTCTCAGTAGATGGGTTTATGGCCTCACTACACTGAAGCAATATTTTGATATTTCCTTGTTAAAAAAAAAATATATATATCTCCCCAAAATAAAAATGAGTGCTGCAGCTGGGATTGACAAATGCTGAGATACAATACCCAGCATCAAGCACTCTTCTGTAACTTCTACTGGGAATTCCTAATTTTTAGCTGGCATTTCCAGCAATTTTCCCATTCTTTCCACACCACAGCCTGCAATTCCCCCACAAATGTATTTTTCAGCTTCCCTGACTATCTGTCAGCTTATTTGTATAGGTGGTAGGTTGTTTTGTTTTGTTGGTTTTTCTTTTTTTTTTTTTTTGTTGACCTTTATAACAGTATTTAAAGTCTATTTGTTATAGCTGAGGATTTCCAAATACAGTGAGAAAAGCAGTGTCAGGATGAATAACCCTTTTATGTTCAGTATGATTGACTATATAGATAACCAAGGCTTGGAAAGAGATCAGATGTAGACCATTGAGAACAATTTCCTTTTTAGTCCCTAATGTGTTAGACAATTATTAATACAGACAAAAGTTTTGGATAATTGGAATAGAGGGATCGTAGTCAATACAGACCCTGTAACAAATTACTGTGCTAAATTACAAAATGTCAGAAGCAGTGGATGAGCTTGTTTTTTCCACTTAAAAGATTAAGAAAACTCATTTTCCCTCCCATCCTTTCTTTTATTTTGTGTGCGATGAGAGGAAGAAAGGATTATTCATTCAGTTTGTCCTCAGGCTAGATCTTTAGAGAGGGTGTGGACATTCTTTTACTGCCACAGCTGACACCAGTTGGCCTGTAGATGAAATAAAAGACCAAAAGACCCCATAGTACAGAAGGGAAAATGCTGGATGAGGTGTAATAAAGTTAGTCTGGAATACTAGCTGCATTCACAAGTCTATTTAAACTGGTCTTGTCCTAACAAATGGAAACCATTTAGTTTTATAAACAAAAAATTTTCATGCTATTGCCCAGTAAGTGGGACATGAAACTTGGAGTCAGTGGTCACTCTAGGGAAAGCCACAGCAAAGAAGAAAGCATAATTAACAAAGTGCATAAGAAACATTACAAGGGCACCATAGATGCCCTCAAAATGCTGTCAAAGACATATTTCCAAACCAAGAAGAAAGCTTGAACAGCACAAGGTAGTGGAACAAAAGGTACGTTAACATAACTCTTAACACAAGTTAAGTCCTTCTTAACATAGGTTAAGAGGGACTAGTTGAGATGATGATGAACCGGGGCAAAGTGGACAAAGCTTTTCTATGCTTCCAGTAGGAATAAGAAGAAAACAACAGATAAGACCTGTTGTCAAGGTTTATTCTCACCATCTAGAAGCAATAAGGATGTCAACAAAGTCACCTAGAATCATAGAATATCTCAAGTTGGAATCATTGAGTCCAGCCCCCTGCTCCTTGAAAGACTACTTAAAACTAAATCATGTGACTAAGACCATCGTCCTAAGAGCTCCTTGAACTCTGACAGGCTTGGTGCCATGACCACTACCCTGGGGAACCTGTTCTGGTGACCAACCACCCTCTCAGTGGAGAATCTTTTCCTAATATCAAATCTGAACTTCACCTGATGTAGCTTCATTCCATTTCCTTGTGTCCTGTTGCTGGTCACCAGAGAGAGGATATCAGTACCCACTTCTCCACTACCCACCTTGAGGAACTTGTAGACTGTGATGAGGTCAGCCCTCAATCTTCTCTTCTCCAAGCTGAACAAGCCAAGTGACCTCACCTGCTCCTCATAAGTCTTGCCCTTGAGACCTTTTACATGATAACAAGCAAGATATACTGCTGTGGGGAAGACAAATGCATGTGTTGGAAAGCTGAGAGATCTGGCATCTAAACATACATCGGATGTCAAAGACGAGATTAGTTGAAGGGCATGTGATTCCAGGGTACAGTACAGCTGCTATAGATTCTGGAGAGCCTTGAATATGATGGTTCTAGGTAAAAATGGCACAATCTGAGTAAAGGGAACAGGATTTGGTGCAAGTTCTGGGACTTGAAGAGAAACAACAGGCATGGAACAAACCAGAATGCAGGCATTATGACCACATGTATATAGTAGGGAGAGCAACAAGGGGAACAGAAATGTAAGTGTTCAGCATATAGACAGCTTGTGGTGCCTAGAGTAGATAATGCGAAGCCTTTCATGTAATAGTAGAGGCTTGCTTGCATGCTTTCTGGAAGTTGTATCTGTAAAAATGGGAATGTATATAATGTGATTTTAACATAACGCTAGTGAAATACATGAACTGTGGAGGCAAGCTAGCTACTATTCAACTAACAAAATTGCAACTCTGCACCCCGCAACTCTACATTTGTGTCTCTGTAAAGAATTTGTATCTCTTCTCCAGATTATGAAGGATTTTTAGTTCAGTTAAAGTGAAGCACAGCTCCAAACCAGAAAGCAGCATGGTTTGGTGCAACGTGCAATCGGATAAGCCTTCCTTTAAAACGCTGACCTTTGGGGACATTATAGAGAGGTGTCTAAGTAGCGTGCTACTTACGCTGTAAATTTCTTGGTCAACAGATATCAGTACAGTCTAATGATGCATATAGTCTGAACAGTTTTATTTTTTTTCTCCATTCACATTTCTTTGAAGCTTGCAGAACCTTGAGACAGATCATACAAACTGAATCAGAACAAAAGGTAAAAATCAGGGACTTTAAGAAAGGAAGAAAGCAGTAAGACTCCCCCTGGAACAGGTCAAGGCTCCTTGGTGCCCTGTATGGCAGAAGGAGTCAGCCTGGGCATACAAAATGGGGACAGGGAATGGAGAAAGTATTATTGGTTATGCTGTTTTGCATGGACTGTTTCATCAATTTGCCTTTGGCCATACAGCAGATGTGCAGTCTGAGCAGAAGCTATTAGAATTTATCATGAAGATGGCCCAATTGAACGCAATGCTCATCTAACTGCAGTGCCAGCTATTGAGATTCTAGCTCTGTAAGGTGAGAATAAGGCATATACCAGGAAAATCAGACTAGTTGCCAGATGCAGTAACCAACTTCAGAGCACCACACAGATGGCTCTTTGGAACAGAAAAGACATGCTTACATGCTGCCATATCTTTGCTTCTGGGTCTGGGAGGCCCAGCAACCTGGGACCCAGCTGAGCAGGATGAGATGTTATGGAAAGCAAACCAATTCATGCTCTAGAGATTGTCTAGACCACATGTAATCAGGTAAAAAATTAGCTGCAAAAGAAAGATGAAATTGTGTACACAAGGAAGTAAGCATTAATTCTAAATTACAGGAAGTTCCATAAAAAAAGAATAATAGTGCAATACTTGAGAAGCCAATCTCCAACTGTGTAAGAAACTCAGACTTACAAAGAGTGAATGACAATAGAAGACCACACTTTATTTTGTATGATACTCTGGTGCCTAAGTGTCCAATGATGCTTCTTTCTGCCCTCCTAGTCTCTAGAAATGCATGGATCAGACTGTAATAATATCATAAACTCAAAGAATAAGGGTAAGGAAAGGCTTTGATATACTGTGTTAGTCTCTTTTGTACTTTGCTCTTTCAATAATGAATTTGTGCAAGGAAGCCTTGACCTGGTGAAAAAGTCCTACATGGAACACAAAGCTCATAGATCTTGTAATAACATATTTAGTAAAGGAATATGCAAGAAAGAGTTATTAGTAAAGCTCTAACATGTTAACAATGGTAGTGTATGATCACATCTATTATGGAAAAAACATAGCAAGTAATAATGTTTATGTATGTGATAGTTTATTTTTCATTATTCTCTGCTTCTGCTGTTCTCATGTTCTCTACTCAATAACCTGCAATTTTAAATAAAATATGACAAGATATTCTTCTCAAAGGATATATGATAGATTTCAATTTCCTGTAATTACTTAACCTCCACTGATTTATTTATATGTAGAGTTGTTATATCTTTGTAGAAATAACCAAAGTGAATTATGTCTTATTAAGAGTAATTAGGAGCTGATTAATTAAAGAAACACTTAAAAAGAATGATTCTCTTTTCAGCACATTTCCCACTTCAGCTACAGCATTATTGATTTAGAATGCAGATACTTAAGGTTTTACCAATATATAGCTATGGATGACTTGGAATAGTACATGTCACAATTAGAGAAATACAAAAATGTTCTGATAATTTGAAGAGAAATATTGTTGGAAAACTACTGACAGTGTGATGGCCAAGAATCATTAACAATCTGGTGCTTATTTTTGAACAGGTGTACAATTTAATTATCAAAGCCAATGGGCAGTATTAATGCCAATTTCAGAGAAGCAAAACACTGCTGGACGTTTTGAGCCAAGAAGCGAATAAATATCTCATTTCAGTCAGACAATTTAGGATAATCAGGAGTAGTCATCAGTGCTATAAGAAATACTACAGGCAAGAAATAGAAATGATACTTTAATTCTCTATGTTAAAAATAAGCAGTACTTGTCATACTGACACATTCTTGCCAGAGTATTTTGCCCTTCATTAACCCTGAGATAATTCCAGATCTCACACAGAATTACAAGGGGCAATATCTGAATAGATAAGATACATGAGTACTACATGCTCTTATTTTGATTCTTTTCATTTTTTATTTAATTATCTTAAGTGACAATCTTCTAAAAGTTTTCACTTAGAATAATTTATCCAAGAAAACAAATATATGAGTCTTGAAGATACAATTTCCCTAGGTTCTTAGAAAAAACACTTCTAGATGCTGGAATGAAATAAGTTTTACTTGTAAACTCCATTAATTTTTTGAATACCATTACATTGTACAGAAAAACAATTTTATTTAACTTTTTTTTGAAAAATCCCAGTAGAAATTGCATTAATATTCTTGGACATTATTCATAAAAAATAAAAAGTATACCCTTTGGTAATACTAAAAAATGAATAACTCGTTCAAATTATTTCCTCCAAGAAAAACAAAGATCTTATTCTAAAAGATTCTTCCATCTTAACTTTTTAAGATTCTTTAAAATTTCTAACTTATTTTATTCATAACTTTCATAACATATCAAATATTTTTCTACACTTTTTACCAGGTAATTTAAAAAAAAACCCTCCCCTGCCTCCAGTTTACTTTCATATATCAAAGTCAAAACCATTATTTTTTCACAGAGTGTTTTTGCTTACATAGCTTTCTTATTCATGTTCACAGCGTAGAACTAAATCTTCGTCTAATGGATCTAAAATAGAAAGTTTTCCTCAAACTTCCATTCATCAAATTTTACAGTGTTTTATACTTGAAAGCCTCACTGGTGTTTTGGGGATCAAATAGCATGAAATTTCTTCCTTTTGCTAGACCATGATATTTACACTGTCAGGTCAAAATCACAAGAAATTTGAACATATTAAAAGAAATCAAATCTGAAATATTTTCTTGGGCGTTTCTGCTTAACATAAAATATAAATCCCATGGCATTTACAGGCAAAACATACGGCACTTATAAGGTATGGACAAGATGTAGTAAGTTTAAATAACCAACCATTCCAACCAGTCTGAAGAGGTCAGCCTTCTGTGGTCTGTGTGATCTTTAAATAAACAGAGATAACTCAGCCACATTAGATACTCACTACGCATTGTGATTTACAATCTGGTTCTCCTGCTGCTGCCATAGATGAAAAAAAAAGCAGTATTGAAGCTGGTGATCCATGTTATTATAAAAATGAAAAAAATGAAAAGAGGGAAAGAGACAGAAAGGGAGTGGGGAAGAAAAAGAGTGAGTGAGTGAGGGGGAGATGCCGATGGGAGGGAAGAGCAAGAGGGAATGGGAGCCTGAGAAACAGGAATAAACTAAGAATACTTCTCTCTTAGCAGCTCCCCACTTTTCTACTCCTGCCTTGATCTGGCAGGACCAGGATTTGTCACCTTTCAGGACACACTGAAAAACACAATTTTCCCCTAACGTTCGACCAAGACAGTTCTGTTACTCTGAATTTATACAGCTGGTGTGAAACATACTGCATCATTATTATACTCATTTTTTAAAATTAAAAATATTTTGAAGTGTATTTAAGCAGATGCTTGTTTTTATGTTGCTGCAGACTGATCAATTAAAGAAATTATTTCTGTACACTATATTGTCATCAAAATGTTTCTAGAAACTACGCTAGAGGACAGCTGTCAAGTTAACGACCAAATGATTTTTATACGTTTGTCAAGGGTTTTATCATATTAAACTGCTTTGCTAAAGATGTGCAATTTTTCCTACATAATTGAAAGGTGGTTTGTAATCTCTAACTAATAAAATGCGCTAGCATGGTTCTTATCTAAGGAAAGGATCTCATTCGAATCACAGAGAGAAAAAGAACCATCCTGGAAAAACTTTGTTCCTCCCTTTCTATTAAGCAAAGATTCAAACAGGTAAGTTAAAGGGTATGTTACAAACAAAACAAAGCCAAAACTCAAATACAGATTACAAAAATATCTGAAGCATATTTTGGTATATTTTATATCCATAACATATGAAATGCAGAACTGAGTCTTAATAACAGACTATACCTTTATTCTAGCCAGGCAAGCTTGTTCAAAAGGAATCTCATAATAGTAAAGTGGGAGAAAAAAATATACCAAGGTGACAACCAAAGTTAGACTCCTGTTCTATGCTGACCACTTGTTTTACATTAAGGAAGGTTAGAGATGGTAGTGTCACTGTCTAATATTAGTTTTTGTGAATATCTACTCTTTATGGTCATATATATACATCAGTTCCTCCCATGTTCATCTCACTTCTTATCCACCATCGAATGTTATTTATATAAGGACACAGAGGATGTACTAGTTTTAGAAAACACTTGGACAATATTTAAGGTTTCACAGAGTACAGTTTGACAGCTATTTCTTAATCTAACAGGCAGAATCACCTAGGTTTTTATATAATTGTGAAATATCAACCCCATTTTGCTCTCATATTTTAGAAAATGGACTGTTCTTTTAAACCAAATGCTGAGCTACTAAGAAATACATGCTGCAAGCAACTGCCTCCTAAACTTGAGATAGAAAGACTTTTTAGTATTATTTCAAACACAATACTTTAGTATGCTACAGTTGTGCCACTAGTTGCTCTTTATACACAGCTATGCTTTATAAGAAAAACAGATATTATGGATAAATAAGTCTATTTTAGTTAGTGTTCATTTGTTGTTTTATGGAAATTGAAACACTATAGTCACTAAATATTAAGGTGATGAGTTCAACCAAAATTTGATCTATTGCAACACCAAACCTCTCCTTTTTTTTACCCCTTTCTTCCTCAGACATTTTTTTATCTTCTAACAGGGTTTGTTAATTTTCCATGAGACAAAGCCAATATGGTTTGGGAACCTTACATATGTTGACTACTGTAACCGATATTTGCTTGGCAAATCACTGCTTGCAAAGAGCGCAATAATATCCAAACTAAGCTCTTTAAATAACTTATTCTGTAATCAACTTCATGTTACTTGATTTGAATGTTTCATTCTTTGATAGAGTTGTTGTGACTATTTTTCAGGCTTTTTGTTTCCCTATGTTATATTTTGTGTGTGTGTTACAGTTAAATTTATTCAAAATAAGTTTTAAGCTTGAATATGATGAGTTTTTTCAGAGGTTTTCTTTATATTTCTACACAAGCTCAAATAAAATCTGACTTTCTTCAAGGGCCTTTCTGAAAAGGGTTTACCCCTAGATTTAGTCTTCGTGCTAGGAACCTATAATTATTCATGAGTCACATTAGTATTCACATTAAATTAAAAATTCAAGTAAGAAATTAGAAACTTATTGGGGAGCATAAGACATCACTAGGGGATGGCAACACTGGAAGTAAGAGAAGCATCCTTCAATATGTTTACTTATTTTTTTTTTTTAAGATAAAAGAATAAAACAAATACAAAAATCTTTTCCCATGATGTGATGCAAATATACTTCAGCAGCATCAGAAATTGAAAGAATTGGGGTTTTGTTGTTGTTCTTGGTGTCACAAAAACCCTACCAATTGACACAAAACAAAGCCAGCACCCCAGCTCTTCCAAAAACATTTCACTCTGAAGAATGCAATCTCAACAATAATAACTTAATCAGACAGTCTGGCAGTTTAATACATAAACACAGCTATTATAGCAGAATAAAGAAAAAACAACAACCCAAAGCCCAGCCTTCTCACTCAGCAAGCTGAGTGGTGTCACTCCTGACAGTAATTATACGGTGCTCTGCTACGTACAGCACATAATTTTGTGTTTAGTTGATATTTGTAAACTACAAAAAAGCCAACCGAGCAGCCACAGTTTTGAGTCATACATTTTAATCATTGTTTACTGCAAGCATTTGCATCTCATATTAATTTTAAAGAATTGCATAAGCACTACATTCCTAGTCATAAAAATTTAATTAAAACCCCCCCAAAGCCCCAAAAGAGTCAGTAAAGTTACTTAACGTATGCACAATTTTTTATTTTTTTCAGTGCTCAGGGTTTGATGGTGACCTCCAGCATATGAAAGAATATCACTCTGGAGCTTATATGGTGGAAAATCACAAGGATCCAAGACAACACTAACTGAACACTCAAGAAGTATAACTGATTTTGCAAGCCACACAAGGCTGCCTACTGCCTACTATGTGGGAATTTCTATTAAGCCAACACAATATCACAGTCCAAGAGAGCTAAAAATTTGACTGTTCACACTGGAAATTATACTTTTATGAAATATTTCCATAGATTTTTCTCAATGTGTCTGAACAGTTGCCTATATCTTACTAATGAGAATTTCTCAACACTGCTAGGAAAAACATTGCTACATTCTGATGAGACTTCCAGATATCTCATGTAAAAAAAGAACAAAACCCCTTAAAACTGAGCTGTAGATTAACTTCCTGTTAGTGCTGTGAATGTTTAAGAAGGATCTTTGGCTTTTGAAACAGAATGAAAATGATTAGAAAGTTAGTGTATGTTAATAGGTAGTTCCCTCTCAAATGAATTACATTTCATCTCTGTCCTGGTTTGAGGTAAAACAGGACCAATTTTCTGTTCAGTAACTTTACTTTTTAGCTAAGCCTCTTCCAACTACTGAAATTAACAGCATATTGTGCAGACCATGTTCGCTCTCAGAGTGGTAAGAACAATCACAGAGTCACAGAATCGTCAGGGTTGGAAGGGACCTCTGGAGATCATCTAGTCCAACCCCCCAATGTTTATAGTTGATGCTCAGGCATGGTATGCAGAGAGGCTCGTGCTTATACTTATTGCTATAACACCCAAGGCCAGCAAACTTTTTATTTGCCCCGTTGAAGGGTCGGAAGTGGAAGAGCGTAGAGGGGTAACAGAGGGAGGAGCAGACAGGACAGTTGACCCAAAACTGACCAACAGGGTATTCCATCCCATCTGCCTCATGCTCAGTATAAAAGCTGAGGGATCAAAGGGCTGGCCCTCTTTCTTCAATGGCCGGCGTCTGAGGAGGACTCTGTCTGTTCATCTGCCTTTGATACTGATCCATGCATTCCCAAATCCAGATTGGGAATCCAGTTCCCATCTGTCTCTGAGTCCAGTCTGGGACTTTCCCTCTGTCTGCCGGTGATATGATGGTCATTCTGGGAGCTTGATACTGTTTTTGTGTCTATTTCATTATTTTCTTTTTATTTTATTATTAATATTTCATTAAACTAGGTTAGGTCTTTCTAAACTCATAAGTCTCTCTCTCTCTCGCCTCTTGGAGAGAGAGACGTAGGGAAGGAAAAATGTCGTTCCACCTGAGTGGCCAATCTGTCCCAAACCATGACAACCTCAAATTATATCCAATTTCAGAACATATGACAAGAGTTACATAAAGACGTGTTGATGAATGTACCATCTTATATTATAACAAACTCTGTAAAGGTTTAGCTTTGAGGCACTAAGAACACCCACTCTTTGTTCTGAAAACTGCACATTTTATAAACTGATGTCACTTGCAACGCATGTCAGACTGTGGAGGCCCTGTTATATCCTGACTGCAGTAAGGATGAATGTCTTGAAGTTACGCAAGTATGCTTTGCTTCAAATTTTCCTACAAATGACAGGACAAAAAATATTCAACTTGTTTTTCCAGCCAGAAACTTGAAACCAAAAAAGCTCAGGAGAGGAATTGGTTATTATCTATGTATTCATCAAAAGAAAAGAGTGCAAAAAAATGATGACGTATTTGACCATTTAAATTTTTTGAAAGCACTTCAACTGTATAGTGAGCATTTCCATATGTAATCTATTTCTATTTGCTTACACCTCAAATGAGTGTCTTCAGCATTACTTTCCTAATGGCTAAAATGAAGGAGGCTTGAAGATGACCTGCTATAAGAAAAGAGCAAAACGGAAAGGGAGAAATCATTCACTGAAGAAAGGTTACAGGCTGGCATAGTATGTATTTTTTGTTTTTTTCTTAGTCACCACAGTATCTCTAAAAGCCATGCTGGTAGATAATTTGTAAACTACAGCAAAACTTCTGATCAAATGCTCTTCATGCAGTATCAGTATAAGAAAAAGTCTGTTTATTTATTCAATTAATTTGCTGCCAAGTAACTCCACTGCAGTAGAGATAATTTATTTTTTTTTAATTTCTGAAATATTATTACAATTACTATTTGCCAAATAGGACATCTTCTGTACTTCAATACTCATACTGAATATGATTTGACAGACAGGAAAGGTTACTACAGAACCACGGCTGGAGAAATGCACTGAAGTAGGGGCTCCAATATTTGCTTTCCAGTTTCATAGCTAGATCAGCAAATTGCTAATGTGAGTAAAGCAAATCAGGAACCCAACCTGATGAGGATTCTCATCACTGAGCTATTACAAGGTGACAGGAACAAATAGGAAATTTTGGAGTACTATACTTTTGTAAGGAACAGGTATTGTTTAAGAACATGAGTAGCTTTTAATTGAAAATAATTAACAAAATTCCAGTCAAGAAATCATTTCCAGATATGTTTGTAAAGATAGAACTCTTATTTGACTAATGATGTGGGGTTGATTGACAGGAATATAGTATACAACAGCACACTATGTCTTGTATGAACCTGTCTGAGACTGTTATTAAAAGATTGCATTTGATTATCAGTATTATTTATCTGAAATGCTGCATTTAATCATACCTGCCTCTAGCCCTGAGAACAGTTTATAACACTTTTTAGTTTGTAATGTTAGTTTCCACTGTTCTCCTCACCCCAGTTTTCTAAAAGACCTAGTCTTGGGTTACAGTTTTGTGTGAAAGTCAAATTCTTGCTTTCTTTGCTTTCTGTACTTTTGAGCTTCATTTTTAATTCTAATTTTGACATGAATAATTTCTCAGTACTGTTAGCTATGGACTGTTATAATAAAATGCAACATTGTGAAGAAACTAGTTATTATAACTCCCATTATGAATTCAGGGTGAAAGTCCCTTCATCAATCCTTGCTTCAATTCACATATAGAAACTATAGTTTTCACATTAGTTGCTACTCTAATTAAAGAGTAGTAAGAGCAAGGGAAATAAGACACAAAAGAAAAGAAAAAAGTTCCTCTCAACTACAGAGTTGGACACAATGTGAGAAAAAGAGTGATTACAGGACAATATATCATAAAAAATTAGATTGGAAACTGATAATAATAGTAGAAACCTACAATACCATCTGAAAAACAACATAGATAATATTTCTTTGTATTTTGTTTATCTTCTGATGCAAGTGCTCCCATATTAGACTTCCATATTAGAAAACTATTTGTTAGCAACCTTATGCAGTGACACAGCTAACACCGTAAGGTTAAATCTCATGTTGATACGCAATACAGCACTGAGTCTGTTTAATATGTCTAAATGTCAGATTGATATCTAATTTTCCCTTCATCCTTCTGGAAGCAGAATTGAAAGGTACTAGAAAAAGACTGTAAGTTTTCCTTTCATAGCCTTTCAACTTTCTCCACTTTGCAAGTGCAAATATTCAATCTGAATTATTTAGATGACTGCCTGTGTTATAAATTAGAAATGCCAAAGCAAAGGAAGGTTATCAAGCTATAAATATGATAGTAGTGTTGAAATATCTAGCTGGATGTAAAATTTAGATGTCAGGTCTTTCTCTACAGAAGGTAGGGGCTGTTCTGAAAATGAATATTGTTTGCTGGAAACAAGGTATAGAACACTTCTAATTTGTTGTTCACATATGCCTTGAGGCAGCATGTAACTCTAATGTTCCTCTTTAGTGTCAGCTCTTATTTGACTACGAAATTCATATAGGCTTATGCACAAGTTCAAGCAATTTCTGACTAGACATGGGAAAATACTGATTGATGAATATCTCCGTTTTACTATTATTTTATTGTGCATCCCAGGTTCTCTTTCTCAGCAAAAATTTCCATCAGCCCAAGTTTCATGCCATTACTTTATGTTCCATGTAGTCCTGCCTTGCGCTATGCATTGCTCATTGAGTAGAGCAAGACTTCTGAATCCTGTCAGAGAAGTGTCATTGGTAGCAATAAGTCCTCAGTTAGTCCTATACCGTAACCATCTACTACATTCCTACAGTAAAGCGTTCTGTTCTCCAAAAATCTGTAGTCACAGTTTTGTTCCAAGAGGACAAGTGAGTTTTGAAATTGTTGTGAAGCACAAGACTCAGGAGATTAGATTTTCGGAAATTACTGCTTTTGAATTCTAACTTCAAGAAAGATAATCCTGCTTGAAATCTGGCCCTGCTGAACACGTTGACCTCAGAATAATAGGATTTTAGCCTGTGTTTTAACAACTGACATTTTCCCCTTAGCTTGTCTCTTTTCTCAGGCTGGTTCCTGCATAAAATGTAGATTACCAGAATGCATACGTTCCTTCCACGTCGGAGGAAAATGGAGGTCCTTTTTGTATTGTACATTTGCATTTAAATTAGTGCTATGGAATATGGGAAACGCATTACTATTTAACTTTTCTTTTATTAGAAACTCATACTATCAATATTCAGTTATTTTGCTTCTCTCACTATTAGCACAACTGTACAGTGAGTTAATTAGTCATGTTAATAAAACGCGACTGTTGCCTAAGAGATAATTATTAAGCAGAAAAATACAGCTTATCAGCAAAATATTAACTTTTCTTCCTGGATGTTTGTTAAAAAATTGATTTGTCTCTAAAAAAGATTATTAGATGACTAATTTTCTCATGTATTTCCTTTATTTATGCTAAAATTGGACAACCATCATTTTTTCCAATCTACCCTTTATTTTTTTTAAGAATCTTTAATAGAAATAGCACTTTTACTTATTAATTTTGTATGCACATTGAATGCTGATGTGAACACATAGCTTTAGTTTTACGAAACCAACAGAACTTACTTAAATTACCAGTTCAGTACATGTATTAAGTAGACATTTTTCATCTTCCCAATTCCCTGAAACAGAGCTTATATTGGGTACTAGATCAATCTTCACTTATTCTGATGAATATTGTCTAGAACTAGGAAGGATCAGCACTTTAATAATGTAAATTTAAATTCCCATGAAAATATTGCTAAGCGTTTTCCTTTCTCATCATTTATGTTTACACAGTTCTTTATGTGTGTATTTTTTAAAAGTGAAGTAGGGGAAAAAAACCTTTGACAATACAATACAAGCAGAACGGTCACTGTAACCATATCCATGTGTCCATCATTTGTTTTATAATTAACCTTGCATTTAGATTAAGAACTGCAGATTAACTAAGAATAGTTGATGTCCATTTTATGCTTGTGTGAAGCTAGAAACCACTACCAAATAATAAAATGTACATTCTGTTGTACATAGGCAACCTCTTTCCTCTCTCTGTTCCTTAGATTCTGCTATATTCAGAGTCGGGAAGGGGGGGAGAGGAAGAGGAGGAGTAAGCTAAGATATAAACCAGAAGTAACAATTATATCAAGTACCTGCCCTTGCCTTCTTTAATTTTAAGAAAAAAGTTTTAGAATTTAAATAACATCATTTTAATAATATTCCCTTCTTTTTTTTCCTTTTTTCCCTTTTTTTTAATTTTCTGTGTTCTACATTTTCAACAACGACATTCATATCTACTTGTTGACAAACAACGGTACAAACAAAACACAAGAACATTTTGCTATAGAAAGCAAACCGAGATACAAAATGAAAAATGTTGCCAGTTCAATTGGATTTATGAAATGGTTATATTGGCCAAACAGGTTCGCCATAAAGCTAGGCTTATAAAGTCTTCCATCCCTAACTTCATTACTAATTAGGTCACAATGACAGTAGAAAACTCAGACTATAATACAGAAGTTATACAGCGTTCTGCCTTCAGTATTTTGTGATAATAGCAAGGGATTCAACACCATTAAAACACGGTTTAGTGTTTTAAAGATATTTAAAAACTGTAATGGCATCAAATAATTTTAAGTTCCTCTCTACCATACGATTGTCAAACATGGCTTTTAGCCGTGTCCCAGGATTAATACAGATCCTCCCACCATACATGTGATATTTCTTACAGTATAAAAAGATGTTTGCGTTAACCTGTCCTTATTTTATTTTTTTATTTCCTCAAGATAAAAAATAGGTTTACCCAATTCATCAGTAGTTTAAATGTAATCTTATATATGTAGCAACAGATTGGCATGACGAAAATCTTTACTAAATTTTACTGATACTAAAATAAATTCTAAGCTTACAGAAGACTTCAGTTTATTGCCATCTAACTTTTACACTTGCACACTTTTCTTATGGAAATTAGTAAAAAATGCTAAAGCAGTAATGAAAACTAGTCTTTTCTGGGATAATTTTTTTTTTTTAAAAAAGAATATTGCATCTTATTAACTCTAAACAGAAGAAAGTTGTTAATTTGCTTGTCAGAAAATATTAAGAAATTTTAGAAACCATTCACAAAGTGAAAGGAAGAAATTTTTACAGATAATGCTTCATGACCACATGAGAAGAACAGATGGCAAGTGCATACAGATGCTGCTGAAGGCAGATGACTCCTGCTTAGTTTTAGGTCTTGAAGTAAACAATAATCTAATTACTGGCAGTGGATTGTCATTGTAATGAGAGTAAACAGTAAAATAAAACCAAGGCATCATAATTTTCAGGAGCAGATGTATGGTCTAATAAAACTAAACAATACTAATTATTATATGTAAATTTTGATAGTGTCATGTTACGACAAAGTATAAACTAAATTGGTAGGATAGCAGCCACAAGAAACATTTCCTCCCCTTGACGAGCAGAAAGCCAAAGATGCCTTATGCTATAAAAAGGACACAAAAATGCATACCTTAAAAAAGATCCCCACAAAGGATGATTATAACATAGTCATACTCTAATAGTTATGATTACATATGAAAGGAATCACAGAATCACAGAATAGTCAGGGTTGGAAGGG
>VZSZ01004394.1:5108-16520 GCA_013398815.1 Ibidorhyncha struthersii | reverse complement strand
ATGGAATACCTTGTTGGTCAGTTTTGGGTCACCTGTCCTGTCTGCTCCTCCCCACAGGTGGGACCCCACTGTGCTTTTCCACTTCCGACCCTCCAATGGGGCAAGTAACAAAGTGAGCTGCCCTTGGGTGTTATAGCAATAAGTAGAAGCAAGAGTCTCTCTGTATACCATTCCTTGGCATAAATTATACACAATCAGGTCTTATCACTCTGGGAGTGGACAATGTCTGAAAAATATGCCGTTAATTTCAGAGAGTTCAGTAGTTAGAAGAGGCTTAGCTGCAAAGTGAAATTACTGAAAAGCAAATTGGATTTGTTTTGCCACAAACCAGAACAGTGAGCAAAGCGAAATCTGAGTACACAAATCATGTGTGTTTGTCGTAGCAGGGTCTCATTCTAAAAGTTATATTTATCCAGCAAAGGGAAGAAACTTATTACATTAATAGTACGTCCAATAAATATCTCATTCATTTAACATGCTTGCAAATAATCTACAGTTCAAGAACTAGTCAATTCAGCTGAAAAAAACAAGGACCAGGTTAAAAGAAATCACCCTGAGAAAACCCATTCCAAACAAAGTATTTGCCCAACTCTGACTCTAGATAATTAGTTCAAATCTGGAAAAGGCTGATCCTAGATACTGAAAGGCACAACTGCCTAATAGCATCTTACTAGACTTTCTAAAATGCTGTGGTGCTCTCATTTCATTTCCTAGACAGTGGACAAGCATCAGCAGGAAAATTACTCCCAGCATTAGCCCTAGTTAGAAACCTCACCTTCTGTCCAGGGTCTTAATTAGCAAAGACACTAAAGTGCCTTGTGATCCTTATTAAAGGGGTTCTTTTGGACTAGGATTTGTTGACAAGGACATGAAAGGAAGCTTTTAGTTTGGATATCTGAATCTACAAGAGAAATACAGCTTCTGAGTAAACCAGACTGATTAGCACTGTTAAATTTTCCTGAAAGGAAATATCTACACAACTTCAGTGTCTTTAGTTTAAAGTTCACCTCTCAAATCAGTGCTGAGAAATTTAATTGAGTAGTCTTCTTTCCAGTAATCACAAGTACCCACAGTTCTTGCTCCCTTCGCAGGAGCAAAGAGTCAACGAGTCTGGAAACTGGGCCACTTAATTACGGGTATAAAGAAATGTTTGTATTTGTGTTCAAATTGGTTCTGATACATAATACTATGGGGAAACACTAATTCACACTATTGTCTGTAACAAAAATGGATGGATATTTATTTGAGAGAGTGAAAGAGACAGAGAGACCATTTTTGTGGTAGGTAACATTATGCTGAAGAATTACCTGTATTGGGTTTTTTGGGTTTGCATTCCATTTCATGGTCATGGCACATGCAGGTGTAAGTGATTTCTCGATATGGTAATATGGCCCACACCAGCCTATTTTGCCTATGCATTTTTGTGGTCATGGCTTTATGCGCATATGCTTATCGAACATTCGTGCTCAGGTATGAACTCCAAGAGTCTTTAGAGAAAAGGGAAAGCAGTCTTGCCATAGCAGAAGAGTCGCACAAGTTTTCTTCAGTTTATTGATCAGAAGGCCATGTGGTAACCTGACCTTCTCTAAGTCTATAAATACAAACAACATCTGCTGGCAGAAGCAACCTTAATGAGGTTGGGTAGAGGCCAGCTAAAGCTGGATATGTAGGAATAAAATGTAGATTTATGACAATGAAGTTAGTTAGCCTTTGGAGCAGCACAGAAAGCAATGCAGTGGAATCTTTTTTGCTAGAGAAAGAAACAAAGGCCTTTTAGAGATAGATTGGACATCTTTCTAATTTACGTGTTTAATCAATCAGAAATTATGGGGTTCAATAAGACACCAAAGGAGGGACATTCTGTAGCCTGTGCTATGTACGAGGTCCAAGTAAAGGGTCAAAACATGCCATTCAGAGTATTGCAGACATGTGAGATTTTACCATGATTCTCACAGTACTGAATGTTTTACATGCAAAGCCAAGGCCTGGAGGTAAACAGCTATGTTACAGTCTCAACTTACTTTATTTCTTTTCTTGTTAAATGTCTGCTTCTTGCCTACACTCTTCGAATCACCAAATTCTAGAAATTTGAACTGGAAGAAACATCGTCAGGTTATTCCCACAGGCCAGGGGAGCAAGACTGTGCATAGCCTGTATGATGCATGCCAGATGTTTGCCTGATCTGTTCTTAGAAACGTCTTGTAAAAGAGATCTCCATGTTTCTGAAAAGCCTGTTCCAATGCTACACTGTATTTGTAATTAGACTATTTTTCCTAAAATTTGATCTAAATTTAATCTAAATTTAAGTGGTGAAATAGCCAATTATTTCGTGTCCTACCCTTTCTGGAGAAGGGAAAAATTTATTTCTGCCTTCTTTAAAATAATTTTTATGTATTTGACAAGTGTTATCATCTTCCTTCTGTCTCTACTTCTGAGACTAAGCAATCGCAGTTCTCTTAACCTTTCTCAGCGGTTCATGTTTTCTCAATCTCTGGTGCAGGTCTCTAGACACTTTCCAGTTTGTCTACAGTTATCTTAAAATACAGCACCCAAATCTGGACACACTACTTCAGCTGAGGCTGCACCAGTGCCAAGCAGAGCAGAATAATTACTTCTCTTGTCTTATACCCAGCATTCCTGCTAATATATCTCAGAGTGACATTACTCTTTTCTGCAAGAACATCACATTGTTGTGAAGACAGGTTTGAAAATGTGACCCAAGTGCCGGCTGAAGTTTCAGAATCCAAAATGCACATAAAAAGAAGCAGGGGGCAGTTCTATCGTAAAATCAATGAACCTCTATAGCCTACCCTCATTTGATTAGGACCAATGAGTGGGAAACCACTGGAAAACTACATTTTTTTTTGAAAAGTGAGACATAAATGAGCAAACACTAGAAAAGGCATTGAATCACAGAACACACTTTGATCACTTATCTGCAAAATAAAAAAAAAAGCTTAGGAAGTGTGGATTAGATGAATAGACAGTGGAGTGGATTGAAGAGTGGCTGACAGATAGAGCTCAGAGCATTGTGGTTAGTGGTGCAGAGTCTAGTTGGAGGTCAGTAACAAGTGGTGTCCCTCAAGGGTCAGTACTGGGTCCAGTCCTGTTCAATATATTCATCGATGATCTGGACGAAGGGATAGAGTGTACCATCAGCAAGTTTGCTGATGACACTAAACTGGGAGGAGTGGCTGATACGCCAGAAGGCTGTGCTGCCTTACAGCGTGACCTGGATAGGCTGGAGAGTTGGGCAGAGAGGAACTTAATGAAATTCAACAAGGGTAAATGTAGGGTACTGCATCTGGGGAGGAATAACCCCATGCATCAGTACAGGTTGGGGGCCGACCTCCTGGAGAGCAGCTCTGTGGAAAGGGACCTGGGAGTCCTGGTGGACAACAGGATGACCATGAGCCAGCAATGTGCCCTGGCGGCCAAGAGGGCCAATGGCATCCTGGGGTGCATCAAAAGGAGTGTGGCCAGCAGGTCGAGGGAGGTCATCCTCCCCCTCTACTCTGCCCTGGTGAGGCCGCATCTGGAATACTGCGTCCAGTTCTGGGCTCCCCAGTTCAAGAAGGACAGGGATCTGCTGGAGAGGGTCCAGCAAAGGGCTACAAAGATGATTAGGGGATTGGAACATCTTTCATATGAGGAGAGGCTGAGGGATTTGGGTCTCTTTAGTCTGGAGAAAAGAAGATTGAGGGGGGATCTTGTTAATGCTTTCAAATACTTGAAGGGAGGATGCCAGGGGGATGGGAGCAGTCTTTTTTCAGTGGTGCCCATTGATAGGACGAGGGGTAATGGGCACAAACTTGAACATAGGAAGTTCCATCTTAACATGAGGAGGAACTTCTTTACTTTGAGGGTGGTGGAGCACTGGAACAGGCTGCCCAGAGAGGTTGTGGAGTCTCCCACTCTGGAGACATTCCAAACCCGCCTGGACGCTGTCCTGTGCAACCTGTTGTAGGTGACCCTGCTCTGGCGGGGGGGTTGGACTAGATGATCTCCAGAGGTCCCTTCCAACCCTGACTATTCTGTGATTCTGTGATTCTGTGATTCAGCAAAAGCTTAATGAGTCATCACTTGCCTATCCTCCACTTCACTCTGTAAAGAACAGTAATATTAGAAGAAGAAATTTACTTTATGTTCAAAGATGAAAAAATGAGGATGATTTCAGAGCCAGGTCAATTTGCACTAAGTGAATTGAATTTTAGAGCAAAGCCTGGGTGATCTTTTGCATGTTTTTCTGTGGCAGTAACGCATTCATTTAGGTTATGTTCTAGCAAACCTGAGAGGCCAGGGCACAGGACCAGGCATCATCCTGCAGTTGTCTTTACAGTTTAGTTGTTAGCACGTTCCCTGCCATGCGTTTGACCCACACCAGATAGATCAGGTGACTTTCAGACTCCACGTAAAAGATCGACATTGAGTTATGCCCAGAGATTTACTGGAGTCAGACATGCTAGTGGATGTGTTTACATTAGTTAAACTGCACCACAGAAGAGGGAGAGGAGGGATTCCTCCTCCTGAGAAATGCCCTGCTGAGGCTATATATGAATCTTGCATCCTTGCAGATGGACAAAAAGAAAGAGAAGAAAGTGGCAAAACTTCTTTAATGGGCAGACATCTGGCATTGACTTTTTTTTTTCTATTAAATGAGCTTATTTTAGGGGACAGAGTTTTGAACCTGGCCAGCAGATCAAGGGAGGTGATGCTGCCCCTCTGCTCTGCTCTCATGAGACCCCACCTGGAGTACTGCATCCAACTCTGGAGCCCCCAACATAAGAAGGACATGGAGCTGTTGGAGTGGGGCCAGAGGAGGGCCATGAAGATGATCAGAGGGCTGGAGCAGCTCTCCTATGAGGACAGGCTGAGAGAGTTGGGGTTGTTCAGCCTGGAGAAGAGGAGGCTCCGGGGAGACCTTATAGTGGCCTTCCAGTACTTAAAGGGGGCCTACAGGAGAGCTGGGGAGGGACTCTTTATCAGGGAGTGTAGCAATAGGATGATGGGTAATGGTTTTAAACTGAAAGAGGGGACATTTAGATTAGCTATTAGGAAGAAATTCTTTACTGTGAGGGTGGTGAGACACTGGTGCAGGTTGCCCAGGGAAGTTGTGGCTGCCCCATCCCTGGAGGTGTTCAAGGCCAGGTTGGATGGGGCTTTGAGCAACCTGGTCTACTGGAAAGTGCCCCTACCCATGGCAGGGGGATTGGAATTCGATGATCTTTAAGGTCCCTTCCAACCCAAACCATTCTATGATTCTATGATTCTATGACTTCCACTGCTGAAGTGCATGCTGCCAAATAGCCAAAACTATTTGTCGCATTTGCAACATCTTTATTTCTCCATTTAAAATTATATCCTAGATCTGGGATAGTTTCCGATTTTCCAAATTGTGAACAGCATTTGCAGGTTGGCCACTGACCTCTGGCTGGTCACAAAATGCGTATTGCAGCTGGTACCTCCAGTGAAAAAACAGAAGCAGCTATGAATTATGCTTTGAATTTTGCCTCTTGGTGTGTCTGACTTGGGCAATGCTACATGGGCACTGAATACTGGGTAATGGGGTGCCATGACTCAGTCCAGGGAGTCAGGAAAGGAAGGGAGTGGGATTCTGCTTGCTCGCGAGAAGCTTGTGTGCCAGCTTCTCTTTCAAGCAGATTGCTGTAAAGCCTCTCAAATAGGACACCTGAGAAGGAGGTGTCACTAGTTATGATCAAAAATGTTGTCCTTCCTGTTTAATACAAATCTGTTTAAAGGGGACGCAACTCAACCTGAGGTCCACAAACCTCTGCTCCCAAATGCCTCCACTGCCAGTGGCAGCTGGCACCATTGCTGGTGGTGGTAGCTCTCAGCTCTTACTGAGATTTGAATATTGTTGTTTGGGAATCCCTGACCCGTGGTCCTATTACAGACCTCACAGACCTGCTCTTCTGAATTCTGATCCCATTTTCAATTGCTGTGCAGCAGTAATGACACCTCAGGTGCAGTGCCTTCCTCAGAAAATAACTCGGCCACTTTAATCCTCTACCTCAGTTTCCCCATCGTAACAATAAGGACAATTATATTGTGAAGACTCACCAGGGCCTAAGACACGTATGCACACTATTTTGAGTGCATGCATCCTACTTGCAACCCATCCTGACTTGTTTGTCTCTCCTAGTTCTTTTGGGCTCGCAATGTCCTGAGTCAGGACTCACATATGGCACTTCATAAAATTAAGCCCTGCCCTAGGCTCTTGGTTCTGTACTAGCACAAACTTTAACAGACATAAATGCTGAGAGAATTAAGTGGAATTACTCCTGAATCTTTTAGAGGAGGGCATGTGATTTTTTAGAAGCAACAGGGTGAAAATACCAATCAATCTGAGACAGCAGTGTTTTATGCTCACACAGCAATATATATAAAGGGCCATCTGAGGTGCAAGGTAGGAGAAAGCCTGGCCTGATGCCTGCTCACTGCCATCAACCTGTACGGTAGGAGTGAGCTGTAACAATTTGGATACTGCAAAGCAAAGTTAATTCGAGGGGAGGAAAAGTGACCATGGACATAGTATGATTCAAAGCAGGCAAGTGAGCTGCTGCATTAACTCTTTTGAATGGAATATCCTGGATGGACACCTGGGCACTGCCCTCAAGCACAAGACTTGAGTTTTTGCCAACTTTATATGAAAAGAAGAAGTGGGGGAGGAATGTTTTATTGAGGGGAAAAAAACTCACCCTGTTAGGCTTTCTGTTGCCAGGGAAGTTCAGGGAAAATCCATGAAAACTACTTTTTTATGTTCTTTATGATGTTTACTCTATTGCACAGTGCCAAGACAGGGTTGAGAAAGGCTATAGCATGATGCAGGGCTGCAAAAGCTGTGTGTACTTAATAGGTTGTGTTTTTCTTTGTCCTTTGCCGAGTGCTTTGGGGAAAATCTGGCCTAAATAACTGTCCTGGTTTGAGGTAAAACAGGACCAACTTTGTTCAGTAACTTTGCTTCTTAGCTGGGCCTCTTCTAACTAATGAAATTAACAGCATATTGTGCAGACAGTGTTCGCTCTCTCAGAGTGATAAGACCAATGTTTATAGTTGATGCCCAGGCATGGTANGCGGACAGGCCAGGTGACCCAAAACTGACCAACAGGGTATTCCATCCCATCTGCCTCATGCTCAGTATAAAAGCTGAGGGTCAGATCTCTCTCTCTCTCTCTCTCTCTCTCTCTTTTTCGTTCTCTCGCTCTCTTCACTTCAATTGTCTGCCTTTGGTCCTGATCTGAAGGCAGACCCGGAATCCAGTTCCCATCCGCCACTGAGTCCAGCCTGGGGCTGCCCCAGTGCCAGCCGGTGTCGTGATTGTCATCTTGGGAGCTTGATATGGTTTTGAATATATTTCATTATTTCCTTGTATTTTATTATTAATATCTCATTAAAGTAGTTTAGTTTCTTCTAAACTCTTAAGTCTCTTTTTTCCCTCCTCTGCCTCTCTCTTTTTGAAGGGGGGTAGAGGGGAGCATCTGTCAGTCCCATCTGGGGTCCCCCATGTCCCCAGTGGCCAATTTGGCCTAAACCACGACACTAATTAACTCCATGTAGGTGTCTTCAAAGTTGCATTAGGAATACAGATATTTTTTCTGTCAGTACTACTGGTCAAAACTTTTTGAATTTTGCAACTTTTTGAGAAAACATGGTGCCATTGTTTCCACCATGTCAGCCACTTGTCAAGTTCTGTGGTTTGTAGTTGCTTCTTAATATGCAGCTTTAAATTCAAGACTTAACAGAGCATATACAGCACAATGACAAACCAAGTATCTATTTGCAGCGAAAGTTATCGGCTGAATACATTCCTCAGTTTTTGGTTCACAACACATCACCCTCACACTCAGAAAGGCACAGATGTAGGGAACATCCTTGCTGGGATTTATGGTGACCTTTCAGCAAGCTAGCTGGGGAGCCAGAGCATTCTAATAAGGCTGGAGGATGAAGCTGCTGACAAACCGTGGGAGGCAAAGGCCTGCTGGAAGTGCCAGCTCCCGCCCCTGTGACCACAGCTCCTCTGCATGCTGTGAGGCACTGCTGGCCCAGGAGCACAGCCCCATCCTCATAAGCCATGCTCAGGGCACAGTTGTATTCATCCAGCTTGCAAAGGCAGTGGTGCAGGTCAGGGTTGCTCCTGGTGGCCTGCTGGCCCGCTTGCCTGGGCAGGGAGGGATGTTCCCGGGCACCGCCGTGTGGTCTCACCTTGCGTGCATGCCTCTGCACCCCAGGGAGGCCAGCCCAGGTGCTTGGAGTGCAGGGGGATAGCCATGGATGTACACACCCATGGGGTGCATGGCGTTTGCCTACACAGCATTTTACCTTTTAACCTTTATGACTCCCAAGTAATAAGGCTTAACAGTGCAACATTGGGATCTTTTTACATGTTTCTCTGTGGAAGAACAAGCTGCCCATTTTCCTGGTATATAATATTAGGCTAAAGCCCTTTCTAGTGGCACTCCATAGAAGCTAGTGGAGCAGCACCAGATATGAATTTGGCCTTACATTTGAAATTTGCACAATTTTCCTTGTATAGCAGTTATGTTAGTCATACGAATTAGAGCTAAATGTACTTTCTGTCCGCAGCCTTCCCCTCCCTTTTATCTTACTCCTCCTCCTTCTCTCTGCTTTCCCTGTTTCTGCACAAACAACAGCTAGGAAAATATCTCAAGGGTGGAGTTGTGTTTTTTTTTATTTAGTCATCATTCTCTGCAAAAGGAGAGAAATAAATAAAATAAAAAATAACCATATTTTTTTGCTAGTGAACATAGTCTAGTGGTTTGTTTAAATCCTAAAATGAATTAATCCCTGACAGTCTCCAGATCAATACATAAGCAAATTCATATTGAACTGAACATCAAAATCTCTAGTTCTCACAACACATTTTGCTAAAATTAAGTTCTACAAAACAGTGGTGAATTAGGTTAATGTTAATTGTGTACAGTGAAGTGAAAAACTGCCCACCAGGCAGCTGAGAGATCAATGGGTTGTCACATCCTAGGAGATCTGATTTTCGAGAACTTTTCTCATCAGCGTTCTCTTGCTGCAGCCATGCATATTGGATGCTTGCCTTTAGAAGAGGGACGGTTTTGCAATACAAATGTTTTGCACTTAGCAAGATTCAAATAAGAGGTGGATCTTTCTTTAAACACTAGCAAGGATGTGAAACATTTCAATAGAAGATTCTTTTCAGAAGGGCCACAGCAGCTCACATCTCAGACCTGACCAGCCTCTGTTAGGATCAGAGGACTCCCAGGGGACAGATTTTTCTCAATCTGCCCCTTGGGGAGTTTCTATACCTTCCTCTGATGCCCTCATTGGAGACGGGGCAGGATGTGACCATGTGTGTATGTGGTGACACTCAATATGGGCCAGCTCTCAACATCCCAGTGCTTGTTCTGCCATGTGAGAGATGATCATAAAGTTCCTCTTTCAGGACTATGCACTCTGGTCTGCTGGGTCTCTGAATTGGTCAGACGATATTCTGAGTCTCACCAGAAAAGCAAGATGCTCTGTGCTAGTCCCTCAGCTGATATAAAAAATGGATAAAACCTCACACTTTGGCAGCTGATACTCTCCTCACACCCTGAAGATCTGTATGTGCACATACAGATTGAAAGTAATATCATTCTGATGGATGGCTTCTACAAACAGGGGTTATGCTGAAAGATGTAAGGAGCTCTGAGACTGGGTAATGTTAGAGATGATTGACGCTCTACAGTTGTATTTGTGAGTCAATGAGAAAGCAAGACAAACAGGAAGACTGGCAAAAAGAAAGCATAGCTCGAAGCCTTGATCTTTACTGTCTTTGTCTCCAGGAACCTCCTGCACATGTGTATGAGTTGTGTGAGTCATGGTAAGAAGACAAGACATCTCAGGGATGGGTAGGGGGAGGACCCAGCAGACAGAGGTTGGGGGAATTAGGGTGGACTGCGTGGGAGGTTTGGAAAGCTGGAAGACGAACAAGCAGCTGCAGTCCACCAGGTCATTACAGCACCTGAGAAGTAAGAATATGGACTTTGACTCTCTGTCTTCAAAAAGACCCATAAATTGGACCACTATTTATATGCTGAATTTTGCTGAGGGATCAGTTTTGGGGATCAGGACTTTAATGAACAGAACAACAATAATAATATTAATACCTATTTTATGTCCAAGTTCTGGAAAATACTTAGGAAGCTTGCTGGGATAAAGTCCCCACACAAAACAGAAGAGCCTTCTGATGGAAGTGCCACCTCTAAATCTGTTTGTGCGTGAATGCATGCTTGTCAATTATCAACATCATTTCATTAATGAAGTTTTCTTGTCATTTTTCTTCTTTTTCAAATAATATTTTAATTTTCCCTTAGACTCAGTTCACTGTTGTCTTGACATTATGTCACTATAAATAAACATACAGCAGAGTCTTGGGTACATCTGTCAACTAATAACCCTTTGGCATGTGTCATGGTTTAGACCAAATCGGCCACTGGGGATGTGGGGTACCCCAGATGGGACCGACAGATACTCCCCACTACCCCCCTTCAAAAAGAGAGGCAGAGGAGGGAAAAAGAGACTTATGACTTTAGAAGGAACTAAACTACTTTAATGAGATATTAATAATAAAATACAAGGAAATAATGAAATATATTCAAAACCATATCAAGCTCCCAAGATGACAATCATGACACCGGCTGGCACTGGGGCAGCCCCAGGCTGGACTCAGTGACGGATGGGAACTGGATTCTGAATCTGCCTTCAGGATCGGGACCAAAGGAAGACGACTGAAGTGAAGAGAGCGAGAAAGCGAGAGAGCGGAAAAAGAGAGGAAAAAAAAGAGAGGAAAAAAGACAGCTGACCATTTGATCCCTCAGCTTTTATACTGAGCATGAGGCAGATGGGATGGAATACACTGTTGGTCAGTTTTGGGTCACCTGTCCTGTCCGCTCCTCCCTGCAGGTGGGACCCGACTGTGCTTTTCCACTCCTGACCCTCCAACGTGGCAAACAACAAAGTTGGTTGGCCTTGGCTGTTATAGCAATAAGTATAGGCAAGAGCCTCTCCTGCATACCATGCCTGGGCATCAGCTATAAACATTGGTTTTATCACTCTGAGAGAGCGAACATTGCCTGCACAAGATGCTGTTAATTTCAGTAGTTAGAAGAGGCCCAGCTAAGAAGCAAAGTTACTGAACAAAATTGGTCCAGTTTTACCTCAAACCAGGACAGCACAAATAATCTTGTACAAAAGACACAAGGCTTGAGGCAAAGTTATGATTTTAATTTCACCATCTCACTCACCCTTGACATTACTGGTTTCGTCACTGTTTTCAGATCTGGAGGGAATGGAGCTGTGATAGATGTAAAAGACAGTGTTGTGTAGGGTAGACACTTCTTTTCATCCTACAAGCCATGT
>VZSZ01004393.1:23789-34098 GCA_013398815.1 Ibidorhyncha struthersii | reverse complement strand
GGCTTTATAAATTCCACATGTTGAGCTGTTTGTATCACTTCATAACTACCTGATAAGAGGTTGTAGAGAGGTGGGAGCTGACTTCTTCTCCCTAGTGACAAGTGATATGACGAGAGGAAATGGGTTCAAGTTATGCCAGACGAGGTTTAGGTTGGACATTAGGAAAAATTTTTTCACGGGAAGCATTATCAAACATTGGAATAGGCTGCCCAGGGAGGTGGTGGAGTCGCCATCCCTGGAGGTGTTCAAAAAAAGGGTAGACGTGGTACTTGGGGATACGGTCTAGTAGTGTTTTTTGTCAGGTTAGGTTAATGGTTGGACTTGATGATCTCAAAGTTCCCTTCCAACCTCAACAATTCTATGATTCTATAATTCTATGACTGGCATTTTGAAGCAACCTTTGGGGCAAGAGAAGGACAAATAAGGAAAAGTACAACCTTAAACTGAGAAAGGAAAACTGAAGTAAAGGAACTGATGTCAATGTCAGGAGTCCCATGCAATGATAAAAGACTAATTATAGGTAATTTAATAAGATGATTCCAGCAGGTGAACTCCAGCTCTAGGGATGGGAAGAAATTCCTAATCTTTTCAATTTAACTTACACGCTAATATATGTCCAGTTTCAAATCTTCTCATTAGGTCAACTCTGAGCATGGAAGAAAGCCAGGACTTCTTTTCTTATCTCCTTTGTATCATTATTTGAGCAGTACTTTTTTTGAGATTGAGAGAAATAACTTTTCAGGAAAAAGTTGAATGAGACATGGACAAGTTCCTACAAAATGAGCATACAGTGACTCGAATTAGAAATAAGTTTTTATCTTTGTCACAATCAAAGTTTTTTGACAGTGAATTGCAGATTAATTTAATTAAAAAAAATTGTTTATTTTGTAAACAAACCTTCTTTTAGTGGAGTATGGTCATATTCCTCAGAGAAAAATAGAAAAATCACTGAATAGGTCTCTAAGCCCTGCTACCAAACGGTGCTGTGAACAATGGTCCAATGGCTACAGAGATACTTAAGATTGTGTGTATAAAGTGCTAATACTCAACACAGTGACAGCAATTCAGAGCAGTCTTCACACTGACTGCATGTGAATATCTAACTACATATTTGGGAAATGTGTGCAAATATTTCTCAACTATTGTGCTCAGAGGGCCTGTAATTGACTTTTTTCATCTCTCATTTTTACATCAGCATGTCCTAACAAATTAAAAGCAAACATTTACTTTCCAAATGGCACATTATTTGGCTGAATGCATTTAGAAGTTTCCCTTTTGTTAGCATTAACTGAAAAAGTATAGGTGAAGAAATGGTATGTTAAAGGAAGGGGTATCTAATACCTTTGATTTCAGTGAGACTGTGGCTTTGAAATAGTTTAGATAAGACATTTAGGGAAAGTGCTTCTGTGTCTGCACTGTAGTAATATATCTATCTCTAGAGTTGCGAACAATGTAATAGAAAAAGTTCTGCAGTGGTATAAATGGTACTTCAAATTCTCTTGTACTTTCCTGGCTAACTAGGAAGCTTCACTGAAAGAAGCACAAATCAGTAGATCAAAAATATTCATGTTTTGGGTTCATGATACCTAACTCAGACATGAATTATTTCATATATTGAAAAATAAATGAAATTCTAGAGAATCAAAAGAGTGAGATATTAACAGTTCCATGTTTTCTTGGCATTATAAAACCGTTTTTTTAATGAAGTATAGAATGATTCCTTCTGACATTTTTTTTTGTCCCTGGCCTTTTACAGGAGTCTTTTCTTCTTTAACATAGGAAACATAATTGTCTGCTCGTACACCTGCACAAGGCCACTTTTGCTTTTGGGTTGGTGTAATTACATATTTGTATTACTATGCTAAAAATTATAATTTCTAAAGGGTTTGGTTCTTTGTAATTATTAACGTTTCTAGAGAGTAAAGAAAATGCTTGAAAAATTCACATGCAAACAAAATGTCACGTTTCTCACTTTATATACCAGTGGTCATTATTCCTCATTGACTTGAGAGAAAATCACATGCAAAATAAAAGGTCAAGCTCTTAGCAATCAGATTTTAAAAATATTTTTAGAGGAAGGTGTTATTTTTTCTGTTAATTAAATTCCTTTAAAAATGATTACTCCTCAAAGACTACCTTTTAACTTTTAATTCCAATTTAAACAATTCAGAGATAAGCTTAAAATATTATAAAGAAAGATAACATTGATTTTATATAGTTTAATTACCAAATTTACAAAAGTAGTTAAGTGTGCTTCTGTAGTTATTAACATTTTGAAGTATATTTTAAAAAGTATACCTCATATAAACTTGGAATTTAGGGAATGCCATTGAGAAGTTTTCAGTCACTGGGCAGATTTAACCTGTGGTTCTGATGTGAGCTTTTGCCTTGGGAAAGGCACTACATGCTTCTAGCATGTGATCATCTCCATGGTGGGGAAAAAAAAACAACCAAACAAACAAAAAGATGAGAATAATCACTGTACTGGTGAACATACAGTCTATATATCACTAAAACAGATTCAAAAGTAGCATCTATTATGGTAAGAGTTTGTCCTCATATTACCCTCTACTTCAGTGCAAAACTACTACATTAAGTACTACCTTTCCTTCATACAGTGCAGAAGCTGAGAGGTAAGTCTGAAGAATTGGAAATGGCCACGTATAAGGCAGCCAGATTTCAGCCTGACAGTGAATGTTTTGGCTGGGCAGGTGTATAAATACCTCAGTGGCTCATGTGAACGTGCAAAGCTGAGTGACTAGGCTACCCTTGTTATCTGAAGATAGAACTTCAATCTACAACACTGCTTTTTCTGCTGTGGAGACTTTCTCACAGAAAGTTTTTTTGAGGCATTTTTTGATAAAATATTTTTTGTTGTAGTTCTGACACTGTGTCATTGACTGCAATACTGTGTTCTGCTCATAATTTTATAGTAAATGTATTATGATCATACCGCAAAACAACAGCATGTATATGACCATCAATCACATTACAGTAGTATTGAGGGTTTTTGATGACATTAAGACAAAGTACTTTTAAAATAAGCTGAATTAACAGTTCCGGTTTTGAAAATGAATTAACTGAATGAATCACACCTAGGTGAATTACCAAGGGAAAGGAGTTTTAATAACTAAAAGCCGTAAAACCAAAACACTCAGAACTTCAGAACCATTACATTTTAGGCCCTAATACACTCAAAATCACAGAATGGTTGAGAATTGACAGGCTGTCTGGAGGTCATTTTGTTCAACCATCTTTCTCAAGCAGGGTGACCTGAGGCATGCCAGGTCCTGCTCAGGACCATGTCCCATTGATTTTTGAATAAGGGTGGAGGCTCCACAATCTCTCTGGACAACTTGTGCCAGCGCTTAGAACATTGAAGTTCTTTGTCATCAGACCTCTCACCTCAGTGACAAAAAACATATTTCCATTCTCTAAGGAACACTGTTCCGACAAAATTCTGTTGGAAAAGTAATTTGAAGAATATACTAACCTAAACAGAATATTTCTGACCTGTGTTTTCCTTTTCCTATAGAAGTAATTCTACCTCTACTGAGTAATGAGAGTTTTCCTGCTTAATGTTAACTTCAGAAAAGATCGGGTTGTCTCTCACTTGCACTCTCAAGAATGTATCTCTGATCTAGAAATCAATATATGATCTTTCAATATACCTTTCAATATACCGTATACCATTTTTCAATGTTTTGATTGACAGCCTAAATCAGCATTTTTAGCCTAATAAGTATCCAAAAATATTGCTGAAAGGAAGAGGGAAAGAAGTGAAGTTATAAGGATTTCTTGTTTTCTATATATTTCCATCGGTATCAACCTGTATCATGGAACTAAAACAAACAAGAAAAGAAAGTCCAGTAAAGAAAAATCATTAATGTCAGTAGCCATCCTCTCCAAAGGGATATTGTCAGGCAACTATTACCTATTTCAATCATTTACAAGGTATATTAATGAAAACAATTTCTGTAATTTTTTTATCAAATTCCCCTCCAATCCCAGACAGGATGTTGTGGACAATTAAAATCGAACTGGAAGTGAAAACTGTGTCCACTGGGCCTGAGATCAACCTCTCAAAGCAAAGCTGTAGTAGCTGAAACCTACCAGGTTTACTGTTTCACTGACAGTTCTCTCTGAAAGAAAGATTTAATTTCAAAGCCCTCACCACAAACATGAAAAGAGCAACACCAACGAATCCTTGACAGTCTTCACTTCCCTTAAGTCACTTTTTCTTTTTTTGTATACTAGGTTACTAAGTGCCTTTTCCTAGGATTCTACCACACGGTATATGAGAACAACAAAGGGGATCAAATAAAATTTATTATTAGAGTTTAGCATGATTAATATGGAGATCATAATTCAACACATATTCTTGAAAACGAGAAAGTGACAGAGGTACGTAGACCTCCATGACAAGCTGACTTAGTAAAGAGATGAAAAAAAATCCACGACAACCTTATACTAAATCAAATTCATTAACATCATTATATTTACATAGGATATGTAATTCTAAAGAATTCTTCTTGTGTTTGAATTTTCAGGAGCATCAATTAAAATTAAATTATCAGCCCTTAATATTCAGAAACTGAAGCTGACATCATGACATTTATCAACCAGTAATCTCATTGAACACAACATAAAAGAGAGGAGGAGAGTGGTTTTACAACCGTAATCAGCGTAAGGGTATATAGTTCCTTGATATGTGTGTGTGCCCATCTGGCTGGAAAATAACTAAGACAGAAATTATAGCATTGCATTGAAATGACTTCCGGACAAAGTAATAATTGAAAAGTGTATGACAAGGGATATGTAATAAAAGAGATGTTTAATATTCTTAGCAAAGGATTTTCTTCATTTTTTTTCATCTCTTTACTTAGTCAGCTAATGTAACATTGCTTTGAAGAATTATCAGACCACAGATTCTAACTGCAGTTGCAAGATATTTCCTTTCCTGCATGCTTTTTTAGCTACATGTGCCACATAATACCTAAACTCCAATAAATGCTTTTGATTTTCACCTTTGACTTTGTTTTATTTATGCACAGCTTTATTTATGGTCATATATCAACATACTGTTGCCTTTGCTGGCTTATGGAATGGCATCTGTATCAAGCATGATTAAAGATGTACAGTTTGAAATAAATTTCCCACTAACAGAAAAAAACACATTTCTAGCACCCAAAGAAAACCATGGAAACTTAGGCATCTTGAAGTCCGTGGAAATTTTGCCATAAACAACAAAAAAATTATGAAATTAAAACATCTATGAAATATAACCTTTAAAGTTAAGGAAGAAACAAAATAATACAGAAATCTATGAGAAGAAATTCTTTGTCTCCAACCCATTAAAAATTAAAAGCAGTCCACTTTATTTATACTCTTTATGTGTGAAAAGCTTTTAAAAAGACTTCATCTCTTCCTGAAATTAATAAACTGAAAATTTGCTGCATCAGTCTTTCTGGAAATGTGAATTATGCAGTGCATATTCTGGGGTATTATGTCCCAGTCATTAAAATATTACCAACATGAAATACAATTCAGATAAAAATTGCAAGGATGTGGTTTTCATCAATGTCGATCTATTGCATTTAGAACTTATTTTGCTTTTGTATTTTAAGTATGAAAAAGATTTCTATTCATTTAGTTTTCTTTTAAAATGAGAAGTCCTAAATGCTTCAGCTTTGATATAGAAGAATTATAGCTCTAATTCTCTCTTTCAACTGCGAATAAACTTTGAACTAAATTATTTGGTATATCATTAAATTCATGATATCACAGATTTCCAGTACAGTTTTAAATGAAGTTTACTTAAGCTTTAACATACAGTAACTCCTGAAATTGCTTTTGCAATAATAGCTAACTAGTTATGGATGTAATTTCTGGTTTTGATTGAAGGAAATGAGAAGTAGCAGCATTTTTGTGAGTTTTACTCCTATACTATCTTTTCAGTCAGAATTATTCCTTTTTAGCACAGAACCTAATGCCTGTATTACCTTGAACAATGAAAAACAGTGCCCGTATTTTTCAAGTTTTATATGTAGTTCCGTCAACCTGTTCTCTTCTACTCCTGTGGATCATCAGGAACTCTGTCTGTTCCACTTCAAGTGGATTAATAAATCGATACCCCTTTTACTAGTCCAAGAGCCATGTATTTAGTTCATTAGTTGGGCGGGTATAATTATTACTACTATTATTTATTTTTTTTCCAACTGAGGTTGAAACCTCCCGTAGTATAAAAAAAAAAAACAAACATTTAAGTAAAAGTGGCAATTTGTGAAGAGAGACAACTTCTACCAATGCTATCATCATTACCACTTCCTTTCATTGGAAATTGAAATATGCCCAGAAGCCAACAAATATGGGACTATTTTGGAAAACAGCATATGTTGGTTTACCATGGAGAAGAGGATACTGAAAAGGAAAAGGAATTTTCTGTAGAACTTTCTGCTATCTGTTTAGCTTAAGGGAGCACTTATTTTAGAAGAAAAAAAGTTGAGCACACAGTCAGGTAATTACTATGCTGTACTACACTCAACTGTGGGCAGAAATATCTACATGATCTTTCCCTGTCTCTGCCAAGAGAAAGAACTCTAGATCTGATATTGTCCTCCTTTTATATGGTCCAACCCCCTAAAAACCTATTGTAGCAGATCTTTTTTTTTTCCCTATGCTTTTGACTTCTCTTCAATACAACTACTAATAAAAAATAATTTCAGATAAAAGTCACTTATTCATACTGTATAATAAAAATATGAATTATGTCGGAGAAGAAAATCCCTTCTAAAATTTAGAAAAGCCAACTCATTTTATTAATTTCTAGGAAGTTTTATTAATATTTAAATGAATTGTAAACTGTTTTTAAAACAAAATATTAGTGAGGATATTTTATTTCAGTATTTCATTTTACCTGAGAAACCAGAAACACATAATTGGATAGGTCTGAAGTGTATTATTCTTGTTTGGGTAGTAAGCTGAAAATTTAGTCATTTCCATAGCTCTGTCTCAATGGTGTGTGTTTATTTTCTTTCAATTTAAACTTTATTGTTCAAGGTACAGTATTTTCCATACCTAATGGAAAGATCTAAACCACCATGTTCCTTATTCAGTCACTACTTCTACATGCCTCCAGCTTTTTCAATGAAACTTTAGGGAAAAGTATGGATTTCCTCATTTTACAGATAATTTACACAGTAGTGGTTTCACTTAGCTGAAACTCTCTTTAAAGCTGTATACATATTTCCTAATAAAGGAAATGATCCAGTAATGTTATGGAAGTACAAGAGCACATCTGGTGGAAATATTTGTAGCTGCTTCAGCCTGGGACATACAGAAATGCTTAGCCTCCAGTATTTCAGTTTGAGAGCAATGTAATGATACTTTTATACATATATGGCATAAAAGCAGTTCTACATAGTAGGATAAAATCTTGTTCAATCTTACTGGAGAATAATCACATCTTTAGTAGACGAAAACTCCATTTTGCATTACCATGAGACTGTCATTAGAGATTTGTATGTGTATTCAACATATATTTTTCCTTCACTTCAGTTTCCATACTGAAAATACTGATATAAAAAGAGAGAATAAAAATCCACAACACCACATGAGAAATCTATATCTAGTCAGTCATTAATGCCAAGTGAAAGACTAACTAGAAAAAAATCGTTAAAGACATAGAATACTTTGAGATATTTTAGAGCACATAAAAAGACAGCATGAACAGTACTTAATGCAAGAAACAGACTGTGCAACATTAGTGTTTGAAGCTATTATTTAGTGTATAGACAACTGAAGGTGGAGAAGATTTTATCAGAAATAGCTCCTTTCTATGAGCTTCAAATGAGAACCTTCTCTGTGTCGCACTCTGCCTTCCAGACGCATTCTGCCGGAGGAGAAGGACCTACTGCATTTTTGTGTCTTGTATACTGTTTCTTAAACTATAATAATGAGCAATAGTAAGAAAAGCTAAACAAGCTAAGAACACAAAATTAATTATCAAATATATTTTGTGGCACAAGGCTATGAAGTGTATCTGCTCTTTTAACATATTCCATAATTATCTACAACCTTGAAGCAGATACTGTCCCCTCATGGAGCAAAAGACAAGATAAGATCTTGAATGAAGGACTTATTGCTTTTCTTCATATACTGAATATTGCAATAGATTTTTTTTGTGTTAAAGGTGTTCCATGCTGTTTCCGTTAGCCCTCTTTGCAGAAGGAGATATCTGAAGAATTTATGGTCTTCTATGTAAAATACAATATCAGACTTAATTAGTTCTCATGTGATATGGCCATCTGGGAAACTCACAGGTTACTTTCAATAAGAAGAAAACAGCAAAAATACTGAATATTCAATAAATTTTGTGCTGTGTCATTGCTCTCTGAATCTGTAATCCAAAGCCCATTAAGGAAATAAAAATGTTCTCAATCTGTAAGTTATGCTGTTGAGAAGAAAAAATAGTTAAAGACTGCTAGAGGCTGTCCTATTTTTTGTATATATTTGAAATATTTCTGAAAGAATCAGCCTTTTAAACATCGCACTTCTGCTGCTGTTTACACACATATATATTTATATATAAATAAAGAAAAAACAAAGGAATACACACAGGCTTGCAAATGTAATAAATACAAAAAAAAAACCCCACACTTTGAACATACTTGAATAGCCATATCTACACTGGGACTTACACAGAGTTACAATGACACCCCCAGAGAGGTAAAGGACAAAAATGGATCAGATCCTCAGCTAGTATATTCACATGTACGCTGGCTTAGAAATACGTAGAAATCTTTATAGCAAACCCTTAAATCTCAGGTAAACTACACAATGATAATGTCACCATGCTTCAGGATACTGAATTAAAGTCTAAAGTAAGATGTTATTGTATTTGTAGAGGTATGTATAACGATAAATGATCTGTATTACCCTTTGAATCATTTAACGACTTTGCACCTTATGCTGAAAGCTTTTTAGACTTTATTGCTGCTTGAAGATCCTCCATTCTGGTTTGTGCATCAGTGGAATACAAATCAATACTCATGAAGGCATGACAGTAATTCATATTGCCTTTAAGTATAATATTCTAAACACTTAAAAAACTTTAATTTTTGTCTTTCAGAACTGCTAAACTTACGATTATGTGTTATTTTGTGGCCACATTGTATGAAATTCCTTTACCATGTCCATGAAGAAAAGTTTCTTCTAAGAGACAGCAATTTTACTTCTCGCATCTATAACAACATTTTAAATCTAAATTCTTCTTCTATTTTTTTCTAAATCACTTTTCAGAGAACATATTTGAAATCTGTTGTGTGTCATAGTTTTTACTCAACACTGATAACCTACAGGTATGTAGAAGCAATTTATGATAGGAATTTATTCAAAAGTCATTATAAGACACAAGAAATACTTTGACTGCTTTTGTATTTTCATGGTTTAACCCTGGTAGGCAGCTAAGGACCACACAGCCACTTGCTTACTCCCCTCAGTGTGGTAGGGGAAAGAACCGGAAGCGTTAATGTGCAAAATCTCATGGGATGAGATAGAGAGTTTGAAAGATAAAGCAAAAGCTGTAAGCACAAGCAAAGTAAAATAAGGAATTCATTCACTGCTTCCCATTGGCCAGCAGGTGTTCAGCCATCTCCAGGAAAGCAGTAACATATCTGTGTAACTTCATGTGTAACACATACTTGGGTAGACAAACACCATCATTCTGAACTCCATCTTCCCTGCAGCTTTTATTGCTGAGCATGATGTCATATGGTATGGGATATCCCTTTGTCATACAGTATGGTGTGGGATGTCCTTGTGGTCAGCTCAGGTCAGAGAATCAGAGAATCATAGAATGGTTTATGTTGGAAAGGACCTTAAAGATCATCTAGTTCCATCCCCCCTGCCATGGGCAGGGACACCTCCCACTAGACCAGGTAACACCTTCCAGTAGACTAGGGTCAGCTGTCCTAGTTGTGTCTCCTNTGTGTCTCCTTCAAATTTCTTGTGCATCCCCAGCCTACTCAGTGGCAGGGGGCTGTGAGAAGCAGAAAAGTCCTTGATGTTGAGTAAGCACTGTTCAACAATAAAACATCAGTGTGTTATCAACACAGTTTTCAACACAAATACAAAACATAACACCATACAAGCTAGTATGAAGAAATTTAACTCTATCTTAGCCAAAACCAGTACGTGCATACAGTAAAAATACTGGGGCAGGGGGCATAGCTTGGACATAACAAGATTACAAAGTAATATGAAGATTGCAGAGAACTAAAACCACCACTTTTTTTTTTTTTTTTTAATT
>VZSZ01004391.1:63938-76679 GCA_013398815.1 Ibidorhyncha struthersii | reverse complement strand
CTTATTATTAACAATAAAAGCCCATGAAAACACATTAGCATTTATAATACCAAGAAGTTCACAGTACGTACAGAGTAGTTTCACCTTCTACAATACTGGCTACAAAAAGTTAAGTTTGAAAATACAAATACAGAAAGCTAGAAGCACAAAACCAGATGAAATTTAGTGTACTAGTGAAATCCTTATGTTTGGTTCATAAAGTGATCAGCCACAGAATTAGTGATGCCGACAAAGCAAGTGAAAAATTGAAAAGTTTGAGATAAAAATTACATAGTACAACTTCTAAACCAATATTAACGTAAGGTGTTTTTTCTAAAACTATTCCAATAGTAGGTGCTCAAATCACTACAAACTACAACCACTGTAAGAAAAGAAACCTTAGTGAAAAGTACTGTAGTGGACCAACTGTAAGATGCTTCTGAATAAAAAGCAACGTTTAGAAAAAAATTTCAGAGCAACCCGCTTCTTCCTCTGTAGCTACTGCGATATTCCTTTGGTCTCCTCTGTTCTATTTGGTAACAACGACTGATGCCTCTGCTACCCACATCACAGTAGTGGCAGTGGCAACACAGTAAATGGCAAGAGAAACCCCAGTAAAGGCAGTGGAAGCATACACAGTATGACAGGTCTGTGGATTCAAGGAAAGATGCCCCCTAATGCAGGAGCTCACACATTTCTACGAGGGTAAACAAATTGTGCTTTGCACCTGTCATAATTCTTCCCAGGGAAGGAGAGGAGGGGAATCGACACAATCAGACCACCACAAAAACAAATAAATAAACAAACAAATAAAAAAATCAGACTAAGCCATGTGCAGAGAGCAGATACCTACACAGCTTCCCTGATCTACATTACATGAACATCCAGCAGGATACGTTGACCTTTCTTGCTACCTTGCAATTACAAAGGGCAAAAATTCATTAGAACACAGTTTTCTGAAAAGGAGGAATTGGTCTCCAGCAGCACTAGGACCTTTTTCTGTTAAAGCCATTTCCTTCCTTCAAGCACAGGAAAGTTTTCCTTTCTATTCATTTTATTTGATATAAAAATAAAAATTATAGACAGTGTTCTGCACTTAAAATAACATCTCAGATATTTGATTTGGATGCCTTACCACAAAGAACTCCTTAAAATGAGCCCATATCAAGCCTCTCATGCACAAAACAGAACATTTAAGCACTAAGTAAAAGCCTGTTATTTCAGGCAACATAACCTGGCCCAAAAATTTGCAGAAAATCAAATTATATTTACAAAGTGTTGCGATGACCAACAAGTGTAGCTTATTTCAGTAGAAGAGAAAAATGTAAATCTCAGAATAACTGATTTTCATGGAAAACACCCAATGCATCAATAGGGCTATATAAATAACTAAGTGTACTGTTCTACAGAGAAATTTATTTCCTCTGTTTCATTAGGAACTAATGCAAAACAGAATCCGTTCAAAGAGCCTTACTGTTAGGCAGCTCAGCTGTCTTATTAAAACATGGGGATTAAATTTAAGTGAATGGAAGACAAATCTTACACCTGATTCCAAAATAAGATACTACTTGCTCCTTCTCATTAAAGAAGCGACACAAGACCAAGTCCTACTGATAAGGTAGCAAAACCTAAACCAAAGAACTGGTATGTTTTAAAAAGTTAACCTGTATATAATACAGGTTATTTTTGCAGGCACACTTACACTGATAGTTATCAGACATGAAATATCTTAGTAGGGTATAGTTATGTTCACCAGTTCTGCAAAACAAAGCAGCCAAAACTTCTGTCAGGGTGAATCCCATTGTTCAGGGAGTTTATTACTGCTCCTTTTCCATTTTTTAAGCCATAAATAGCCTCCTTATGAGATTTTCCTTTCATGTCAAAGATTCTGACACTACTGAGAGCTACTGAATTCTTTCTGTCCTGCAGAAGCAAATCTAGAATTAAACTGTAAAAACCTAACTTTGCTTGGCAGCAGTCATGGTATTGAGCATAGTTAAATTCAAATGTAAAGGGAAAACCCCATGCTACTTCAGTAGTTCATACATTTACTTCCCATCTGCACTGCATATTCCACATGCAACTTGTACTCCAACACAGAAAGTGCATCTGTAATTGTGCTCATTTTGGTGAGCACAGCCCTTTTGCTTGCTCAGGCACACAGGTAGCAGTTGATATTAGATATAGTTCATTTTATTGAAAGAAAATAGCTAAGAGATGTGTAGAAGAGCAAGAGCAATTAAAAGGGTTCCTTAGGTCAGCTCTGTCAAATGAAGTGCGCTTTAGGTTGCAAAATAGTTGTGACAGATGTGAAAGGAAGTAGCAGCTCAGTTTTTTTCCAACTTTATCGTGAATGTCTCATTTATATTAGCTGGTAGTAGTGCTGCCCTTTTCTAAAAGCAGTTGTGTACTGACATTTACTTGTATTTAAAGACTTTTTGCTCTTTAATTAGGTTGGATCTTATACAGGCTGAAAACCTAGTGACTAAACACTGAACCCAAACCTGTTTAATTCAGGAGTCTATTACCAAGTTTTAATCTTGCATTTCTGTCCTTGAACTCTCTTTGATGATTCATAACCTTTATAAAACAAAACGGAGAAGAAATAGACTTGTTGAGGCAGCAGATGATTTTGCACTAGTCTTCCAGTGACACAATTTTGACTTCTTTATGGACTTTGAAAAAGAGTTAAAATCCTTCCAACCTTCTTTAATACACACTAAGAAAATAGATGCACTAGTAAAACATTTCCTTAGATATCCACAATAAACACCAATGTAAAATTCTATATAAACAGATTTAGTGTGTTGCATTTCAAAAGCACCTCATTGACTTTTTATATTGGAATGAATATCGACATGTGACATGTTATTCCCTTTGTCCTAATACTCATCTTGTTGCCTGTTTTTCAACTTAAGCCCCATTCACACTTAAGAGAGATGCTGTACAGCACTGCAGGTGGTTAAGATGCTTTTCTGGACTGCTGTATTATTTCCCCTCGTCCCCTCACCACAACTATGCAATTCCTCCATTCAAAGGCTCTACAACAGCTCTCTAACACACCCACTTTCCTCCCCTCAAATCAAATCCGCTACCACACATCTCAGCTGCTAGATGCAAGAGACACTGCACATGCTGCAGCCTATTCCTCAATGGGCACATGAGTATCTCCTCTATCCAACAATGAATTTTCACAAACTAAACTGTCTTGACACTTCCAATCCCCTGTAAAATATAAATGAAATTAGCTGATGCTTTCCAAAATTATTAGACTGAGGGACCTACAGATAAACAAGTGCCAGGATCATCAGGCAGAAAAAGATTAAATAAATCAGTGTTTCTATGACTATATGCAGAAACAAAAAGAGCTTTGGTTGTACTGTCCTGCTATACACATCTGCACAATTACTAGTAATGCAATTATTTTATAGCATTCACTACCCAAAATTTGTTCCGTTTGGTTCACTTTACATGATGTAGTTTATATTGCTTGTGCAACATTTCACGTAAGATATACTCTCTCTAAAGGAAAGCATGCTAACATTTAAAAGACAGAAAAACCCAAAATAATCAATGCAATTTAACACTTTAATTAAGATTACTAACATGTTGCAAAAATACATTGCTTGGAAAGACTGAATACCAGAGCAAAAGTAACTTTAAAAAAAAAAATAAATGCACTGTTAGTGTCTAATAAATAAAATAATTGTGTAAGAGACTTCAAACATACAAAAATTTTCATCTCTTGATAATGCATTTTAGTTAGCGTTTATAGACTAAAATTGAGGATTACATAAACTTTTTGGCATACACTATCCAACCTAGCAGTCCTAAAAATGTAGAGTTCCATGATTTTGTGACTATGAAAGTATGATTAGTGTCAGGAGTCCCTGACTCCTTCCTTTATGGCATTTTTTTAAAATTATCTTCCTACCCTATTTAATTAACATTCCTATTAACATTATAAACAAAGAGATTATCAGCAAGCATGTAAAACAGTACTACTAGTCAGCCAAACCATTCCTTTTCCCCAGCTGCACACAGAGTCTAAAGGCTTTTCCTCATATGAACATTATAATCAGCTAAACTTTTGGAGCACAATGAACTCAAAGACATAGCACAGGAAACAGAGACTACAGCTGGAAAAATCACACATATTCAGAGTTATTACATACAGCACACAACATCTAGAGGTACTGCGTTGGAATTACTGTTAATCAACTAAGCTCAAATGATGACCAGCTCACCATGAGCAACTGGGGCAAGATGGTAACAATCAGCTCTCTCTCAATAACTAGGAAAAACACTACATTGGGCTATGTCTTTGTAGGTCTGGGGATGGATCCATACAGTTATCTACAAAAGTGCCCTATGTCATCCTGAACTGCTGCTGCTGTTGCAGGTTCTCCTAAGTCTGCAGCAAAACACAATACAAATTTCTTAAGCTCATAAACCCTGCTGAAAGCAGTGATGCAATTCCAAAAGCAGCATTTCTCTAAAGCAGTGTCTCTGACCTTTCTGATCATCTTCTATACCCTACCCTTGGTAGCCTGCTGATGTTACAAATCTAACCCAAAGCTACCTAGGAACTGCAGCAGGTGGTTTGCAAAGCTACTCACAGGCTTTTAGTCAAGTTTACAGCTTCAATCAAGCTTAAACTTTCCAACTTTCAAATTTTCTGAAATTACCAAAGTCACAGCATAAACAAATATTCCATCAATAACAATCAGGTGGAATCTCAAAATCACGATGGCCGTGCACAAAAAAGCTTAGAGATTTTTAATGTTTGACCTGTCCATGTTAAACATTCTCCACTCACCTCCACTGGGTACTGCAAAGAAACACAGAATAGCTGTGAACGGTAAAAGCATACTTGTAGAAGTAATAATTTGGAGCAAAACAAAAGGTAAATATTGGTGTGGATAGGACTACCACCACCCACTTAGTATAAAACAAGTACAATGAAGAACACTACTTTGAAGAAAATCTCCTTATGCATAGAAATTACCTAAAACATGCATCTGGGTGTTTTTTCAAGACTTACCTACCTCAAACCAGTTTAGAAATTTTCTTCATACTTAAGTAGAGTTGACTCAATGTAACTTAATTCTACAGTAAAATAAAAACAACTGAATTCAAGCTCATTCTGAAAGCAAATATAAACTTAAATGCTTAAAGTAGCTCAACTAAACCACTTTAAATTAATTCTTCCTGTTAATTTACATTAAAAGCCTTGAGTACCATTATGTGGAGAATGTTTGAGCAATCCCTTTATTTCTAATTACTTTGATGAAGTCAGTCACACATCTTGGAATAGTTCAGCTGAACACAAATAATACGTCTGTGAACTAGCTTCAAGTTTTGAAGAAATAGGGAAAATTTTAAGTTTCACATTGTAAATTTCTATTACCCTGCATCAAAACTACTCCCACAAAGAAAAAAAGATGGTTCATTGTCATACGTGGCTCCCTCCTGAAGGGAACAGAAGGCCTGCTATGCAGACCAGACCCACCCCTTATGAGAGTCTGCTGCCACCCCGGGGCCTGGGTTAAAGTTGTGGCGAGAAAACTTCCCACCCTGGTATGGCCCTCAGGTTATTATCCATTATTGATTTTTCAGGTCGGCAGCAATGAAGTTGCAACGAGAAATATGAGGGCAATCATAAGAGACTTCAGGATGTTGGAACAAATGGTTAAGGGATCAGGAGCATAAGTAGTGTTCTCCTCTACCCTCCAGATACAGGGTATGATGAGGGAAGAAACAGGAAAACCCAGCAGATCAATACTTGGCTCCAAGCCCGGTGTCACTGCCAGGACTTCAGGTTTTTTGATCATGGGTCAGTTTACACAACACCAGGCCTGCAGGCAACAGATGGGGTACACCTGTCTTAAAGGGGGATAAAGATTCTTACACAGGAGTTGGCAGGGTTCATTGAAAGGGCTTTAAACTAGATTTGAATGGGGAAAGGGATAAAACCAGGCTCACTAGAGACAAGCCTAAGTGTAGCACATCAATGTTTGTGGGACAGTGTGCTAGCAAGGTCCTTTGGTCTGCCATCCCAGTGGAGGTACGGAATGGAGTGCTATGTGATAGCAAAGACACAAGGGATATTGATGGGCTAGAAATCACAGAAGCACCTGGAAGTGGTCAGGTAGGAATTAGGACTTCTCCTCCAAAAAACGTGGTGGGATCAAAAGCCCAGCTGAAGTGCACCTACACCAACACATGCAGCATGGGCAACAAATAGGAGGAGCTGGAAGCCATTGTGCAGCAGTATAACTATGATATAGTACACATGACAGAAACATGGTGGGATGATACGCACCACTGGAGTGCTGCACTGGACAGCTATAAACTCTTCAGAAGGGACAGGTCAGGTAGGAGGGGCAGTGGAATGGTGCTCTTTGTTAGGGAGTGTTTTGATTTTCTAGAGCTTAATGATGGTGATGAGAGGGTTGAGTGTTTATAGGTAAGAATCAGGGTGAAGTCCAGCAAGTCAGATATCATACTGGGAGTCTGTTACAAACTGCCCAACCAGGATGAAGAGGCAGACAAAATATTCTATAAGCAGCTAGGAGAAGTCTCACAATCACTACCACTTGTTCTTGTGTTCTTAACTTACCAGCTGTCTGCCAGAAATACAATACAGCAGAGAGGGAACAGTCTAGGAGGTTCCTGGAGTGTGTGGAAGATAACACAGCTGGCAAGTAAGCCCACTAGGGAAGGGGCCCTGCTTGACCTGTTGTTCACAAACAGAGAAGGACTTGTGGGTAATGTGAAGGTTGGAGTCTGTCTTGGGCATAGCAATCATGAAATGATAGAATTTTTGATTCTCAGAAATAAGGACAGGGGTTATTAGAACTGCCACCTTGGACTTCTGGAGGGCAGACTTTTGACCTGTTTAGGAGACTGGTTGACAGAATCACTTGGGAGGCTGTCCTGAAGGGCAAAGGAGTCCAGGAAGACTGGATATTCTTCAAGAAGGAAATCTGAAAGGTGCAAGAGCTGGCTATCCCCATGTGATGTAAGACAAGCTGGTGGGGAAGAAGACCAGCCTGACTGAATCAAGAGCTTTGCTGGAACTCAGGAAGAAAAGGAAAGCTTATGGCCTATGGAAGAAGGGACAGGCCACTCAGGAAGACTCCTAAGAATTCATGAGGCTATGCAAGGAGTAAATTAGAAGAGCCAAAGCCCAACTAGAACTTAATCTGTCTTCTGCTGTTAGGGACAATAAAAAAATGTTTCTATAAATACATTAACAACAAAAGGAGGCCTAAGGAGAATCTCCATCCTTTATTGGATGCAGGGGGAAACACAGTGACCAACGATGAGGAAAAGGCTGAGGTACTTAATGCCTTGTTTGCCTGAGTCTTTAATAGTGAGACCAATTGTTCTCAGGGTACCCAGCCCCTGAGCTGGATGACAGGGATGGGGAGCAGAATGAAGCGCCCATAACCCAAGGGGAAATGGTTAGCAAGCTACTACATCACTTACATGCACACAAGCCTACAGGGCTGGGTGGGATCCACCCCAGGGTACTGAGGAAGCTCGCAGATGTGCTCACCAAGCCACCTTCCATCACTTGTCAGCAGTCCTGGCTAACTGGGGAGGTCTCAGTTGACTGGAGGTTAGCAAACGTGACACCCATTTACAGGAAAGGACGGAAGGAAAATCTGGGGAATCACAGGCCTGCCAGTCTGACCTTGGTGTCAGGGAAGGTTATGGAGCACATCATCTTGAGTACCATCACACTGGATGTACAAGACAACCAGGCGATCAGGCCCAGTCAGCATGGGTTGAGAAAAGGCAGGTCCTGCTTGACTAACCTGACCTCCTTCTATGACAAGGTGACCTGCTTGCCAGATGAGGGAAAGGCTGTGGATGTTGTCTACTTAAAGCTTTTGACGCTGTTTCCCATAGCATTCTCTTGGAGAAACTGATGGCTCCTAGAGAAGCTCATGGCTTGGACAGGTATAGTCATCGTTGGGTAAAAAACTGTCTGGATGGGTGGGCCCAAAGAGTGGTGGTGAATGGTGTTAAATCCAGTTGATAGCTGGTCACAAGTGGTGTTACCCAGGGCTCAGTACTGGGGCTGGTTCTGTTTAATGCCTTCATCAATGACCTGGACGAGGGGATCAAGTGCACCCTCAGTAAGTTTGCAGGTGACACCAAGTTGGGCGGGAGTGTTGATCTGCTTGGGCGTAGGAAGGCTCTACAGAGGGACCTGGACAGGCTGGATCGATGGGCCGAGGCCAACTGTATGAGGCTCAACAAGGCCAAGCGCCGGGTCCTGCACTGGANCAAGTGCACCCTCAGTAAGTTTGCAGGTGACACCAAGTTGGGCGGGAGTGTTGATCTGCTTGGGCGTAGGAAGGCTCTACAGAGGGACCTGGACAGGCTGGATCGATGGGCCGAGGCCAACTGTATGAGGCTCAACAAGGCCAAGCGCCGGGTCCTGCACTGGAGTCACAACAACCCCATGCAACACTACAGGCTTGGGGAAGAGTAGCTGGAAAGCTGCCTGGTGGAAAAGGACCTGGGGGTGTTGGTTGGTCAACAGCTGGCTGAATACGAACCAGCAGTGTGCCCAGGTGGCCAAGAAAGCCAACAGCACCCTGGCTTGTATTAAAAATAGTGTGACAAGCAGGACAAGAGAAGTGATTGGACCTCTGTACTCCTCACTGGTTAGGCCACACCTCGAATTTGTGTTCCATTCTGGGCCCCTCACTACAAGAAAGACATTGAGCTGCTGGAGCATGTCCAGAGAAATGCAACAAAGCTGGTGAGGAGTCCGGAGCACAAGTCTTATGAGTAGTGGCTGAGGGAGCGGGTTGTTTAGCCAGGAGAAAAGGAGGCTGAGGGGAGACCTTATTGCTCTCTACAACTACCTAAAAGGAGGTTGTAGCAAGGTGGGGGTTGGTCTCTTCTCCCAAGTAACAGGTGATAGGACAAGAGGAAATGGCCTCAAGTTGCACCAGGGGAGGTTTAATTGGATATTAGGAAAAATTTCTTCACCGAAAGGGTTGTCAAGCATTGGAACAGGCTGCCCAGGGAAGTGGTTGAATCGCCATCCCTGGAGGTATTTAAAAGACATGTAGATGTAGTGCTGAGGGACTTGGTTTAGTGGTAACTTAGCAGTGTTAGGTTAATGGTTGGACTTGATGATCTTTAAAGTCTCTTCCAACCAAAACAGTTCTATGATTATATGATCATAACTTCCTGTACAAACTTATTTATCTGAGTAAAAGCGGGTAGAACAAATAAAAGAAAACATAAGATTCACTATGACATTTCAAGATTGAACCATTGTCAGTCTAGAGAGACAACCGTGTTAAAACCAAGGCCTACCACTGGAGAGCAAGTAAAAACACTGCAGGCCATATAAAGAGATTAGACTGTGGGCAATCAATAGCAGGTTTTATTTTCACTTTAAGGAGCAAAGCAGGATCAAAGTATATGACACAAAAAGCTGAGAAACTTCCCTACTGAGGAACTGTGCTAAAAATTTCACTTCATTTGCAGACTATTTTGAAAAACACAGAACAAGGCCCTTCTATAATGGTTACCTCCTCCCTCCACAGGAATTCCAGGAGGTACAAGGCTAGTGGAGACAAAGAACACCGAAGAGCTTACAAAACGATCTATGAAACTAATGTGATTACCAGCCAAACAAGTTATCTTTTGCTGCGCTTTTTCCAACATCCAAGATTTCCTTTTCTAAATTTCATGCCTTTGTATTCTAGTCTGAATTTGTTCTGCTCTTTTGAGTCCATGTTTCACCAACTGTCTTTCACAATTCCCAAGGATGAGGCTGAGTCACAGAGTCAGAAAGCTGCAGCTCAGTTCCTCTGGCAGGTGTACATACATACATGCATGCACACACATACAAGCATGCGTACGTCTTGAGGCTGGGGAAGAAGATGGAAGAATGAGTTTAGACACGTGCAACCTGCAACTACAACTGGGATTCCCTTCCTCTTATGGAATAAGGCTTCTGCTGACACACAGGACAGCAAAGACAAATGAGTAAAAAGGAAGACAGTTGTACTTCCCAAAACTTTTACAAACACAGCTTTTAGCTGACTGAAGGCACAACACACAAACTTGACCTGCCTTTCTCCTGCCCCAACTGTTCATCATTTTCCTCATGTCCATGATTTATGTATTAATCCCACTCTTCCATAGCCCGTGTAGATATTTCTGTAGAGCTCTCTTTTTCAGTATGCAGCACACAGAACAGCAGAACACAAGTCAGTTTACATTCAACAGGACTAAAAAATAAAAAAACAAGCTAACACAGCAACTACCCTACACTGCATTGAACAATGCCTCTTAGTGCCAATGAGGTAGATCGCCTATGACAACAAATACTAAAGACACTGCATATACTCATTTCCCCTTCTGTCTTCCCTCCACCTCTCACCCTTTGAGACAGAAGGAAGGAATAGAGGACTACTACTCTCCTCATGAAATGTGATTTTGCATTTCTCACTATTTTTCTCCCGAATATCACAGAATGGTTGAGGTGGGAAGTTACCTCTGGAGGTCATCTTGTCCAACCTCCTGCTCAAGCAGGGACACCAAGAGCAGGCTGCCCAGAAACTGGGGTGGGGAGGTGGGGTGGGGTAGGAAAGGGGGACACACCAAAAAAACAAACAAACAAAAAAAATCTACGTACTCCAACTGACTACATATTTTCTTTTCTTTAGCAGTAATCTTTATATCTGGCATATAACTACTTGACTTGCTCTACAACAAAATAAATCCAAACACAATTCAACCATTTAGACAAGATATTTAATTAAACTGAGGGAGAAACTATTACCCAAAATCTGAGGCTCCCTGTTCCAAAAATAAAAGTGTAAACAACCCACTGAGCAACATTATATTAACAAAATTAATATTTTCAACAATTGCAGAATACTGTATTTTTCAACTCCTCTAAAAGTGGGCATTTTCTCTGTTTTCATTTTAAAGAAAAGTTTAGATTACAAAGGCCCCAAGGAAAGTTGCATCTAATACTTCCAATCTTGACACTGACAGTAACAAAGCAAAAACTTTCCCTGAAGTTCACCACATTACCCTCTCTAGACAAAGTAAGTTCCAATTAACACATAGCCACACACCAAGAGTACATACAGCTAAAAAATTCGTCACAAGGTAAGACAGCATCAGTAATCCAGAAAGTGCACTAAATCCTGCAAATAATTAAGTCTATGCTTAAGTTTGCTTGTTCCTAAAGCTATTCCACATTGTAGTTTTTACTTTTGACCTTTAAACCTATTCGTGTATTACTTTGATGGAAGGCAGAAACTAAGTTACTTGCTTGAAGAGAATTGACATGTACACTGAATAGTAGTATTTAAAAAAAAAAAAAATCCCTTTTACTGTAAGAAAGAAGAATAACAAACAAAACCCAAACCCAACACAAACCACCAGAAGCTTTTTAAATCCACCTTGCAAAAAAAAAAAAAAGGGGTATCTCAACATCTCCAACTGGTATAGTCCTTTTAAACTAATTTAGAAATACCCATAAAGACAGAGGCACTTTTTCCTATGTGATTAGTGGACGCAACAAAGTCTTCACTGTTCTATTCACAGATTCATGGAACTGGAAAAGATTCAGCTTCCAGCTTTAAGTGCCCATACTTGAAAGGAGCCAGAGGCTTGGTTTGACAAATATGAAGTCCTTTGGTTAAATAAGCCCTCTGCAACCATATGAAGTGGATGAACCGGAAACACTGGATCCAAGGACCTAACTTTTCTACTTCCCCAGTTAGACTGTAGCTGTAGTTGAGTACAACCACTACAGTTATTCAACCAAGATGAAAAATACATATGTTCAGCCCTAAAGAATACACCTCCAGGCAACAAAGACACGCCCTTTTTAATTGGAGGAAAAGAAAAAAAGTAGTAAAATAGTTGTGTACTATCCTAAATTGCCAGTCTGCATTACAACAGTTTAGATATAAACCTTCTATTCTATTTTGTTGAACTTTCATTTACTACACCTTCAGAGTTTTACTGATGATAAACTACCCTGAATAGTACATGATGCATTACAAAGCTGAGCCTTAAACTTAAAGGTAACATGACATTACCATTACAAAATGTTGTCAATCACTATCTAATCAAAGCTACTCATCTGCTATTTCCATTGTACTTGCCCCCCATTTCTCTTCTTTTGGAGAATATGCAATACAGTTTGCAAATACGAAATTACGCCTGCAACTTTGCTATGATCAGTAAGAGAAATGAAGAGCTCCAATAAGATCGAACCATTTCAAATAAGAGGCACTGCGGAATAAAGATGAAAATCTACTTGTTCCTCAGATTTCTCCTTTTCCAGTAACCCTTTTGTTAGATCACTGAATACAACGCCTTTGATCTGCTGAAGTAACCATTATTAACACTCAGCAGATTCCCAAGCAAAAGTTTGCTTCCCAAGCCTTGAAGGAACAAAACGTTTTTGCCAATTGCTCAATTCTTCCAAAGTAACTTTTACTGCATGTGATATGCCTGAAACTTTTTTGCTGGTTTCAAAGCAATGGTCACAGCCTTTTCAACTGTTGTAGAAATGTATATGGCTGCTTGTAACGACCATCTGACATCCCCTTAGTGATTTCCCTCAATTCAATTCAGCCTTCCAGTAGGACTTTGCAAATGAGTACCTTCTCCCAAGGGATATTATTACTATCTGTCACATAAAACAGTACACGATCCAAACCTTGAATGATACTGAAATTTCATTCTAGTTTAAAA
>VZSZ01004391.1:31065-63905 GCA_013398815.1 Ibidorhyncha struthersii | reverse complement strand
AAAGAAACAACCCGCTCCCCCCACCCCTCCAAACAACAAACACAGCAACCCCCCCTCCACACACATAAAAACCTAAACCGCCACAAAACCAACATTTTAAGATATCAGTTCTTAGAAATGCCTTTACTAGACCTCAGTTCCTCATGGAAAAAATGAAAGTCCTTCAGAATCACTCCTCACCACAGATTTTGAAATCAGATGGAAAAAGAACTGGAATTGCCATAGCTCTAGAACTGATTCCAAGTTCTCAGTTCAGAAGGCAATTTTGGTATCTAGCCNGAGACAGGCAATCTTGGAAAGCTGTAAGCAGTCAATCGCTCCCATAAAATTTCCATTATGTTTGTCCACCTCTTTTGAAGTAGATTTAGTAAGAAAGACCTCACTGCTTATTAATACACAATGGACCAAAAGGGATTCTAGTATTACAGGAAAGTAGAATTCCACTGCATATCATACAAAAATAAATTCTAGCTAGAAATGAATTTAAGATAATAATTTGAGGAAACTGGAAAGGTTCACATTGCCAGTCTCTAAAGTGACAGTTCCTTCTGTAGTCATTTAGGGCACAGCTCTACTTTGAAAAGCATTTAGGAGACCTAGCCTATCTTTTTTTCCCAAACTAAGAATGACTATGCTTACTACACCAGTAGTTACAAAAATTAGAGTATAACCACTTATAAAGCAGGATTTTTATCAAACGTTAAAGTCCAATGAAATATAACAAAACCCAAGATGAGTTTCAACAGTTCAATAGCAATGTTTTTTTTCAGCATTGTTCATGAGAAACACTTTGCAACTTTCCTCAGTTTTCATGAGTTATCAGTACCATCTTTTATAACGATGTTGTTTCTTTTTAGAATTAATAAATCTTCTGTTAGAGTGAAATCAGGCATAAATCCAAATCCAGTTTCTTGTTACGATATTTATTCCTTAGAATGAAGTATGAATGCAGACTGTATATGTAAGGACTGTAGGATGTGGCCTTTAAGCTCAACGCACTGTTTTTCCTCTGTGGCAGAAACTGTCATCACAATTTCCTCTAACACACCTAACAACTTTAAACTCGCCCCCAGTAACTTACTGAATACTTAATGGCTTTCCAAGGAAAAATAAGAGTAGTGAAAAAGATACTTTTAATTTGTAAAATTAGCACACGTGAAACGACATATTTTTTAAAAATCACCACATCCATAAAGCTTCCTATATATGCTAATGAAAGAGCCTTAAAAGCTAAAAGTTGATAAAGTATCTAGGCAATAAATTGCCACTTCTGAAATATATGTGGGACAAGAAGCACGTTTTGCACTTCCTGGCAGTAAAATATATGTGAAAGGTAAGTTACAGAAGTCAGGAAGTAATGCTACAAAAGAATTTTGTAACACATAGCTGGCACTTACCAGCTGTGATGCACAATGAAAGTACATTTTTCTGTCTTAAGAGAATTATGTATTTTTAAAAAAATCATAGAATCCTGTAATGTTTAAGGTTGGAAGGGATGTCTAGAGGCCGCCTGGTCCAATGCCCCTGTTCAGAGCAGGGTCAGCTACAGCAGGTTGCTCAGGGCTGCGTCCTGTCATGTTTTGAGTAACTCCAAGGATAGAGACTCCACAACCTCCCGTATTCCCATGTTCGATCATCCACAACCTCCCGTATTCCCATGTTCAATCATCCTTAATTCAAACAAGATTCTCTTCTATATGGATTTTCTTATATTTCAATTTGTGCTCACTGTATCTTGTCCTGCCACTGGACATCACTGAGAAGAGTCTGGCTCCATCACATATCTTAGCAACATACTGATAACATCCCTCTGAACCTTCTTTGCCTCAGGCTAAAGAGTTCTAACTCTCTCAGATTCTCCTCAAATACGAGATGCTCCAATTCCTTAACTATCTTAATGGCCCTTCGCTAGACTCACTTCAGTATGTCCCCATCTTTCTTGTGCTGGGGAGCCAAGAACTGAACCCAACAATCCAGATGTGTCTGACAACTGATGAGCAGAACAGAAGAATCGCCTCACTTGACCTTCTTGTAATGTTCTTCTTAATAAAGCATAGGATGCTGTTTTCCCTTATTTGCCATAGGAAACATCACTGGCTCATGTTCAACTCTGTCCACCAGAGCCTCCAGGCCCTTTTCTGTCAACCTGCTTCTCAGCCAGGTGGCCCTCAGTCTGCACCTTTGCATTCACTGCCAGGTGAAAAACTTGGCACCTCCCTTTGTTGAACTGATTGATGTTTTTGTCTGCCCAGTTCTCCATTATGTGAGGTCCCTCTGAAAAGCAGCACACTGATTTGGTGTATAAACCACTCCTCATCATTTTGTCTCCAAACTGGCTGACAGTGCACTGTGTCAGATCATCCAGGTCACTAATGAAGATGCAAAACAGTACTAGCCCCAGTGTCAAGCCCATTGACACCATTGATGACTGGCTTCCAGCTGCACTTTATGCCACTGTTCACATGGCTTTGAGCCCTGCAGCTCACCCAGCTTTTGATCCACCTCATTGTCTGCTATCTAGTCTGTACTTTGTTGATTTGTCTGCCAAGGACATTATGGAATATGCTGTTGAAAACCTTACTAAAGTAAAAAATGAACATGCCCTAGAAAGTAGTTTGGCTTATTAAGCATGATCTCCCCTCCATAAATCTATGCTGACCGCTCCTGTTCACCTTCCTGTCCTTCATGTGTTTGGAAGTAGTTTGCAGGATTAGTTGCCACATCACCTTCCTAGGGTGTCCTGGTTCCAGCAGGGATGGGGTTAATTTCCCCCAGGAGCCGGCAGGGGNGTGAGCGGCGGTACTGAAATCACGTCTGTATATTCTTTTATTGATGTTATTGTATTTTTTTTTCTCTTTCCTTTGCTGTTCTGTTAAACTGCCTTTATCTCAACCCACGAGGTTTGCCTTTTTCTTCCGTTTTCCCCACGGCTGTGGGGGTTGAGAGAGAGGCCACCTGGTTCTTTCTTGCCAGCTGAGGCCAAACCACGACATAGGGACTGAGGTAAGGTTGACTGGCCTTTAATTTTCCAGATTCCTCCCTCTTGCCCTTATTGAAGATATGGGTGACATTTGCTTTCTTTCAGTCCTCTGGTGTTTCTCCCCTAGTCACCATGACCTTTCAAAGATTATGGAGAGTGGTCTCACAATGACATGGCCAGCTCACTCAGCACTCTGGGAAGCCTGTCAGCCAGTCATCACTGGTTTCAGGAAGTCTTTGTCAATAAACCTGAGAAACCTCCTGAATTGCTTGGCCCTGCTATGGTGCCCCTCCAGCAGATACCATGGCAGATAAATTCCTCTGTGAGGACCAGGGCCTGCAAAGACTAGGGCCTGCAAACGTGAGGATTCTTCCAGTTGTCTAAAGAAGGCCTCAGCTGGTACTTCTTCCTGACTTTTTAAATCCAAGAATTTTGTAAACATGAGAAGTACTGCTACAGATGGTGCTTTTGAGTGTGTAACTCACAACAGATTTCGAATTGTATCTAGAACCTGTAAAAGACTTTGTAACAGAAATTGGTGATGAAGGAGAGGTAGGCAGTTAAACTAAATCCTCAATCCTATGAATAATATAAAACATGTAAGTACATTTAGCCTTTAGATAAGAGTGGCACTGCTAAGTCCTATACAGAAATATCAGGAAACCAAAAACATCTCCAGGTACAGAAGAACTGACTATCAGATGACAGATGACTCTGAATTTCACACCATCATTAGAGTCTTGACAAGTACTGTAGGACAGTTTCCCCATTTCTTAGCACATTTTATTGTCAAATACAGGAGTCTACCCAAAACACAGCAGCTGCTTCAAGCAGTGTGATTAATGGCAAGGATTTGGTGGCATTCATCTGACAGTTTTGAAAAGACTGAAGATCAAAGAATAAACTAAAAAATGCAAATGATCAAGAACAGTCTCCCAAGGGATGCATAGTGGTCAAAACTGCACAGATCTTTCAAAAGGCACTGAAAGACCTTGTGGTTTTAATACCACAAAGTCCTACTTTCAGGATCTGAGAAAGCAGCTTAAATGTCCATTTAAACATAAAACTAATAAACATGCAACTATGATACTCAGAAACCAAAGTCTACAACTCATGAAGATTCCAAGTTATGGTATTTTAACTGCAAGAATTATGTAAAGATGAGAAGTATGACTACAGACATTTTTTGTGAATACATAAATTACATACAACTGGTTTCAAATGGTTTCTAGAACAACGTGTAACATACTTTGTAACAGAAACTGTTGACTCAGCAGAGGGAGGCAAATAAATTCAAGGGTGGTTAAGGCCCCCCAAAAAAATGAAGAAAGAGGAGTAAATGATCAGAGCTTAGCATAGACACTTATCAGGAACTCAGCAATACTTTTATCAACATCTTCCACGCACTGTTTCCTCATCTTGCTTTAACCACATCATTCAATATTACATGCCTTTTCAAAAGTAGAAAACTGGAAGAATGAGCACTGGAGATCAATACAAAAGAACAAAAATAAAAATCAGAAGGACTCTCAGTTAATGATTAAGAGGTTAACATGAGGGAGAAATGACCTATCCTTCACTGCTAAAATGTGACAGTTTCCCTCTTTCACAGTCCACTGCTGAAGAGTGCAGAACTTCCTAGTCTGTCTTTAACTAGCACAAATAAACAGAAACTAGGAAAGAGAGATCCATCATTACAAAGTGTTCAAAAAAAAAGAAAAAGTACAAGCAGTCAGAAAGTAATCAGTTTCCCTCTGATTACTGCTTCAGTCTGCATTTAAGCTTTTATCTATAAAAAAAGGCACAATTCCCTAGTTCAACATCTTCTGTTAAGAGCACATATTTTATATATTATGTATCAATTCACTGACAGAAATTATCCATCAGCAAAAGCTGCACGTTTACTAGGACCACCAAAAAAACATCCCAAACTTATAAATTCGTAACAAATGCGTCTGCAAAAGTTTTCAGTGCATAGTCCATCTTAGTAAACTATATGACGCGTTAATATTGTCTCCTTATCTGAAATACCGCTTTCCATTAGGAAATCTAATTTTACAAAGCAAAGAAAGAAGGCGGCCCAAATAAACAAAGTTATAACCATGAGGAGAAATTTAGTACATACAGAGAGGGTGTGTTTAGATAAGCCTTTGCAGGGGTAACCACTTAGGTAAAGAGTGAAATGCAGCAGGGAATTGCAATATGCTTATTTCATAACGAGTAAGATGATCAGTTAAATACGTTAAAAGCTAACAGTGCTGCTTTAATTCATTTTTAAGCTAGAAAAGCAAATGTTACACATTACTGAAGTAAACAAGTTAAGAATGAAAATGACATATAGTTGCATTTAAATCTGCAATTTTTTAGTGTTCTTTCACATACTTTAATTTTAAGAATTATCAGATCATAAATTCATGATTAAACACATTAGGGTACAGCAAGGTACTACAACAGATTTTTAAAACTTGAAGGATAAACATATACCGAAATATTCTGCCCCCAAAACAGGAACTTCCATACATTTCCTGAAAATTAGTAATTAAAGTCTCTCCTGAACCATCAGCTGCAATAAGAACAGCTTTTGCTTTCAGCTGACCAATGGCACATACATGAATTACAAAATGACAATATGGACTTACTGGTCCACAGAACAGTTTTGGTATAGTTACTGGAAGTACTAACCACCAAATAGAGGACCTTTCACAGCTGTCTAACAATTCAGCAGCAAAGCGGTAGCAAGGACAGAGAAGAGCTGGAAAATCAGTTAAAAAAAAATGCCAAAAAAACCCTAAAGAATGCCCTGCCATCCATCTCCTCTCTATCCTGTGTTTCATACTTGCATCCCCAAATGTTTAATACCTTGCTCTATTAATCATTCTCTTTATTGCAGCTGAAATGGCAAAGTTTGACAGAAAGTGAGGAATTTTTCCTGTAAAAGTTAATATAATAGGAGGAGGAAGTGGTAGGAAGGAGGTTAGGTGCAGGAACTTCACAAACGAACACAGTTTAAATAGAGAAAGAGGCATGTATGATGTGGAGATGCAGGAGCAGGATCAGAGGGACCATCAGATTTCTCAGAGATGTTTGCTTTTGAGAATGTACCATCCTTCCAGAAGATCTCAGCTACTTCATCTTTGAAACTGAACACTTGGTATAATCTTGAACTTAGCATTCTTGTTGCCTCCTTCTGAACAGGTATGCTAACACTGTCATCATCAATGGCACAATACATGATATATATGACATGATCTGATAGTAAGACAAATCACATCAGTAAGAGATGAAGACTGAAAAAGTGGGTAATGGTCAGTCACTCTAATTCATAAGGCTACACATCTCTTCCACTCTTACACCAATTCTTACTGGAAAAAACCTTTCATTCTCTGTTATATGACTCATTTTTCCATTTTTCCAAAACCTCCCCGACAGATAGCAGGAATGTCTCCAGTGGTTAAAATACAGCACAGCCACCACATAAAAAACAGTCCTTAGTTCAATTAATAATGCATATTACTAGCCTTACAGTCAAGAATTTAGCAAAAGAACACACAGAGGTCTATTTGTTTCCTCTTAAATTTTTGTTGAAATGACAGAAAGGCATTATGATGCCTTCTGTTTAACACTACAACATACAAACAATCCTGCAGTTTCTTTAAAGCACACAATGCAAACTTTGTATGGCTGTGCTTTCTAGAAAGCATCAATGTACTTGACAACTGTGTTTTAAAAGCAGCAGTTCTTGCTAATTCACCATCCACGTTTTACAAGTTGTCTCCAAGAGGCATAGAAGCATAAACATACACTGCATACCTCCAAGCAACTAAAACAATTTGTCTTTCAAACAAATTACTTTAAGTAAAAGCATTAATTAATAACAGCCTTCCCTTTTTCCCACCAAAATAAGGTAGGCTTTTGTTGGGGTTTGGGGGTGTGGTGTTTCGGTTTGGTTGGTTGGGTTTTTTCTGAAGTAAGCTCTCTCTGGTATCTTCCTCCCAAGCCAGTGGTTCACATGCTGTGCTAAATTTTTTTTCATTTCAAACTTCACATTAAAGTGTCACTTGTTTGAGAAATTTACTACACACTTTGCAAGAAAAATGTCATCATCAGTTCCTGCAACCAGAAATTCTGTGTATCCAGTCCCACTGAAATTATCACATTACACATATTGCACAAGGTATTGCACTTTTCCTTTCACACAGGAAAGCAAGAAGGAACAAAAGGCCAGGAAGGACAGGCTGATTAGAAGGAGGTAAGGAGGCATCAAATCCAGTAAGTCTCAGACTCCTTCAGTAACAGAATCAACTACTCTGTTCTCCCATCTACTCCTCTCCTACAAGTGTCAGACTTCTTCCTGATGAATTCATACTACTGATACCCTCTCAGCCCTGGACAAAAATTAAAAAAAAAGGAAAAGGGGAAAAAAAAGATAATACTATCTGTATGGTAATGCAGTCAGAATGAAATTATGAGACAAATTGAAATGGTTCATGGAGTAAGTTTTATATGGCTTCTTCTGAGGCAGACATCCATTGTATCATTACAGCTATTGAAGGAGCTAAACTTAATGACCTGGGTGACCCCCACCAATCCCATGTCACCTTAATATCTTGGGGAATAAAAGATATTTTTCCTTGACCATAAAACCAAAATACACTGCCGTTATACAGCTGAACATTTTAAAGGTAACTTTAAGAAGTCTCCCTGTCCTCCATCTCTGCTGAGGCAATATAAACTTCAAGCATGAAATTTGCTTGTATACTGTACAATAAGGATTTTCCAAACATCCATGAGGGATAGGGAAAGGATTGTGAATGACGACAGCGGTCTGGCAGGACTATGTAGTGCAAAAAGCTATGGGGAACACTGCTGTACCAGGGATCAGGGTATGTTTGGAAAAGCACAGGGGCTGGGGTGCAAGCTATGGGACAGCAGTAATAAATCCAGCATTTCTATGTTGTATGCTAAAAATGCATTAAAAAATCACATTCATGCTTCCCCCCGAAAAATAAGAGGTTTTCAACCTCTCATTTAAATGGACTGAATTACAAAACTAAACAAATATAGCTGGAATAAATTAAATCACTAACATGTATTTGCAGGTGTAGATGTTGACAGTTTTAGACACTTCTCTCCCTTCTAGCACAGGATGATTTTTCATGGAGAGGTGAAAGGCTTTACCCATACAGCAACATTCTAGAGCAGCATTTAAACTGGAATATGTGGCCCATAGTACCTGTATACTTACTGTTGGAGAATACAAGCTTATACCACCACCTTGAGGTTTTATTTACACATATTTTCCACAATTGAAAGGGTTTAACTTTGCAGGAAGAGAAATTAAAAATAAAATTGGAAAAAGGCTCAGCTTCTTCCTAATGACCTGAAAGTCCTATGACTCTTCACCCTAAGCAGTTCACCCAGTATCACCTGAGTAGACGTTTACATGCCTAAGCTCCAACCAAAATGTTACATATCTCATTTAAACTGCAGAAGATTTTTTTTTCTTCTGTGGATTTAAGGAAAAAAGAAATCTAAACTAACGCGAAAAATCTGAACTGTTAGAACAGGTAATATTTTAAACACTCAAAACAAATCCATAGCAGAAAAAGAATGTGAACAGCATCTGGAATAACAAACCTCTCTGCAACTAAATAACAATGTTTGAAACTGTCTTTCAAGTATTGCCTAAGAAACAGTTATGAGGTGAGCTTACGCCTTCTAAACCAGCATCTAATGAACAGCCTCAAAGTGCCTCTTCTTCTCTGACAAAGACGACAGGTTTGAGGGCTTTCAGCATTGATTTCAGAAATGGAAAAGGATATAAGGAGGCACATTTTCAGTTTAATTAATTTTTATTTATCTTCCGAAATTAATAGGAAGAAAGTAGCATGATTTCAATATTCTTCTCTCAAAGGTGTTGAAACCCTTTGTTAGATAAAACTGCATGAGAATAAATTCTAAGTGGAGGCCACGACAAAACGTGCATTACCTAAACTATATTCAGCTGAAGTTTTTTCTGGCCAAAAAGTGCAGAGGAACAGCTCTTCAAAACATCAGCATGAGACTGAGTGAAAATACTCACATTCACTTTCTACAGTGCTGACTCAGAAAGCTTGCTGACTGCAAACGATTTTTTAAAATAAGACTTTATGCTAAGAGACAAGCAAAAAATTTGCAGTATGTTATTATGCAGGAAAGAAATTGCTCTCATAAATAGATTCTAAGGTGTCTTCAAATGCACAAGGAAGCTCTCACAATATCTTTTTTGTTAAAGAATAACATCACAATTACTGGCCATAACACAGAGGCACCCAGGCTCAGTGTGCTTACTTTGCTCTACACAGGGAAGCAACAATGTAAACTTCATCAAGACAGAGAAGCCACTTACAGAACCAATGGTGAGCAGAAAAACTCTCTACAAAAGCTTGCCATAAAGAAGAGAGGGGGAAGAATGTATAAAGCAAAAAAGAAATCAAATCCACTATTTCCAATTTTAATGTCCCTACTTACTCCACCTAAAACAGGGGCTTTGGCTTACACAAAGTAGATATTTGGTTGGAGAACTACTTCAGATTCTTAATTCTTTAACAAAATCTAATTGATAATTTGAAAGGAAAGAGGTAATAGTAACCTTTTACAGATCATTAAAAAAATAAAAAAACAAACTCAGAAATCCACTAGAATATTTTCCCACAACAAGCTCTACTTTGATGAAAACACTGATAAGCAATACCTTAGAAAATAAAATTGCTCACTTCAACACAGCATTAGTTATATTGGCAAATAACAAAATCTGAGATCAAAAATAGTCTCACTGAAGTGTTTGACTAATGATATTGAGTCAGTTATAATAATATGCCTTTCAAAATGAAGGATCTCAGAACTTATTTAATTTTACAAATTAAAATACAAAATTATTTTGTCTCATGCTTCATCTCAGCCATTATGCAATATATATATAATTTCTAATTGCAGGTAAGTGAAAATTCTGGTTGGACATACAAGGCATTAAAATGTTTCACAGTAATATTACTATCCTTCTGAACACTGAAACAGAATTAGTAACAATCATGAACAGCCAGGATCTCAGTGTAAGATTTCTTCTGAGATGCTGAACCTTTTGCCATAGCTTTTCTGTGTAACTAAAATCTTGCCTTTGAAAATCTCTATGAAATGAATGATAGATCCTTCAATTTTTTATTATCTATTTGAGTTCAATTTCCCACCAAAACATCAATCAATTCAGTATCTTACCTGACAAAGAATGTCTTATAAGAGGGAAATTGTCTGCTCAGGTTTGATGCTGATCAACTTATAGTAAGCTTCATTCTACATCCTTCAGGTATCAATTATCTACAGATTAACAAGATGTTAAATTCTTCCATCTTCTGAAGAGATAATCCCCAGGAATCTTGTTTTAATAAGTGCCCATTCTAAAAATCACAGCATTAGCACTTCCTCTGGGTATGGGTCAAGCCATCAGATATAGTTTAAATGGGTAAATTCAGATAAACACTTAAACATTAAAAAAAAAAAGTAAGAAAAGTCTGTATTAATAGTCAAGATAAAAACTATGCAGGATTCTATGACACTCATTTTCCACACTTCCTGCTGGTTTCAATTGGGAGTTCTACCTCAGAAAGCTAAATAAATACTGGCCCTTGCAAAACTGAAGCATATGATAAAGCTGTGATTGTATAGCTTTCTTATGGGCTTTTTTTTTGGCGTTTTTTTTTTTTAATCTAACTACTCAGTAACCCAAGATTCAGTTTTAAATGTTAGCTAGAGTTTCTGGATGCAGAGAACTATGCTGTCAACTACTGGACTGCTGCTTTGTACTACCTGTACAGATACTGAGATACATTACCATTTCCTTTTATCTGTGGACACGACTGAATAATTTACAAATTATTCTGTATATTTGACATTCCTCAGCAATACTCTGCAAAATTGATAAGGAATTACAGAACTGACAAGTGACCAGCACTGATAATTTTATGCTTTTCCTTTTTATCAGATTACTGAGGACTGAAGAGAAACCAGTCAAACTTTAGATCCTATAATACTGGGTTTTGTCCCTCTTAGTTCCTGCAGTTATTGCAGCAATTTCTAAAGGTCTGTCCTTCATCTCAATCTTTGTGGACTGACTTTTGTTTCCATGTAGAATCTCCCTCAAGATTAAGTTATTTAACTCCATCGATCATTATCTTGAGAATGTTCCGTTTAGTTTGCACACACTTCTTTCTTTTTAAAACATTTTAGTAACTTTAAATGAACTTTAAGTAAACCGGTAACATAACATTTAAAAAACGTAACTAATGTGACATTTAAAAACTGTAAGTCAAGTAAACTAGGTGTAATCTCAACATCTAAACTTATACATACTATGTGCAAAAGTTATACCATCACGGATGATGACAGTCTATGTTTTTCACTGTGATCATTTTAAAAAGAAAACTTTCAGTTTGTTTGCTTACTATTTTAAGACCATAACCCATAGGCTACCTATTTTACACATCATGAAGTTTACACTAATGCTAACTCACACAGTTCTAGCTGTCTGGTCATAAGTTAAAACTATGGAAACTAACACAGCTCAAGTTTTTACAAGATGGGAGGAATTTATGATGGAAAAAAAATAATGACTAAACTTGCATACTTTGACCATAACATTGAAAGTCATTTGCAATAAAGATCCAGTAGGTATCCCAGTAAGATCACAGATGATAATGGTAGTGATGAGTATCTACCAATGACTCTTGAAGATTTTGGATATTAGGGGAGCCACTGTTGAAGAATCCACAGTTTTTTAAGTCATCTGCTCCTCCTCAAAGCCAGACACCATACTTTTCCATTACACAGTCAACACATCTCTCAATCTTCACCTTACAAATGCCACAAAATTCATGGGAAGTATTTTCAACATTATGAGAACCCGATGTACTTGATTTTTGCAATAAACGCTACACAAAAAGTAGGAGAGAAAGACAGGCAAGTCAAGGCAGTTTACCTGATACACTACCCTTCGCTACCAATGAAAACTGACAGTAGTTACTTCCACAGATGTAAAGGTGAATGGAATTTTTATCATTCTAACACCTACTGAAGAATTTAATTCAAAAAACCAAACCAACCAAACAAAACTTATCAAGCTGAGCAGAACTCTGTCTGCAAAAAAAATAACCAGAATAATGGAAATTTATGTTTTCAAAATTTGGGTCAGAAATGTTTTTCCATTATAAATTCAATTTTATCACAGACTAGAAAGGATTTTTCAGATTTTAGAAAGCAAGCATGTGAGAATTTAAAAACTGTATTTCAGCTCTGCAAAACTGCTTTCAGGCTGGCAGCACAGAGAATTCTTTAATTCCTTTGTTTTTTAAGTGTACCTCCTGGTATCAAAGTAGCCTAAAACTGCCAGGTTTGCCTCTCCAAGTGGTATCTCAGTATTGCCAAACAGTTTGAAACAACTAACATTTAAACCTGTAATCTGAGAATTCTGGCACACTTCACTGCCCAAATATTTTGCCAGGGATGGAAAGAAGTAAGGCATTATCATCAGAAGCTCTAGATATGACCCATAAACACTTTCTCTGTTTCTCTCCTTATCTCCGTACAGGGAGATAGAAAGAGCAAAACAAGTTGTTGCACATGCAGCAGAACTAAGGAGAACTTGTTTCATGCAGCTTTGTATCCTATGTTCGTACTAACTTGAACTTCACCATTTACCCTTCATCTATCAGGTTACAGACACACAACATGCTACTCCTCATTCAGTGCTATGTGGATACTGGTCAACGCTAAAAAGTGAAGTTATGACTGATTTCATTCTGAGATGACACGGCAGGGGAGGACTGATTACAGCTTTACCACATTCAGCCAAGACCGTCTTTGTGAAGCCGGCAGTAATAAATTGTCTTAAGACTTGTACTCCTCTTCCAGATACAGCTGGTACTGGCAGCGAAGGTTCAGAATTTGGTACGACTGTGTTTCTTTCTATAAGAAATCAAGCTAAGCAATTGCACAGCACTCACAATCTTAAGGAACATTTATCAGTAGATACAGAAATACTACAGAAAGTTACATCTGATAGTCAGCAAGTTGAACATACCAGCAATTTAACTCAGAGTTACAGGTGACATATCAAATCCCTGATTCAAGAGAGCAGGGCTCATGATGAAATGCTGTTGCAACTTAGCAAGTCATGAAATAAAGGTGGTATAACCAACAGTAACCTAGAATATTAAAGTAATAAAATCAAAGTCTCATTTAAGCCATATTCATTTGTAGCTCATTTGTAGCTTTACTTCACTGATACAGTTGAATCTGCTTGTATGAACTTCTAAATTTTGCAAACCTAGAAATTTTGTCTAATTTCACATGGATTTTATAAACTTCAAGAACCTTAAATATTACTGTTCTGTAACTGCCAAACTTAAAGTTTAAAAAACTTAAGTTTTTCTTCCAAAGCAGTTTCAAAAAGTTTCCAACTAATCAAAAAACTTACGGGGAAAAAAGCACAACACAATCAGTCAGTACTCTGAAAGTTTTCATGCTTTGTCTACTGCCAGGGACAGAAACTGTGTGCTGCAGACTACCAGTGGTTCAGACAAAATGAGTAATACTATCTGAAGCTTTTGTTATATTAACACTGAGTAAAATATAATGATACAGCCAAGTACCATGATGCCACTCACTCTATTTACTAAGTTATTGCGATAGGGGAATTGCAGAAGTGTTTTCTACTCCACAGCTGAGGACCTCTGACCTTGCTGGGGAAAAAAGGGAAGATTCATCACCACATCCTTTGTCTTTGTTACGAGGCTGCAGTCCAAGGTGGTGATAAAACTCTTGTGTTCTCCAATTTTCATATAATGTAAGTTTCTCTATCATAACCAGCCCATTCTTTAGCTCCCAGCATTTGGGCTGAAATCACAGCAGAAGAATCAGACTCTAAACTGGGCTAGAAAGACCATGGTTCCTTTTTTTGGCTATGAATTAATTTACTATGTGGTTTTGATCTAGTCATATTCACCCTTTGGTGCCTCAGTTTTTCTTCAAATTTGCACAGGAACAGCATGGTACACCAGCTCAAGGCTTTGGATATTTCTGCCATAATCATAGAACCACATAATAGTTTGGGCTGGAAGGGACCTTTAAAGGTCACCTAGTCCACCCCCAAGACATACAGGAAACAAAATACAAAACTCCTCAGCCCCCCTCAACCCTTCCACACACATTTCTAAAACCTATCAAACATGGTCACTCACAAAAGCATTCACAAACAAATGGCCCCTCCAGAAAGTCACGAAGACAGACTAAAACTATTTTGGACTAGAAATGAAAGTGTCAAGCCTTTTCCTTTGAAACAAAGAAACACACCTTAGCAACAGAAATAGTTTTGGTAAAGAGAGTAACTAATACAATATGCATTTAGAAAGTAAGCTTTCCAAAACAGGGTCTTAACTATGTTTTTGTGAATCGCATAGCACAATGCCATTCTCATACCTTGAACAAATAGCTCCTATAGAAGTATGACGGCAAATCAACACCACCATTTACTGTATTCCTTTCAAAGAGAAAGCAACATGCAAAGCAAGTAGGTTTGCTTTTTCAAGTGCCCACCTACAACCACAACATCAAATCAGGTTCTTCCCTTCAAACACACCACTTCTTTAGGTTCTGCGTTATACTTGCACAAATCCTTCAACGAAAGGAGTTCAACACTATAGAAATGATTGTTCCGCCTTAAGATACCTGGAAACCTTAATCCTGTTAGTTCCAATGGATTTACATATAAAAAGTAAGCTCCAGCTGAGCAAAGTGAGGGGAACAAATTCATCTCACCTTCTAGAAATAGCAATGACTAGACACTCCCAACAGGAAAAAAAAAAAAAAAAGATCAGAAACTTCAGCTATCAGTGTAAAAATATAAGGTTCAGAATACACTTTAGAAAGCCATCTGAATAAATCAGATACAAAGTTTCTTCTCAAAGAGAGGTACCCTCTAAAACTATCAGGAGCTGAAGGTGTAACAGTACTTCCATGAAACTGAATATGGCTAATCCTGTAATGTAAGTTTTAGCTTCTTGTAACTTTTGTTATTTACAGATTTTACACTTTTTTACATTAAATACATCAGAAATTATTAAACAATTTATCACACTGCTTGCTTAAGAAATAAGGATTTCCCTGACCATGAAGTCCAGACTCTTATAGTTTCTATCACATAATGTATTTCAAGCATTTAGTAATTTCATCAACTTTTCCTCCTTAACAAGTTAAACATTTTGCCTTCATCATTCTTATGGGAAGGTAATTCCAGTACCTCAGTTCTTTTGCATTTTAGAGCTTCATACCAATTTCCAGACTGGAATTACTCAGAGTCAACTTATATTCCCTTTTTCTTGCATCATCTTTGCCTGCAGTTCCTCTCCGTTCCAGTTGTGAACCCTTCTAGCATATTTAGAGACCATCCTTCAGCAACACCCTAAAGATGGAGCTGTAGAACACAAGCAGTTTACAGATTTGACGAATTTAACAGTAGGAGCATAACTTCCAAGGAAAAACATGGTCACAAGCTCAGAAATGGAACAAGAGCAAAGAAAAGCTCAGGAATTGTTGTATGAATAGGTGAAATACTAAGACTACCACTCAGTAAACACTCTGAGCTAGTCAGACATGAGCCAGCTGTGGCCCAGAAGCCACATAAACAAGTTAGTTCAGAGTGCTCTCACAAAATGTTTTCACGTAAAATAAATTTTCCCAATCTTCTTACTAACCTCTACATTTGATACCATCTGATTACTCTTTTCCTGAGCGCAAAGGAACCATGCACCAATGCAATCTCAATGCCTATACTCTGATACTTTAATATCTCCACACAGACATACCTCTCCTGATAAGACTCAAAAACTGTGTATGCTTTGTAATAGTCTCATTTTACTAATGAGTGACTAGGCGTTCTGTAATAATATTAATATACACGGATCTTATGCTTCCTCTTGTCATACCCCGCTGAAAAGGCATCTGCTTACAGCAGAAATTCTAGTAATGAATCTCTAAATGTATCAACATTTGGCTCACAAATTTCATCCTACTTCTATTTCTACAGCTCTCAAGGTCATCAAATTTTTCCTGACAGGTACTCCCATCCATCCTTGTACTGACAACAGCTAGCAGCTTTAAATCCAAAAGTGATACAATTAACTTATTTTTTCACTCATGGCTTTTTAATAAATCCACTATTTTAAAGTGATTGTAGATCCATCTTCAGAACTTGTATTTGCTATTAACAATCTTTTAATGTTTATCAGTGCTTTACAATAAAAGTGCATTCTCTCTTGCACTTACCTACAAAATGAGGTCCTGTACCATATATATATGTAAAGAATATAACTTTACAGTAGCTAAAAGAATAATATTTTTTTTAGAAAAGATAAAATTACATTCTTTAAATATCACTACTGTGAAAGAGCAGAGTTAAAGCTATACAACAGCCTCTATCTACAAAAAGCATCCATCCAGGAACAGGAGACAAAGAATAAAAACTTTAGGAAGAAACTGAACTTATAGTTACGATTGCTTTGAGTAACACCCTGTAGGAAACACCTCTACGCAAGATACAACTATTCCCACTCTTTCTTTCATCATTTAAACACAGAATTTCAAAAACTAGTTATACAAATGCAGTACATCAGATGTGTTTTCAAATGTCTGTATCTAAAAGCTACCTTCAAGATAAGTATTTCAATCTAACTGAAATATTTAATTTCATCAAATCCGTAACAGGTACCATATAACTCGGGAGAATAAATTCCAAGTATTGCACTTAAATGAAACTTTACATTCATGCTTGGATTACATTGAATATGTCATCCAAGTAAGATTTAACTGGTCCAGTATTTTAACAACGCTTTCCCTCAATAAGTCCTGCTGCTACAAGTACAGATAATGATTCTAAACAGAAGTTGCTACAAAATCATAGATCTATTTAGGCTTAGAGGGACCAAACCTCTGCTCAAAGTAGGAGCAACTTCAAAGTTACATCAGGCTACTAAGGGCCTTTCCAGTCAAGTTCTGAATACTTCCAAAGTTGGAAATGCACCGTGACTTTTTTCCCTGTTAAATCCAATCAGTATTTCCCTTACTGCAACAGCAGCTGTTGCTTCTTTTGTTGTGCACCATAGAAGCTTGTCTTGTCTTCTATATAAATGCTCATTAGCTAGTTGAAGACAGCATTTCAATCACTCTTCACTTTCTCTTCATCAGGGTAAACAAACCCAGTTACCTCAGATTCTTCTCCTACACCTCATGCTCCAGCCCCCTCAGTGGCCCTCTGTCACACTCACTCCAGTTTGTCACCATCTTTCTTTTTAACTGATCATGTCATTTACATTCTGGTTTCAGACAGACTTTTTCTTCATGGCCCACAGCATAATTTGTGTTACAACTGTCTTCAGGGCATTCTGACTCCACCTTTTCATCTTGTGTATTCAAACAGCTTACATCTCTACCCCACAGTGTCAGAGTTGCAAGACTTTGCAGTTTTTCCCATTTGATGTTACATATCACTTAGACAGTCTCACATCCCACTGCATTCCACCTTCTCCACATTGCCAATAAGGTCAGCTCCCTCTACCATTTGTCCCTTTCACACTAACAGTCAAATGCTTTGTTCTGTGTTCCATATACAATGTACGTTTCCTAGATTCACCACAATTCCTTTGCATTCTCCACCCTAAAATCTCATTTGAATGATATTCTCCTTGAAAAGCATGGAACGCTTGCTGACTATCATACACAAGGTACAACTTGTATACCCTATTTATACATACTTGTAAACTGTATTCACTGCCTTATGTACCCAGAAATTATCTCATCTTTCCTGAGACTGAAAGGTTACAGCAACTTGGTTTAGAAGGCAGTCACACAGCTGAAGTAATGAGCTACTCTTTCATCACTTTTGAAACCTGCTTATTTCAGAAATGGATTTTACTATTTTCCTGATGAATCACTGAATATGGTTTAATTTAGTTCAGTACAAGAACTGCGTTCATTGAGATTTCCTCTATCCATATACCATCAATATTTTGGCACAGGGCTCTTCTTCAGGCTATGGTGCATCAGCTGAACTATGGTAACTGCATGTGACTCCCCGCGGCTTTGCAAATGATATATAGTAAAAGTTCAAATATGCCTCTGTCAATATACAAAAACATTATGCTTTGACATGCTCTAACAATGAAAGTTTAGCCCTAGAAAACATATGCTTCATATATCAGGAAGCTTTCTGTTTGATTTACTTTTGCATTGGCTTGGTAAATCAAAATACACGTTTCATATTGTAAGTTTGGATTAAAGACATAGAAGCAGGAGTCTGAATCATCCCACTTATTCATACATTTTTAGTTTGTACCCTTCACAATATAAATTAATTTAAATGGCTTACTGTATTGTGTACCTAAACAGAAAAGCTGGAGCAAGAACCAGCATGATCAGTTGACAAAAGTTAGTTCCATGACTTTTCTAAATTAATGCATCAGGAAACAGGAATACTAATTAATATACCAAGCAATAAATGCAGGACAACCTCTGCAACAGATGCAATCATCTCTGCAATCAGATGCTCTGACTGTAGTGAGTGAAAGTAGTAGCACTAAAGGTGCTGACATAAAGCACAGGATAAAGTTCCGTGTAACAGCTGAACTGTTTCAGCAACTTATTGTCATTGAAAGCTACTGCTCTCACAGCGCTGTCTCTGATGCATTATTCATTTCAACAAGAAAGGACAATATAGTACACAAATAGGAGGCTAAGAATGAGATGACCTAATCTTATTCTTAAAGGGGGTACTCAAGAAGAAATCTATATTTCACATTTCTAATGCAATTAAGAGCTGGATTGAGAAACAGGAGAAAGGCACTAATTGTTTCTTTATCTCCCTTTGCCTCCTGCGTATTTTAACCACTAAAGCAAAACTAAACACACCTTGTTTCCTACTACTGTTGCTACCAGCAACTCTTCAAAAATATTATTTCGCAAAAATCTTTCCTCAAATTCAATTATCCTATGTCCTACTGCTTTCCTTCTCTCTCAGTTCTACTCATTAGCCAGGTTTCCTTCCACACTGTTGCCACTGGTTCACGCAAAGATCAAGAGAAACTATTACTACAGAAATGCCAAGAAAAACTAGGATTAATCCTGCTCCTTTTGCTCCCTCAGGAGAGGAGACCAACAAAGTAGTGTACTCAACATAAGTATTAATAGAAATAGTGGTGAGAAAGTGGTGTAATCTTCAAGAACACAGATGCACTGAATTATTCTGTCCTGTCTGCCAATATTTCCAAATTCTTAAATATTATATGGCAATAATTTAAACCTGAGATGTGTACCTGGCATATATATGGGCAAAAATCTACAAAGAAAAAAAAAAAAAACACAAACCAAAAACCAAAACAGAGAAAGGTCACGGGAATTTGATCATCAATGATGAAAATTACTCTAATGAAAGGCTTCTCATCTCCAGGTACTACAGAGACTATCTGGTGATCTAAAGCACATAATTTTTTGTTTCACCTGTTGCTAACATCTTATCAAGAGTTGGTCTGTATGGGGAAACTGGTCACTTCAAACATGCAGTTCAGTCCACTGTCAAACACCCTACACACACCTGACCAAAGCCTTCAGCTATTCTTGTACAATCCTAGTGTTACCTGTACCTCTGGCAGGATAATTATAGAATGATAAGCATCAGTATGTCAAAAATCATGTGCAAGATCCATGTAAAATAAGCTGGATTTAAAATAACACCATATACTATACCCACATCAAAATAAAGACGTACAATCACTAGAACATCCACTATTCAAATAGACTTAGGTCATTGAAGAATTTCTATCATGCTGATCTGCAGAATCCACGAAACTTTACCTTACACTGTTCTGCAGCATGGCAGCATAACAACACTGGCCAGCTCTGGCCCTTTTCACTGGTATTACTGTAGAGAAAAACCCCTAACACTTAACCAATTTACTACTGCTGCCGACCAGGAAGTCCGCTACGTTATCACAACTTCTATTTTTATACTGTACAAAAATTACCCATGGTGGTCTCTGAAGAACCAAACTCAAATGCCACCTGATGTTTCACTTGCCAACAAATTCCTAGCAGTTCATTGGAAGTAAGTTGTGGTCTACTCAATAGACTCACTGAAAATAACTCACAGCTGAGGTCTGTATAACACCTGTATAATATGTAGATATTTAACCCATTATGTAATGTTGTGTAGATGGCACTAATGAATATACATCATACTTCAAATTTAATCCTCACTGTCCACTGAAAATGGCTCATTTTGTACAGACTCCTATATCTGATATTAAGGGCAAACTCTTCTTCAACTTGAATTATATTCAGTGGACAGCCTGACTTCCAACTCCAAATTATTCATACATGCCTTCAAAGCGGTAACAGTTTCTGGGTGAAGCTTAAGGAATATTTTGGCAATGCCTCCAACACTGTCAGGTAATCCTCTTCAAAAAGCTTAATGACCCAAGATGACTTATGAGTCACAAATAACAGCACTAGTAAATACTAGAAACTAAGTAGCACTTTTATGAAGAGGCAACTGAAGCCTGGGCTTGAGTAGCAATATTTCTCAGAAATATTTATGGGTCGTGCAGACTGTCAGACTGACACTGGCCTGTCAAGGAGCAGAAAGTTGTCCGAGTTTTAGAAGGTGGTAAGCAAAACTGCATGATGAATATAAGATGTTGGGGACAGGGAGAGGCACTCATCCATTAAACTGCAAGTAGTTATTTCTGGCATTTAGCAAAAAAGTTTTATGCTTATATTCTGCGAACAAGGAATAAGGCTTGTACAATGACATCATCCTTACACCTCTCTCTCCTTTCCATCTTTTTGGAAATTAACATCACAAAATTAAATGTACAATTAAATTTACTGAGAACAAGCACTTTCAAAGTCTGTAACTTCTGATATGGCCTGGTTTTGTTGCTTTTTTTCCCCTTGATTACAAAGGGATAATTTTGAACACAACATGTGCAATCTGAAGGTTGTAATATCAAAACATGAAAAAAATGTTGAGTCAGATGTCAGGCTGTCCACTGAATAGAGTAGAGAGGAAGGCTAAAGAAAATAGTTGGCCTCAATTTGATGCAGTTACTATACTTTGTGTTAATATAGGTATTCATGGTATTTCTGTTGTACTGTTAAGACAACACACCATAGGGAAAAGAGAGGTCACCTAAAAAAGGGTGACCACCAATGTACCACTGGAATTTCATCACTTCTGTATGATGAGAGAAGGATACTTCAGCCTTCTGTATGGGATGGACGCTGCTGAGGTATTAGCGGACCTGCAGAAACTCACTTAGGTCACTGGAAGTTTTGCAATACCTGTGTAACACAACGGTTTCTGCAGTTCCTTGGTCACATGGAGATATTTGCAGGTGTAAACTTGGAAAGGATTTAAAACACAAGGATAGTCAAAATAGAAGAAGCAAAAAAATTGGCTCAGGAGAATGCTGCTTTAAAGAATTACTGCCAGTCTTCTGCTGTTACTGAATGTACTTCAAATTTTTAACACTATGACATTTTCAGATGCAATATTTTTCTCTACTATTTTTTCTTTCCTGAACAGTAAGAATCATAGGCCATGTCAGTTTTTATAGTACTCAGAACGAGATACAGCTCCACTAGCAACAGAGTTCAATTAAGAATAGATCCCAAATTAGGTAATGCCCAACACAAAGGAAAACACCGTTCTTATCCAAAAGCTTTTCATTAATTTTTTTCCCCAGTTAATTGTTAAACTTACAACCTTTGTTTGCGGTTTTAATACCTCGGAAAAGCAACTTCATTGCCTAGGTCAGCTAAGGAAGATTTCCCACACTTTTACCAGTTTCAGCCTGCATGTTCCAGTACTTAGTGCTTCCGAGAAATTATGAGCAAGCATTATAAGTCAGTCTTGGGCTGCAGAAACTGAGAGAATCTTTGAGACTGCCTCAATCAAGTACCACCAAGTGATTTGGACATTGAAGTATAATTTGTCTAAGGTATAACCTTACACAGGAATTCACTGAGACCTACTAAGCAAATGGCAAGTCCAAAGTTAAATTTAAAATATATGGTTAAGGCACAGCTTAACCAACAGACTTTAAGACCACGTTCTTATATATCAGTTTATATGTCATTTACAAAAAACAGTGTATTGCAATTCTAGTGGTTAACTTAAAAAAAAAAAAAATGCTATTTAGTTGTCAGGATTTCTGCCACAATGTAACCAAGATCTTTCAAGCACTAGGTGGAAAAGGCATTCCTTAACAATTTAATACCAGTCATTCAATATCAGGAGTCATAACGTACAAGATCCCTAAGCTGTGTATGGTACCTGACTAGACAAAGGGTGCAGAAATGCTCTCTGCTGAAAAGGTGCTGGAAACTTTAAAAGTTGCTAAGCTTTGGGTTTTTTCCTTTTATAATAATACCGCCTTCTACATCATCTTACCATGTTTTCTTACCACTTGCTCTTCAAACTAGGAACTTGAAAAGCTAAGAAATTATACTACACAGGTAACTTGAAGTACAGAGAAGAGTAATGCGTTACTGTTAATATTACGGTCTGGTCTCATACTATCTACCTCAGTCATTCAATACATTCAGTTGGATACACAAATGCTTATGAGAAAACAAACAAAAAAGTCATTTCCAACACAGTAGGACATGTCCTCCATAGTTTCAGAAAACAGGCTGAAAGGCAACTGACGTCATAATGAAATAATGAAATATTCCAAAACACTATTTTTTAAGGAATCAGAAGGGACATTTTTTGTTAGGAATCACATCTGGACTGCCTGCCAATTGTTTTGGTCTTTTCTACCTGGTACTCAAATTGTTTTTCAAATTATACACTTGTCAGTTCTCCTTCTGTTATATATAAACACATGCTCAGACAGATAACACAGGCAAGATTAATACTATGAAGTCCATCGTAAAAATTTCTGGCCAGTAACACTTTCCCAGTAACAGTACCTAAATTAGTAACTGTTTTAGTTTAGGCAAATTAAATCTGTAGTTACAAGCAGGGCTGGACAAGCAATATCAAAATGAGATTTAAGAGAAGAAGTACTGTAAAACTGGAAAATTATTAGAGGATTTCAGATTCCATTAGTGTTCTTCTCAGTTAAACTCTTGCATATGACAACCTATATGGTAACATGATTTAAAACAAAACCACATAAGTCCCTACATTTTCCACCTCAAATACAAAACAAGTGAAGGCAGAAATACATAATCCAGAATGGACTCTTCAGTCAACATGTAATGACTGCATGCAACAGCACTATCACAGATTTTTAATCTTCTTCTTAGAGACTCTGCTTTTCACTGATAAATTAAAATGCAGTGTTACAGAGCATTCCTACCACAAAAAGTAAATAAAACTTGATAGAGAGGTTTTATTTACTGATTTTGTATAAAAGCATTTTCCAGTTCTAGAGTCAGAAGATCATGGCCCTGTATATCAACTATTCCTCACTATAACAGCTCTGAATAAAATAGTTTAATAGACTAGTTTAATTTTACCAACTTTCAAAACTCCTGCTCTACCTATTGTGGAGAAAGTATTACTGTTCAGGTAAACAAACCAACTAAACAAAGTAACTATTCAATAATTTAGAACAGGGTGTGCTCTAAGCACGGTCACTCCTAATAAGCTCCCACACTCTGAAAAGAGATACTAACTTAATTTCATGTTATCCACAAAAGCTTGTTTTAATGGTCTTTATGCTCCCCAAGTACTACACCATCAAACTTGTATAACTAAACCGCCAATTTTATAGTAAAAGAAATTAGAAAATTCAGCTATAAAGTTATACTTCATTGATTACCATGATTTCCCTAGCTGGCCTTGATGTAAGCACTGCACATACAGTATTTTTTTAAGCTTAAGGAAATTTAGATGTACCAGTCTTGAAGATGGGAAGCTGTACAATCATGTGACCACTGTCCTGTCATATGAACCTGACAAAAAGCACAGTAGATAGTGCTACGGATGAGAGATGACAAACTGAACTACAGATATCTTAACCCTCTGTGTCTTGTATTTTCCAAATTCACATCTGGTAAACAGAATTTTTGTTTGCTAAAGAAATATCAAAAAAATCCACATTAGCACCAAGACAACTGAACCTCCTCCAACAGTCCTAGCTATCTCCTGCAACCTCTTAGTAAACCTGCCTCTTAAGCAAAACTTAAAATAATCCATGAGATCAAAGCCATCTACGGCTCTCTGAAGTGGACTGTGATAGGATCTAGAAAATAACAGGAAAAGCAAGAAGCACATGCAAAATCGGGAAGAGATCTTACAGCTACTATCTTATACATGTACAGAAGAGAAATCATTTGATAGCCCTAAGTTTAAGAACATTATTCAGATTACATTACAGCATACAAGACCCTATAAATAAAGTGCAGGGGAGAGACACTGGTGAAAAACCCAATTCCCTCACCATTAATGGCTAGAGAGAAAGGATTTATGCAGATCTTCTCTCCCAGACAGCTTTCCATTAAACTGAATGAGACTTTTGTAAATCAGAATGTTTCACTGAAAACTGTCATTTGTCAAAGCGGACATAGCTTAGAAAATGCTTCCATTTAAATAGACTTTATTTTAAAATAACAGAACTAAGGTGTTTCAGCTTTATACCATTACAATATTTCTAAAATAAAAAAAAAAATCAGTTACATTCTAATTGCAGGTCTAGTACACGTTGATTTTTCTCCCCACAAATATTACTATGTTGTTTTCAAATGTCAATCTAAGTATTTTTAATGACATAACTTTTTGAGAAATTTGATCACAGATGCCATTCATTGTTTTTATTTTGCTTTGGAGTAGAGTGTCATCAAAAACTACACAACATACCACACAAAGCTCACACTAGTTCACATTATTGCTAAAACTAAATACAAGTGAGCAAACAAGACAACGTACTCGTATAGCTAATCCGTATTTCCCCAAAAGCCAAGGAAGTAAGAATTGTATGAAAAAAAGTAATCCATGCAGAGTTATCTGTTCTATTATACTGAAATTTGTAAGTTGTTAACATCTTCCAATCAGCGAAAACACTTCTCAGGATCTTAGTAACATACTTTGAAAGTCCTAAATCATTTACAAATACTTTTAATCCAACACTACAATACTGTAAAACAAATGACAAAATTCTTGCAAATCAACAAACATGCCCCCTCACAAATCAAGTTTTCCCCCACAAACCTACCCAACTCACCCAAGCCAAAATATGCCTGTTCATACTTTGCAAGGTGAGAAAGGGACTAAAGCCTTTCCATCCTGTTCACTTGCAAAGCTCTCATTTGCTAATCTGTTATAATGCACAAACCAGAGAAAGACAGCCTCATTCACACTCCACCCAACCAACCTCTTCTGTCAATGCTCCAAAGTAAAACAGCTCAAGAAAGACACTTATTTCCCCCTACCCCCAAAGCGGTCTTTTGTTATGTGGCTTCTTGATTGGCTTACGAGAGTTAGTGCTTTAACAGCCAATATCAAAACTGGGGGGAGGGCAGGAAGGGGGAGAGATGAACAAGCCTTTATTAATGAAAAAGGATTACACTTTTTAAAAAAGTAGGATGTTCAAACTAACATTAAAGAAATGCAGAAATCTAAGTCTAACAGCAGCTTGTTTTGGTTAAGCCTGTTTCCAGCTTCAGTTACTGAAGTATTCACGTGGCCTTTCCAGAAAGCATATTCTAATTATGTCACATATACAAGCTCTCACTTAGAAAAGCAAGGAGATAATGAGGCTGACAAATAAAAAACATGGCACAAAAACTACATAGTAGAAGAAAAAAGTGCTCTTAAAATTATTTCTTCAGAGAAGTGACTGGTAAAATCTCAGAGATGATAAATGCACTGCTACTACTTCTCTATTCGTTAATATGTCAAATATTTTTTCATTATATAAATAAGTCACACCTTCCAATATAACGAAGTTGGTCATTAGTTAACGACTGAAACAAGCAAAAGTTGCATTTTCCCATTTGTGAACTTCATTTCTATGAGCTGTAGTTATCATTTAATTAATTAAATAAAAATCCACATGCATTCTATAAATAGATCTCTAATTCTAAACTGATATGCTAAAACAAAAGAGAAGTACATCTTAGGCCAGGGACACAGTTCCAAGTTACTGACTGAACTGCCACACTGGCTATGCTATGGGCATATGGAGAAGGCCCAAGAACTGCTCCATGAAGGTTAGATTACACCTCACAGGACCATGCCAAGACAATCCACACTGAATCCATCCATCCCTGCCTGTATGCAACCCACAGATTTTTTGCTTATCTTTTACCTACTTTATTCCCCAGGCACTTCACTCCAAATGACGGCCATCTCCTTTTCTTAAGGATCTGTGGAAGAGAAGGCTAATTATAGCCCTCAGTTTCTCTGAGACTTTAATACAAAGCTTTGTACTACAGAATTCAAACAGCGCTATTGTGCAGGCTGTTGCTAAGGCAAAGGTGAACTGTAGCCCATATGCTACAGATACTTGAACAACCACAATTGACCATACAGATAAATCAAATTAATAAATAAACTGAAGAGACTGGATTACTTAGTCATGCTTATTTTTAATAGAAAGTACACAATTGCATGCTGAGCACTTTATTTTCATAACTTGTTGAAGTGCAAAATTTCCAATTAAGTATTCCTTTTTTCCAGCAAGGGGATGGATTTTAAAATGCAGGTAAGTTATACTTGAAGTGTCACAAGGAGTTTTACCTATGTAAAAAAAGATAAAAACCCCCAGTGAAATTGGCTTATCATCACTATATCTTTTTATTACTTAAAACCCAAACATTTTAAAATATCCTAGAATAGGTGTGCTATGTATTTCACGTCACCCTGTTATGAGAAAAATAGTTATAGCTGTTTGCCTACCATAATTCACTGATGAATGAAAACAAGTCTGTACAAAGTAAGATGTAAACCACAGCACTGCTATAAACATATGTTTGTAGGGCAGTACCTTTGAGGGAAAACTAAAGCTAATTTTTGCAGTATTCCCTAAGATGCAGGCGGTAACACTCACCTTTTAGACAGGTAGCTTAATCTTTCCAGTGTGAAATATTAACATTATTTCACCAGTCACAGGCTCATTTTAGAGAAGATTTTCAGTTCTCTCCAGCTTTGCTGTTATATAAGGAATAGAATCAATTTGCTTTTTTCCCCAAACTGGGAATTACTTTAGCATAAAGGAGACCCAGAGGCTACACATCTTTATGGGAATATTCTGGCAATACAGAAACATTAAAAATGAAGCATGATACCCTTCTAGTTTCATTTACACACCACTTGAACAGAAACCAGAAGCAGCTGAAATGGATCAGGCCTCAACTACCTTAAACTTGGATGGAGACTGACATGCACTAAAGTACCAATAAGGAGTAGCTAGTTCTCTGTCCTACCTTTTTACATTGGATGTCGAGGCACCTACAGAGGTAGGGACACTGTCCTTTGCCAGCTATTCATCCAGGCTGACAAACTACTGAGTCTCTGTCCTGTTTTCCAGTAGTGTAATCGCTAACTTACCACCAGCCTCTATGATAAAACATACAACTGAGACAAAAGCAGCCAAGTAGCAGCAACAAGGAGAAGACCTGTTCCTGGGGCAATAGGCTGTTTACCTCCGCAAAAAAATAACTTAAAACTCTTCACATTAAACTCACAGGACGTGATCTAGGGGCACATCTCAATTCATAATCCTTTTTTCTCTTTAACAGTTGCCATGGGAGACCATAAATTAGAGCTTTCAGAACCATAAGTGGCCTTCCCAGGCCATGTGTTTGACATTACTGTCTCCATGCTTTAGCACACGATAATATTTATGCCTGCGACAAAAATTTATACTAATAGTAGTATTCTATATAGTACTAAACTGCTATCTCACATAATCCAATATTCATTTACATTTGTGATTTCCAGGTTCATATTACAAGAACTTGAGCTCCCCCCACTCCTAATTATTCCTACTGTTTACTCACAGCAGACATCCTCTTCTAGATCTTCTAAGACGCTGTCAAGTAGGTATTTCTTATTTCTGAAATATTTTAAGGCGAATTTTCAAATATGACTCTGTGCTTTTCAGTGGACAAGTATCTGAGTTATCACCCAGTCATATACATAAGCCTTTTACACAGGTGATCATATAAAAAACTTTCAAGTTATCTGAAGCTAATTAACATGTACAATAACATACCACTGTTGAGTATGTTAGTAAGCTACATGAGTATTTAATTAATTAAACTACGTTCACAGTTCAGAAAGTTATTGTAAAGAAATCACAACAAGTGGGAGCCTACTACTACATCTTAGCAATTAGCCCTCCAGGCCACAACCCACACCTGCCCCCTACCCCCAAAATACAAGTATCTTTAACTTACAAAGACTAGTAAAATGCTTAACAATTATTATGAGAAAACCCAAATTAACCACAGAACAATACTAAGTAACTACAACAGAATCATTAAAGCTACTGTTGGTCTTAATGGGGTAAATCTAATCTACAAAATGATTATATATTATTTAAAGAAAAACAAAAATGTTTCTTAAATACTCTTGTGTGCACCAAGACTATTTACTACTATAATTACTGAGTTCAGTGAATAAATTTTTTCCTGTATTCGAATACCCTAACTTTTAGGGACTAAGCTATTTAAAGTCCAAGCTATTTAAAGGCCAACTGAAATTCTAACTTACTTCAGGAAGCAAACATGTTGATATGTGTCAATTTCAAGTAATTATACCTGTGTAAACCCACTGAAGGCAATCCATTTGCAGACGTATAATTTTAAAGCATTATTTGACACACAACTCCGTTAATGACACCTGTATGTAACTTGATTTACAGAATATTTATTCATCATAATCATGCACATAAAACAACTGAATTTTTTTATCAAGGTCATTATTTTACTGATAAAACCTCTAAGTTCTGTACGGCAGATTTAATGTCTTTGGTAACTGATGCTATTTCTATAGGGTCACCTTGATAACTAAAGTACATTTATCTTCTAATTTTTTGTTTGTTTTTCAGTACAAAATAGCATTAGCTTATAAGCTTCATTGTCATAAAACTGATGAGATTTTTCTGCTCTTGTTTAAAATACTTATCTGCTTATATCTATAACAAGCTTTACGACATCTTCTAAGAAGATTTCAAAATTAGTGTATTTTACAATAAGCTATTTCAGCCATTTTTACTGTCCTTCCCAAAACACTTGTTCAAATTTACACCTGTATCAGTAAATAGATACAGGCAGGAGATCTTCAACAGTTCTGTTTCAGACAAATACTGTGTTCTACCAAAATTCGCATGGGGTTACATGGAGTGTCAGCCACATTTGGGCAAGTTGATTAGCTCAGACTCTGAAGTTACTGTGCATCAGCTGACTTTCAATAACTGTGCATATACACTTAGCTAATTCAACCTCCCTTATCCAGCAATGAAACAGGGTTAAATTAAATCAAGTTATGTGCAATTGCCACAGGCTACACATACACAATTGCACATTCACTACAGCTGAGCACACAGTTAACTTCCAATTATCAGGACTTAACAAGTTATGTTGAATCCTCAGAAGTCCATCTACAATGCTTTTTATAAGACTTTGTTGGCTAATTATTTATCAAGATGTGAGTAAGAATTTGCTTAATCCCATGACATTGCATGCCTACTTTGCGACCAGAAAAAGGATTTGTCATGAATAAACACAAACATTTACAGAAAAAAAGAGAATTACTGTTCTGAAGTCTACTAATTCAATATACTCATTTAACATGGCACTAAATAAAATAGGTAGCTGTCATTATTCTTTCTCCAGGTTGCAGGCTAAGATTACAGTGTGATGTGAAAACTGAGAATGTTTACCTTTCAGTATTATGATGGCTTATTCATGTAATTATATTTATAGAATTACAGACAAAAGTTTTTAAACCATACAATTTTTTATTGCAATTCCTCAAATATTTTAATATTTTCCATGGTAAAAATAAATTATCTATTTCTGTAAATAACATGACTAAACTTTATATCATGCTAGATAGAACCAGAGGGAATTACTCCAGTGAGTAAACATGCAGAGCCATAACTCTAAAAAAATCTTTTATAATAGTGACCCGAGAGTGCACAGTGTGTTCCTACAACTCTCTAAGCCATTAGTCACTTAAATTATCACCAGGAAAGCTCACCTAGAGCTTTGCTTCACTGTATGTCAGAACTGCCACTATTTTGCAGAACTAAGCAGCTCAACACCTGTTTTACACCTAAGCCTGGGCAAGATCTTCAGAGTAGAAAAGTCCAGTCATACACATGCTTTGAACACGCCTAACACACAAAACTGATCACTTCGCATTGTGTACTAGCCACCGCCTCCAGCCCTTCACTCAAAATCTCAGAAGGACAGAAGAGCACTTGCTCAAGATATCAGACACACAAGTCTAAAATCCTCCCCAGTACCACGATGTTCAAACATCCATTTGTCACTATCCATTACAGTCTTTGACTGGCTCTCAGATTTTATGGGGTAGCAAGCATTCCTTTCTCCTCTTGTCGAAGGAGTACTACATCACAGTGCAAAGAAAATTAATTAGGACAGGCAAAAAGCCTGAAAGAGAGAATATGGTTATCAAAAAAATTGACTTAAACTCTTTTTCAGGAGGTAAAATCCTCACCAATATGTTCTATTCACTAACCAATATGGATCTCTTACTCAGCACCACAGCAGCTGTGAGTTCCATTTTGCATGCTCACACATCTCAAACTTTTGATTTGACACCCAAGGGGTCACCTGTTCAACAGCAGTACCACAAAACCAAGTCCTTTTTTGATCTCACTCCAATTTCTGTTTATGGTGTAGAAATCAAGATTAAAAATCTTACTTACTGCACTGTGACAGCTGGTTTACAAGGCAACGCTTAAAAAGATATTATACTAAACACATTTCCATATATTAAAATTGTGTCATTAAAAATGTTGATGATCTTACTTCCAAAAACGCTCTAAAACACAACACTCAACACAGAAAAGTTGACATCAACAAATACTCAAACATTACTTTTTCTGTGTATCAACTCAAAGCTTTCTAGATTTCTACCAGGAAACTGCACATCCCCAGGCTGAAGGATCACATTTGCAAAGTCAATCAAAAGTTAATAAATGCCCCTTGCACTCAAGAATTCTGACACAGTCCTTGGATTATATAATTGTTTAACATTCCACTCCCACTTCTGGGCCCAATCTTCTTTCAGTTTATAGGAGGGATCTGATCTGGAAATGAATCAGAGGCTATTCATAAGGCTGCAAGGTCTGTTGTATGCATGACTCTCCAACTTCAAGTAAAAATGAAAGAGAAGTATGAAGGGAAAGAGGCTGCAGATCAGATAGCCAGAAACAGAAAAATGCCACTCTCGGGAATCTCATTCTATTTCTATTACTAATGGTAAATATTTCTGTGTTCCTTTTTCGCTGCATGCTCTGGAGCCTAATTTGAAGAGGCACAGATTAGTCATATTTGTAACCAAAATTAACAAAATCTGTTCTAATATTAACATACACATTAAGATGCAAAAAAAATCAAGTTAATTTAAGTCAGGTCCTACAGCTGCTCCAGTTAAGAGTTCCAAAGTTATAAAGACCAACTTTTGCATCTCAGTTCCCAACTTGTATGATTACTTACTCTCCTCAAAAACGTTAGAAAAATAAGTATTTGTGAAGCTTTCCAACATTACAATACATGTCACAGAAAAGCCTGAGGAAATTAAGAATTCTATCTCTGGACCACGGCTTGATGATGTGATGTGATTAAGGCAAAGGACTTCACACTGAACACCAAAGAAAAATCAAAATACTTAATCATAAAAGACAGGACTCCAAGCAATCTCAAGAGTCTATCCCTTTCCCCAAGGCAGAATCTATAATATCTAAGGCCAATTCTAGGAGACACTAATTTAACCTGTTGCATTTAAAAAAACAAACAAACAAACAAACAACTCCATTAAGGAAGCTACATTCATTCCATACAGTCAGTGAAACAGGAATCCTGTTGTAAGAAAAAAAAAAAGTGTTGACAGACTGAATGACTACCACAATGTATTCACAAAGATGCCAAATGCAGACTACTCAGGTAATGTGAACTACAAAATTCCCTATCATTTGCTCTTACAAGCAGTACTCCACATTTCTGAGCTTTTTTTTAAAAAACTATGTGATTTCCTCATTTTTAAAAAGGAAAAAAAAACCCAAACAATTCAAACAATTAATTCCTGGGCGTGAAATAATGCTTCTTTGCCCCGCCAATCCTTGTTTTGTACTTCTGGCTTCTCAGGCAATTTGTTCTTCTTCCCCTCTCTGGCCCCTCTTAGTACATACTTCCCATCCATTCCCATCCCTGAACTGCTTCCCTTGACTGTATACCCAATTCCAAAGTATCCGTCTCAGCTTCTTGCTAAGGCTGTCAGCTCTTCCTGTATCTTTACTAAGGACACTTGCATCTGTCCCACCAGCTCCTTTATCCAGTCCTCACTGTTCAGTCATTACTTCATTAGGAACTCCAAGCTCCTGCCCTCCTCCCAATTCCTGCCCTTCAACCTCCAATCCCCTCCCCATCCTCTGTGAGTCCAGTTCCAGTCCGGCACTCCTCTCCTCCATGTGTTCACCCTTCAGCCACCTGCAACCCCAATTCTTGCCTCTTCTACATTCAAACAAATCAGCACTGTGCATAAGCAGAGAATGGACAAGCAGAAAACTAGGAA
>VZSZ01004391.1:13217-23630 GCA_013398815.1 Ibidorhyncha struthersii | reverse complement strand
CCTCGCCTCGCCTGGCCTGGGCGGCGGGCACAGCCGAGCCTCCGCTGCCTGGCTGTCTCTCTCCTTCCCCACCCCTTCGGCTGCCGCCGCCGGAGTTTCTCTTTTTTTTTTTTTCCTCCTTTTTTTTTTTTTTTTAATGTCTTTCCCTTTCTTGTGTGCGGAACGAGACCGGCGTTTGACGCGTAGGCCTGCGCTGAGAGGAAGGCAGCCAGAGATTTGTGAAGAAGTGACCGTTGAAAAAAAAAAAAAGAAAAAAGAAACCCCAAAACCCGCACTTTTGGGGTTTTATTTTTTTGCCTTCCCCAAGGATGGTGGGGAGGACCGCAAAACGCCGCCTGGCAGCGGGCAGAGCGAACACGGCGCCTTAAAACGAACCCACAAAGGCGGCGGACGCCCCCCGCCGCGGGGGGCGAGGCACCGGCCGGAGTCGCTGTCGCCGCTGGTGCCCGGGCCGGGGGTGTAACGGGGCCGCCCGGCAGGAACGGGAACACCCGAGGCGGGAAGCGCTGCCGGGGCCGGGGAGTTCCAGGCGGAGACACCGAACTGGAGTGGCGTGTAGAAACAACGGGTTTGGACGAGGACGGGGAAAATGCCGATGTTCAGGTGAAGGGTCCTTCGCTGGAGGCTGATGCTCCCCCACCGCCACCAGATTCACTGGGAGTATTTTAACTGTGGGTTGTGAAGGAGTGTTTGGAGAAAGAGACTGTCCTAGTCTGAGAGACTTTCTGGTGTTCCTCTGTGCAGGTAAAACTGAATAATCATAGCACAAGGGCAACAGTGAAGAAGCATTTATATCCGATACAGTGTTTTCGTACTCACGTTGTTTTGCTCCTCAGTACTGGGGCAAAAATCCCATGATTTCCAGTGGAAGCCTTGCCTTGTCTGTCGGCTTCAGGATTCAGCCACACAGCTGGACACAGCTGTAAATGCCCTGTGACATATAAACACACCCTTTCAGCTCTGGATGGATATTATTTGCACAAAGGGATGGTATCTTAGACCAATGCTTTTGAATCTTCCCAAGGCTTAGGATTTCCTGAATAATGCTCTGTCTTTAATACAGATTTAAAGTGCCTCTCGCGAGCTATTAAATTTGTAATGTTGGATGAATCAACGTTTGTTTTGCAGCTGTGTTTTTGTTTGAAAGTACAGAAATGAAGATGGCACTGGAAAATACGGTAATTCAGTACTGGAATAACATATCTAATGGGTACATGCTCATGTAAGTTTAATGGAAACCAAGTAAAGAGGGCTCTAAAAAAAAATGTATTACTTACTTTTGCTCCAAGTTAATATAAAAGGTCCCAATCCTGTAATTGTTTATGCATTTAGAACTTCAAGTTAGCTATTTGAAATAAAGGGAAATAATTGGTGTAGTAAATGAAGCGCATTCGTAAGTCTTGGTGCTTAATTTAGTACAGTGCAACTCTGTAACTCAAGGGGGGAAATATTTATCTTCCTTTGGTAATAAACTGCAGTTTAATAACTGCCTATTTGGATTTTACATACCCATATGTATGTAGACATACATGTCTATGAATTCACAGGAAAATGTGATTCTAAAATGACAAAGTTGGCCCAGCAGTATTACTTCAGTCTACTTCTGACTGTTACCAATGCATGTTGATGGAGTCTTTCTGTGATTTTAGTAATTTATTTAAGGATTTCTTTTTGTTTCTTGGTGACTTAGTGTGTAAATAAAATGTAAATACTTAAATTTTCCTTTTCAAATGCCAGATATGGTTTAGCCAGTACAAACATCATGGTAAGACACACCACCTGTTTGACTACTGTTTCAGTCAGAATTTTCCAGTGAGAATGTCACCGGACCATTTTATGCCTTTAAAATCACGTTCAAGTAAAAGAATTTGTAGAAATGGCTGTTTTGCTTGAGTACTATGATGTTATCACCTGCACAAGAAAACAACTAAGTCACTGGAAGGTGGTGGTGTAACACACAGGAGCAAATCAGAATTATTTTTTTTTCTTTAAGGGAAATTAACTTTTTTATTCCCTTAGATATTACTGTAATCCACTTTTTAAAAGGAAAGATCAAATTCTTCAATTGCATTCAGACAAGTGGTTCCTTTTGTATTCCTGTTGTCTTCAAAGGTCCACTCACAGCAATTTATTGCAGAATGGAGGCTCACTAGGTTCCTAAAAAATACTTTAGTATGCATGGGGTTCACCTCATTATGGCCGAAACGGCCAGAAAAATGGACAAATCAAGTGTTTCAGAATATTACCTGAAAACATATTGAGATACTTTAAACCTTATTTCTGTTCCAGGCCTTAGTCATGGGGTGGAGGTAGTCCTAATCTGCATGGGAGGAGCTATGCCGTCATACAACCATGACTGTGGCACGCTAAGGAGTGTAGACTGCACTAAACAAAGCTGGTGGCAGTGTGGAGGAGGGCAAAGCTCTCTGAATTATCCTGATAAATCCACACCTATATAGTCCTGAAAATGAACTGCAAGCTTCAGGGTAAAGCTTTAGAAACTAATCCTGCTCTCTTTGATGTCAAGGGAGAATGTGTCTTTTGCCTTAAACAAATGACTGGGCTCCCATAAATCTAAGCTGTTTGCACAGTTCGTTATTCTGAGACTAGTTTTTTGTTCTTCAAAGAGTATTTTAATGCATCTTTAAAAGGCAGGAATTAAAGATCTTCATGCAGACAGTACTGTTTTTAAAATTAATTCCTGAAGCAATTTTCAGGTAAGTTGTAGGTACCTGTCTTGCTGCTGTTTACAACTGCGCACTGAGATAAGCTTTCCAGATGGAAAGACAGCATGTGCGCGTGTACACTGTTGAAAATAGTGGAGAGACCTCTTTCCCCTCTTCATTCTGCTGTTAACTTCCTTGACAGCTACATGTTGTTATTTAGCTTCATAAATTATGGACAGCATGTAATATTACAGTGAAAATACACCTGGCACCAATGTTTTCTTAGAGGTTGCTTGTTGTCATTTGATTTTTTCTACAGGATGAATGAAAAATGTATTGTGCTTTTCCATTTTTGTCTCTTTAAGGGCTGGTATTAACGTACAGGTACCTGTCATTTTAAGTTGTTAATGGGACGCACAAACATTTTTATATTTTACCCTTTAGTAATTTATAGATAGTGGGTATTTCTGGGCAGATTTTTTTAAATAAATGTCATGTGTCAGTAAAAAAAAAAAGTTATTGTTGTATATGTTTTACATTTTTTAATAATTGAACTTTCCTGTAAAATTTTGGGAGCTCACTATCTGAATGTAATATAGTAATGCAATCATCCTAAGTTTAAGTATTTAAATTATTTACAATCTGGTGTTAAGACTGGACTACAACAGTGTGTAGGAGCAATGCAATACAATAATGAATCCTGTATGACAAGCAGTATAAAGTTATGTTCTTCGCATTGAGTTTCGTTCACAGGAGCAAATAATAGCACCATGTAATTAATTCACTGGAGACTATTCACTGTGAGATGTAAGCAACCTAAATATCAGATAAGGCCTTCAGTGGTACAAGTAAAATAAAAAGCCAAGGAAGTCTGCAGACTGAAGAGTAAAATATTTGTACAGTTACTTGCTCTAAGCTTACAACTTGATGGTGACTACTGATTATTATTTTTTTTCTGGTAAAACAGATGGAGGTACTACTTTTTTCCTTCTTCTAATTACTTAGCATAACCTACCAACAGGAATTTAATATGAGTGAAATAATACTTTTTAATTTTTTCTAAGTTAACAAACTTGCAATATCTCTACCACGTTAAGCACGAAGACACAATATTAACTCTATGGCAGATACATCTTTTAAAATGTAAAATGTATACTTGTAAAAAACAGTTCTCTATGGAGTAAAAATAATGGAGGACAAACCTCTAGTGCTTTGATTTGAATGTTACAGTCAGTTCTTATTACGCAAGGCACTACAGATTCTGAATAAAGTTAAAAGATAATGTAAAACGTAATTTAGACTATAAAACATTGTAATAATAAAATACATTATGTAACAGAAAAAGAGGTCAGTGATAGATTACTCTGCTGGACAAGTAGACTGTACTGGTATTGTTACATTAGGGCCTGAAGAACAGACCTAATAACAGTTGTTTTTGTAGGGAAGGTAAATGATCAGTTACACATTGTCATTGAAAGAAATCTGAAATCTGGCTAAAGATGCTCTTTAGGCTCTTTTCTGTGGATTCACCATTGGTGAACTTCAGAAAAGAAGCAGGTACCATTCCTGCTATAACTTCTTTAACTTCTCACAAATTCTGTTTCTTCATTTTTCTTCATTTTATTTTTTTGTTTTTCTTTTTAATTTGAGCCTTATATAACTCTATCCTGTTAAATGTCTTGTTTTAGCTAGGCACTGGGAAAACAACTTACTGTTATATTTTGTAACAGAGATATAGAATTACATGTCAGTTACACAAGAAATCCTGTGTAATTTCATATAAGATCTGGGAGGGTCACTATGAATTATTTTGAGAGAGAAAGATAAAAATATCTGGGCAAATTTTTTTTCCCACTTTTTCAGGTGTAAAGGTAAATCAATACAGCTTCATGGGCCAACAAGTCAATGTGAATATTCATCTTCTGGCACAGGACAGAAGTTAAAAATTGGCCTTAAGGACAGTTGTATTCAGCGCAAGCTGAAAGCCATGCTTTTATGGACTGAAGAAATGCGAGCACATGATATCACACCTAAAATGCCCTGCCACTCCGGTTTTTAACAAACTTGACCATAAAAAGAAGATTTAAGACAGAGATATGATTATGTATGTTAAAAAAGCTTCTTGGGCTTCAGCTTTTAAAAACTGCTTCTTTGAAAGAAAGCAGAACTTTTCCATTCTTCAGATACTGAAGTGTTAAACATCTCTGCAAAAAGATTCAATGGCTACATATAAACTAACAGGTTAAACATGTCTGGGACTGTTCTCTGGCACTGAGGCTGGTAGCCACGCAATGTTTTATACCTGTATTATTAAACCCTTTTATTCTTCAAAACAGGATAGTCACATGCATCTACTGCCCATTGCAAATGGTTCCTGACTCACACTAACTCCCAAACTGTGCCCAGGAATTGTTTGGGAAAGTGCTAGCTGGCATGCTTTTAGCCTGTGTCAAGGGCTCTTCGAACACTTTAATACTCAACTTTTAGAGAAATTATTTCCAATGTCTGTGAATGTTTTGTGGTGTTTTCATTTCCATTGCATTTTATAGACACATCGAAAGCAGTCTCCTTGGAGTGATCAGTCAAAAGGAAGGCAAGAGGGAACCACGATCCCTCACCTAGATTCATATTTCCAATTAACTCTTTATTGAAGCAATTAATCACCTAATTTTTTATCCAAAAACCTGGTAAGAGAAAGTTGAAGTTTGGCTATCAAGTTAGCTATTTGTTCATGTGAAGATATTTTAGAAAGTCCTATATGTGGCTAAAACAGCCTTCTAACCTGCAGCAGATGTCCCTTTTTCTTTTAGACATCCTGTGGCCCTTATGAAAGGATGTTACAGTGAGAACAGGAACTGAAAACACACATTGTGTAATAAAATGAAATAAACATAAGTAACTTTTGCACTCCCTTAAATTATGGCTGTAAACATCAATTTGTAATGAAGATAACTTCTAAAGTGTAATCTATTGATTTTAAGGTAAGAATGGAAAAGGAGTAAGGATAAATAAAACATCATGAACGCTGAGAATTTCTCTTACAACTTCTTTTTTCAAAAAAAAAAAATTATTCATTTTTTTAACTGGACATGTGTTGGCAATTTGCTTCTCAGTGTGGCCATAGGGACAAACATCAGTCCGTCTACTTTGTCAGCGCTTCAGATGTGTGGATGCTCCATTAGTGAGGGAGAAAGCAGTATTAATTTGTCACAGATTTAACTTCTCACAGACTTGCAATGCCATGCATTCTGAAGCACAAAGCCTTTTTTCATTTTTTCTGAACTTTTTACAGGGACAGTAAGTGGTCCAGAAAATTGAATTGTTGACCTGGAGAAGCTGCCTAGACTTTTACAATGCAATTAAATACAAATAACTGTCTCTGTCTAGGTGGTGCAACTTGGTTACAATAGGAAAAAAAAAAACACTGAAAGAACCATACTTTTTAGGAATGGTTAGCATGGAATTCTCAAATAGCCATAATTTAAAAATCAAGTCAAAATGACCTATTTGTGAAAAATGTCCTTTTCTGTATCACGATGTATTTAAATCCTAGGTTTTGATGTTTAAATTTCTGTATTTGTCCTACCACTGTTTTGTAATACCTACATGACTTCCCTCAGGTTTCCTAAACATAATTCATCTTTGAAGAGAAGAATAGCATAGAAAATCTTGGCCTAAGAGGTATATATTTGGGGAAATAACAGGATAATAATGAGCAGTTTTCTTAAAGTTTATAGGTAAGTGGCAATTATTTACAAATCTTGACTATAATGAAAGAACACTGGTGTGCACAGCATTGTTAACTTATAGTTTTGAGTTACTATTGAACGTTTTGTGGACTTGCCAACTTCCTCTACTGTATTCCCAGTAAAGATTGCAATCCAGTGCAAGTATTCATATGTAAGCTGACACTGTGACTCTCCTGAAGAGGCTGCAATATGTATACCTCTGCTTTTGCTACTATTTTTTCCACACAGGGTTCAATTCATTAAGGTGGCGTGGTATCCATACTATTGCTGTTAGATAAAACATATTACAGCTAGTTGTCAGACAGTGCTCTTTAAAATCACTGTAAGCAGTAGTTAAACTTTCTGGAAAAAGAACAGCCTCCACGTGCAAGAGTACATACCACCACCCAAACCAAATACGCATGTGGGTGGCACATGTTTGGTTGGATATTTGAGGATAGGCACGTGTGAGAAAAACGATGTAAAATGCCATAGAAACAGATGCAGAGAAGACACAGAAACCCATACACAGGCCTGTGCAACCACTGGGAATGTAGCTTTATGAAAGATTCAAGATTACTATCAACCAACAAGGACTGGAGACTTTGAGTGAAATCTTCCCATGGCTTCAGAGGAAAAGAATGTATGCACAATCTTTATAAACAGAGTGCATCAAAACGTGTCATGCCGTCATGTATTTTTTCTGACAGAGACAATGCACTAGCCATTCAAGTCAAAGAAGGTAAGAATACCATTCCAATTTTAAAGACAGTTGCTTTCTAAATAGATCCATAGAATCATAGAATCATAGAATGGCTTAGGTTGGAAGGGACCTTAAAGATCATCTAGTTCCAACCCCCCTGCCATGGGCAGGGACACCTCCCACCTCCAGGTTGCTCAAAGACACATCCAACTTGGCCTTAAACACCTTCAGGGATGGAGCTTCCACAGCTTCTCTGGGCAACCTGTGCCAGTGCCTCACTACCCTCATAGTGAAAAATTTCTTCCTTACATCTATCCTAAATCTACCCTCTTCCAGTTTGAAGTCATTACCCCTTGTCCTATCACTACATGCCCTTGTAAAAAGTCCCTCTCCAGCTTTCTTTTTCAATAACCTGGCAGCATTCAAAATATGAATTTTCCTCACAGGAAAATATATACACGTCATAAATTTTTTTTATACTTTCATTCACTGTATTTTTTTCCTGAACTTACTCATTACTTTCCTACCTTCCATGGTTCCACGGCTGTTTCCCCTCATTCCCAGACTTAAGTCAGTCTTGTGTTTACTCCAGGCGACGCTGGTGGTCACTCTCATCTGGTCAAAGTGCTTGTTTCTCCTGCATTTTTGGGGGCAATGTTTATCTTTTCTCTGCCATTAGACTGTGTTTTCCCTGTCTGGGGGAAATTTGGGATATTTTGGACTGTTTCCTTCTTACTCTCTTCCAAAAACAGAGGCTGCATATAAAAGCCCTTCCTTTCCTTCTTTTCCTATGTTGACTCTTCTTCATAAGCAAAAATTACCCAAAATATGAACCTGTACCTTTTTCTCTTAAATAATCCACCATCTTAAAAGATGGTCTCTCTATACGCAATGATCTTACTGGTCTTATTTTTTCTGGTAAGCGTGTTTACAGTCTAGTCAAATGCTCATGGAGGCAAAAGAAGAACGTACTATGTCTGAGTAGATGGTGAATGTAAAACCTGCTTTGGTGGGTATGCCTTTTAATACTATAGAAAAAGGCATTTGTGTTTGAATAATCTTTTGATAAAAAAGTCAGTTAAATAAGGGATAATCTGTTGGTAAAGAGATTAATTGTAAAACTCATGCTATAAAATTTGTATTTCTAGTATAGTATAAAAAGTACTTACATGAAAATACATTTTCAGAAAAATTTATATATGTGCAGATTTGAAATTATGATCTATTTTCAATTTTTTCACACTTATTTCCAGAAACTTCATTTAGACTGTAGAGTGCAAATGTTTCACTTCTTTTATTTAAAATGTAAATGTTGTGCCATGTTTATGATTGTCTGTGAATAACTTTGCATATTGCTTATACTATGAAAACTTGGATGTTGCCTCATAATCTTTTAAAAGTACTGAAGCCGACTGTCCAGCCTAGGGACATGTTAAATAGAGGTGTACAGGCTATGTATTTTGATGTTACCCTCATCTGAGTTTTCCTTAAGAACACAGTTTCATGAAAAATAGGTCATCTAAACAAGTACTAATAGAAGTTTGAGGTGTTTGGTTTGCTTTTGTTTTTTTTGTGTTTGTTTTTTTTTTTTAATTAGATTCATAAAGGTAACTGCAGCTTTTTCTAGTCCATTTGAATTTTGAATGGGAAGCATCAGATTTTATTTTACAGTCAGTTATGATATTCTTATGATCCCCTTATTTTCTAAACCTTCTTAGTAATACCAGCTAGAACTTGAAAAGTCAGACAAATGCTTAGTATTCCTATATTGTTGATAATTAACTCAAAAATATAACATGGCCTTTGGGGGAAGGAGTGTCACATGCATATTTTATAGCCTGTCTGTAAGGCTTTCTTTCATTATTATGAACATTGTATCACACAGCATCCTGATGACAGTGTTACGAAGTTAGTATAAAACTGTGTAACTGTTGAACATTCAAGATCTATCAAACTGATTATCCTTAGCAACTACTTACACCTTTTTTCTCCTTTTCACTCCTTTAATAATCTTCCCTCTCAACAATAAAAAAAAGTGCGTATTTAAATGAAGATTTTTCTTACCAGGTCTTAACTAGTTTTGCCCTCTTCTAAAAGCAGTTCAGAGATGTCTATATGACACTTCTTTATAGCTGGTGTTCTTCACATGTAATAGATATAATTTGTCCAGTTCCCCTAGATTTCATTCAAAATGCTATACACTGATGCCAAAATGCCTGAAATAAAAAAATCCACATGTAATTTCGGGGAAGTTATTGAGCTGTAATAATCTGGCTATAGGAATACAACTACGTGTTTAGGTAGCTGTAGAATAACAGCTAATTATTACCCTCAGGAATATGTTCTCATCTGCAGAAATGTAAAGGACAAGTTCTTATAACTGTATACGTGCCAAGCAAAAAGTTGTTGATCTAATAGGTCTCCTCCAGCATACACACTTCCCTTTGATTGCAAAAACATACTGCAACTTTTTCCTTAATTAAATGCTATTTTTGGTTATGTTGTTAATGTAGAGCTCAAGAAGGGTTCTGGATTGCTAGCTTAGTTCACTGAAGTTCTTGTTTATCCATAAAAACGAACAGCGCAGCAAGGATTAAAAGAAACTTCCTGGTGCCATTTCACTGGTGCACCCCAGAGAGACCACCATTAAGGTTATAATGTAGGTCAATTTCTTGTCTCTTTCTCGAGTATGTCTACTTTCCATATATATACAGTATTACCACAGTACTACTGCTTATACTACTCAGCTGGTGCTTTGGAGTAATTGGGCAGACAAGAAATGTTCTAATTAATCATACAGAATAAAATATCATGTTAAAAAAAAAATTTGTCTTCCCAAAGACAATGCCTCTCCTATTCACCTCCTTTTATGGTCCTAATTTGTTTATTCTGTGTGGTTTTGGTTTGCTTTTAAGTTTCACAGTTTCTCAGAGGAAGTGGGGTTGGCATTTCATAGTTGCCTGGGAAGCACTGCACACGCTTACGATTCTACAGAAATATTTTTAGCATGACGGAAAGCTCCCTCATGTTTATCACTCATAGCTGCTCTTAAACCAGCTGCTTCACGAACATTTTAAGTGCCCTCAGTTTCCTTCTGTCTAGATGCAGATCAAAGAAGCCAGTTCCTCACTTTCTTGAGGAACACTTGTGATAGGTGCCAGAGTCAAAGATGCCACATTTAATAGCAAAAAGTATTCTTTGTATACTCGGACGTCTTAAATCCATCCTAAAGAACACAATCAACATATCCAAGACACTCCAAACCTCTGGTGTGGCCAGGTGTCTGGAAACCCCTCTGCGCCCGAGAACTTAGTTC
>VZSZ01004391.1:0-12793 GCA_013398815.1 Ibidorhyncha struthersii | reverse complement strand
CTCCAGCACCTCGATATCTCTCTTGTATTGAGGTGCCCAAAACTGGACACAATACTCGAGGTGTGGCCTCACCAGTGCTGAGTACAGGGGCACAATCACCTCCCTACTTCTGCTGGCCACGCTATTTCTAATTTCTGCTCAGGACTCCCGTTCGCCAAGCCTGTTTGCTACACCTCTTCTGCTAAACAGCTCTGGGCTCAGATTATATTACTATTTGCACGAGAGAAAGCCACCGGGCTCCTGACGGAGCGGCACCCTGGGCTGCCCCGCCGTGGCCGCTTCCCGCGCCTTTGTCACTCCAAACCCCTTCTCCCATCACCGCTCCCGTGCCCGCCCTTTCCTCTCTCCTCCCAGACCCGTTCAGGTACTCGATGCCTGCGGTGAGCAGCCAGTGAGGAGGAGAGCTCTAGCGATGCCAGAGGGAGAAATCAAAGCGGATCTCGAGGCTGCTAAAGCGCCCTGCCAGCCCCAAACACGCTACCGGGGTGCCGACTGGCCTCCTCCCTCAGCCCGGCCTGAGTGGGACTTGCCCACGCAGGAGAAAGGACAGAGGTGCCCTCAGGATTTTACCTCAGGCTCACCTCTTTTAAGTCATAGGGCTGCTCCTCGTACTTTATAATGACCGCTTATAGCTCTCCTTTTGAAATTTTGTCGTTAGTTTTATAGCGAATAACTAACGATGTGTCGGTAGATTCCCCCCTCCCTGGGTAATGGAACAGTCCGTTGGGTTCCTCGTCGCCGACGCTCAAATTTTAACTCCTTTTCTGCCAAATCCCAACCTCCCCTTGTAGAAGGTTGCTTCTCTCATAGGCTCGGATCCTGCCTCAAGCTCTGCCACACTTTAAAACACCACACACAAGTCAGGGTTGTAAGAACTGTCTCATATACAGCGGGTGAAATGGGGGAAAGGACTACTGACTCTCAAGGTAGACTTAAACGCCACCAGGTGAAGCCATCCCACGTCTTTTCTTCTCAGTAAGTGTTGTGGAAATACGTGACAATGCTTAAATATTGATTGGACAAGCTGTTTTTTTTCTTTCTTTTTTTAAGTTTTCCCATGGACAACTTTGTAGACCCTGCATGGCGCCTACCTGCCGCCCCAGGCCAGCATTCTCCTCACCCCTGGACACCGCGCGTCGCCCTCCGTCAGGGGAGAGCAGTCCCTCCTCTCAGGTCAGCTAAGTCACCTTTCAGAAACAATTCTTTTTTTAATTTCTTTTTTTCTCTTGAGCAATGACTGGAGACATGGAGGTGTCCTGACCTGACACCTGGGGTCCTAACCTGCTTTTCTCAATTTAAGCCCTTAGTGTCTATGGTAAGACAGTATGGATTATGATATAGGCATTCCCCATTGCAGTTGCTGGAGAAGTTAAAGAAAATTGTAGTAAATGCACTTTTAAAAACAATATAAGAGGTCATTTAGATCAAATTTCACAGAATCACAGAATGGTGGGGTTGCAAGGGACCTTTGGAGATCTTCTAGTCCAACCCCCCTGCCAAAGCAGGGTCACCTACAGCAGGTTGGACAGGAACACATCCAGGCAGGTTTTGAGTATCTCCAGAGAACGAGACTCCACAACCCCTCTGGGCAGCCTGAGCCAGTGCTTTCTTCAGCTATCACTCCATTTCTCTATTCTTGCTTCTCCTCAACTTCAAGTGGCAATTCAGGCCCTCAAAAAGCTTCAGTTACCCTAAATAAAAGCATGTACAAAACCTATTGATTTATTCACAGTTCTTAGTGTCTTCAGCCTCTTGGCTATATTGAACACGAGAAACCCCGTTTCCCTTCCTCAGATTGTCTCCTGGGTTCACAGCGCTGGATCTCTTTGGAGTTTTCCCTGACCTTAATGGCTGCACTTAAATGTTTTTCTTTCAGTATTTTCCACCTTTGACATCTTTTCCAGATCAAGGTTCCTTCTTTGGACCACTCTTTTTCTTTCCATTCTCTTTTATTCTCTAATTTCCACAGGATAATGTTCTGAACCCCACTGAAATCTACAGTAAGAGCCATTTAATTTTTTTCGGAAGAAAGGGAGGCATATAGCTTAAAGTAAATGCAGAAGAAAATTGTTACATTTACTCCAGGTTATTAAGGTTATTAGGCATGTGTTGGTAGCAGGGAACATGTGGAAAGAGTTCTGGTGGAAGAACTTATGCAAGAATTTCATGTCCCTTGCGCTAGCGCAGGAGAGCTTTTTCCAGAGGCCTCCTAAGTTATATGAATGGATGTATGAATTACAGCTCCTAGACGGCTTAAAGCCAAGCAAGGTGAGTTACTTATGCTGGTGTCTGACAATTCATGAATATTGGTATCATATTTCCTGCAACAAACTAGGCATTAGAATAGTTAAATGTATTACAGTTGTATAACTTCTTGTCTGAAAAGTGTTGTGGACATTTGGCTTATATTTCAACATTAGGCCTAGTTTTCTAATCTAGAAAGTACACATGGTGTACAACTGCAACCACAACCCTTAAAAGTAAAAAGAGAAGGAAACCATTTCACAAAATAACAACAAAAAATTGCAAGATTTTGTTTAATACAATACATATGAGAAATGTCTGCTTTTGCTTAGAGAACTTTGGTAAGTTTTTAAAAAAGGGTAAACTAGGGTACTGTATTTACTCAGCAAATGTTGTTGTTTGCTTCTCTTCAGTCAAATGTAGAGCTTTCCCCTTCATGTGAGGAAGTGTTGGGAGCAGTGGGAACTTTTCAAGTGGTGGTTGATTCTGTTGACCTCCTGATCCCCTCTCCGGTTAGACTCCAGAAAGGACCTCTCTTTACAGCCTTGCAGATGGCTATGATTCCTTGGGGTTTGTTGTTTTTTTGGTTGTTTTCTTTTTTTGTGTGTTAAAATCCACAGCTTGTTTTTCTTCCTTCAGAAATAAACAAGGAGATAATATAAAACCTTTGTTTCTACTCTTGGTTCAGTCATTCGGAACAGCCATAAACCTTTCCTTGTAGATGGTGCCTTGGCTGCCTTTAGTTGATATTGAAGGTTGTCCATACCAAAGCTTTTTTACAGTGCTTTAAACTGAATGCTCCTCATGGCACCTGTCAGCTTCTGTCTAGTTCTCATGTCAAGAAATTCAGTATTAGGGTTATATTTACAAGAAATGGTATTTAGGTATGGAAATGCATAGCTAGGTCATAAAAAGAACTCTCAACTCCATATTGACATGTGAAGAGAGAAGTGCCACCCTGTAACAGGTGAAATCTAGTTTGGAAGCACGTACACTAAAATATCCCAACCCCAGTAAAATTTTCTGAATAATTACCATGTCCCTCTATTGTCCCTGAAAGTATCAATATAGCTTTTAAAATTTTATCCCTGTTTGGTATAAAATTTGTCCTGGAACCCAATTTTTCCTTTACCATTTCATTAAGAGTTACTGCTTTGAAGTTTCAAAAAGGAAAAGAAGTGTTAGAAGTCTTCCCCTATACTTTGAATTTTTACCCCAAATACATGTTTTTCCATAAGTGTCGTCTTCTTGTCCTTGTTTCAGGGGTTGAGCAAATTATGTCCAGTTGTTTTATTTCCCTAAAATAGTCACGCTAGTTTTGTGGCCCATTAATTTACAGGAAACCCATTATTTGTAGTGAATGTTTACTCCGAGTAAGTTAGGGAGCAGTTTCTAGTTTTTAACCTCCAAGCGTTTATGGCATTCAAAAATACGCTGATTGTTTCGGTCCGAAATGGTAAAAGGTTAAAAAAAGGTGATGTACCCAGAGCTGCTGGGCTGGGTTTTTTTTTTAACATCTCTGATCTGACGTTCAATTTAGTCTCCTAGCTGAGAGTTAATCGATCCCGGGACACCAAGATTCAGATAAAGCGGATAACGTGAAACCTGTCAGTTCGGGCACTCAGTCAAGAACCTGCTCTTCACACTGGCGAAGTCCAGGCGCGTTCCGTGCGCGCCCGCGGAAGGCGGCGCGGAGCCAGCGCGTTGCCGGGCGCTGCTCGCAGCAGCAGCGGCACCGTCGGACGAGGGTAACGCCGCTACCGGCGGCGGCCCGCGGCCCCCGCACGGCCCTCCCGCACCTCCCGGCTCTTTCCCGCTAGGTGGTGATAGAGGAACAGCACCGGCTCCCCTGTTGGCGGGAGAGCGGGTTAATCGCCCGTGGGCTGATAAAAAGCGATACGTTCTCACTCGCGCATAGTCTGTTAGACGTAAGCGGACAGTTGAAAGTCGTTTCAAACAAACTTCTTTCCTGTTTTGTGGAAAGCGCCGTCTATGGTAAGATTATAAAGAAAGATGAATCTTATCATTTGAGTCTGAATAATTAATGTGTAAATATGTGTGGTGATAATACTAATGTGCAAAACGTATTAGGACGCTTTGGAGGAAGATATATTTTAGAAATTTGACATTCTAAATGGCATCAGTCATAATCTTTTGCCTAACTCAAAAAGAATGGCTTAATACAGCACATAGCAATCTATCAATCCAAATGGCATAAATGATTCTGTGGAAGCCCTTAAATTATATGGGAGAGAGCAGTGTGTGGAACTGCTTTTCATACAGGGTCTTGGCTATGTAAAGACAGCAGCAAAAATTGCAGCTGTGACGTACACATACAGGTACTTGTATGAAAAATACATGATATGAACATTAAGCAACTGCATGTTACAGAACTGTGGGAAAGTAATGGTACGTATGGAAAGTAACTGGAAACAATTCAAAGTCTCACACTTTCTCACATGTGGAACGCCAGTTTCTTTAAAATAAAACTGGCAAAAATCCTCATCTCTTGAACAGTCTTATAGGTGTTGGCTGCTTACAAAAGATTTACTCCACGGCTCTTACTGCCCGGTAGTTTTCCTGCTTCTTCCTCTCATCCTCTTCATGTTACCTAATTGCTTATTTGCAAGGCCTGGTACTTCTAAAAGGGTGTGGGTTATCTCAGATGCAGGCTACACCCATAAATATATAACATATGGTATATAGGAGCACTGAATAATAAAGTTAGTTTGGAAAGCTTGGGTTTGGGGTCAGAAAGACAATCTTGCATCTAAGTAAATCAGCTAAGTAAAGGAGAAATCTCTAAATACAGGCTGGAATTGAGAACTCCTAATAGACAAAGGGCACTGTCACCATTGTTGTCTCTGAGACAAGGACATCATTGAGAGTATTTTCTAAAAAAATGAATCTGAGAAATTTTACAAGCCACTGTCAAGAATGTTTGAAATGCTATCCTGCTGTAGGTCAGTGTCTCTAAAATAGGGAGTCAGGTTTTATTACTACTTTGACTTGCTGTGATTGAAAAAGAAGTCTGAATCTTGTCAACCAAAGGATGGAGACATTAATTTCCCTTCCTATCCCATAAGGCCTCATGAATAGCTAATATTTATGGTGCTACATCTGTGTTTATGTAATATTTATGTTTATAATACGTTTTGTGGCAAGTACCTACTATAAACTAGTTTAAGCCTGAACTGAATATTTTAATAACTAAACAAAGGTAACTGCAGTCAACATGCTATACAACTTTAAAAAAATAACAGTGGAGAGAAAGCTAGAATTAAATATATGCCACAAAGTTAGTATTTTTGTGCTATTATAATCACTTACAATTAGGTTATCTGAAAGAATTTTGTTTAGATAGAAGAACAGACTTTGTAATATCTTAGTTTTCATTGTCTTGCCTACAGAAAAGTTTAAAACATCTGAAAAGCTTTTACAGAAAATTTTACACTTTCAGCGTACTGCTATCTGAAAATCAATGGGTTTAGCATTCTAGAATTGGGTATACACACAAAATTAATTTAATTAATTAATTTAATTGCTCAGAATGGTTATACAAATCAAACAATAGCTTCACTCCCTACGCTGGAAAATTTAAATTGGGCTTTGCAGTTTTCTTTGTCAGCATCCAGTTTTATTTTGTGAAATACTAACAATTGTTGAAAATATCCTGGCACAAATTGTTGCTTTTAGAAATAGACAGGAAGTGAGACAGTTTAGGAAACAAAAGATTTTCCAGTATGGATTTTTTTGTTAACAGTATGATTATTGACATCATATAGCAAAACATCCTGTCTGAACCTTACCAGTTCAGACGTTCCTTTTGACTTTCTTGAGAGGTACCTTGACATTATCCTTCATTTTGTCCTACTGTCTGTCTTATGATTGTTCATATGTTCTCTTCACAACATTGATAATTATTATCTCATCTTTATAAGCAGTAAAATGTCTTTTTCTAGAAAAATCTATAATAATTTTTCTCTACTAGTATTGCTCTGAGTAGGACCAGATGACATGGTGATAACATCTCAATCCTGCCTATACTGTAGTCTCCACTGTTAGAAACACCAATAGAGTTGCATTAGTGGATGGAAAACAAATAAACAAAAATCCATACAGACATTTCTTTAAGGTTGTGGCATGTATTTGCTGGAATTTCTACATACAATTTAATTTCCTTTCTTACCTTGACTGATATAAGTGGTTGGACATCTGCTACTGCAGAATAATACTGTCCACCTTCTTATTCTGGCAACATGTATATTTTAACACATTTTTCTCTAATGCCTTATTTAGTTCCCACAGTAATTTCTGCTTCTAATCCAAAGTTGCTGTCTTCATTTTTACAAGATACCATAGTCTTGCATTTCAGAAAGAGCATTTTGAGAGACAGCTAGATACTCTCCATTAAAAGTACAGGTAAAATTAACATTCCACAGTCTCATCACTGAAGTAAATTATTTTTAGAACCACAGTTTTAGACATCAGGTTTCCAAATTTGAAACAGACAGATTTAATGTAGAAATAATAATTAAAAAAAAACGGAAAAACTAAAGTGTACAGCAGGTAGGTTAATAAAATGGTAAAGCAACAGTATTAAAAAAGTAGTCAGTGTTGAGAAAAGAAGTGACTTTTCCATCTTTTCATTATGTGTGTCACCTGCTGCCAACTTTGGGCTTGTGCCAGGAGCTAACTGACATCTGAAAGTATATTTAGTATAATGTAAGAAGAGGTATAGGAGCATTCTGGATATTAAGAGTGAGGGAGAGCTGGATCTGGGAAGATCATGTGTAATAGAAAAATTAAAAGCTGAGATATACCTAGAGTGGTCCAAAAGATTTGTGAAACATGATTTGCCTCTAAAAAACCAAGTTCATGCTTCCCTCTCTGTCAGTATTTATCCATGTGTCCATTATTTGTAGGTTTTAGTATTGTTTCTACTAATTTCCCTGAAGCAAGCATCAGGCTTTCTAGGGTGTAGTTCCAGGTATAATGGGCAAATTGTAATAACAATGATTTTTTTTTTGATGAAGATTATGTTGTGATATGGGAATTATGGGAGTGTTACAAGGTTAAAAAACAAAAATTGTTTAGAATTTTGTCTTTAAATAAAGCAGGTAATATCATTTCAACTAAAGTACTGAGAATAACTGCTTTACACACAATTTTACAGCAATGTACTGAGAACCAAGCCTTAGTCAATGGCATTTAGTGGCAAACTTACTAATTGACATAATATTTAAAATTGTGGTTATGTATCATAACAGATAAGAATACTGCCACTCAGGCCTAAAAACTAGTTTACACTCTTCTGCAATGTGATTTAAGTCCTGATTTTTAAGACTGGCAGATGTGAATTATACTTTCTTAATGTATTTTTATAAATTCCATAAATACAACTATGAATTAATTATTCTCATACTGTGTCTATTCTGTTTTACATCTAGCCGACTATTTGCATGAAGAAACAACCTCCCTATCATGTTTGTCTCTTAAGCAGACTCAGTACATGCCATTGCGCATGTAATATTTTTTTTCATCAGTTCATAGAATCTGATAATCTATTGATTAGGCCCACAAGGATATTAAATAGGAAAAAAAATCCCCTTTTTTTTTTCTATTAGATAATTTAAAAGATTCATGTAGCAAAAGAAAAGCAACTGTATTTAGCAAGTTATTATTTTGATTTTGGAGGACTAATCTGTAGATGTTAATACTCCAGACAAATCTTATTTCTACAAACTATTATAGTATTCAAACTTAGGAGTGGAGCAACAGTTATCTTAGTGTTCACTATGAGATTTCCATTTTTTCAAAGAAACATACGCTTTCAAAGAAACTTTTTTAGGATTCGTGTACACTCCTAAATTGTGTCAGTTTCTGCTAATATAATTTAGAGAAGATGAATTCTGATAATAGAAAGTGTTGCAGGAAAGGATAAAAACAATTTACAATTGTCTTAAAGCATCATTTCGAGTCTGTGCTATGCCCCAGATGGATAAGACTGCAGATACTAGGTCCATGGCCAGGACATATCCAAAGGTGTTTCTATTTCTATTTTCTATCTACATGTCTCTTATGTAATCACATCAAAATGATGAAGAAAGCTCCCTCCAGTAAAATCTCAGAGAAGGTTAATGGTGCAAATACTGCCTGCTGTCCTGCAAAGATGACTCACTCAGTGGGCATAGTACAGCCTCAGCTAGAGCAAAGAAATTTAATTTCTATACTGCATGTCTGCAGTGATGACCAACCCTCAGAATTTGGAAAAACAATGCGATGTGTCTTTTACCAAGGCAAAAGCTTATTTGGAAATTGTATTGTTATATTCTAGTAGCTACTACAGACAGTGTGATTCCTCTCTAGTCTGATCAAGAAAAGAGCTTGCTAAATGATAACTTAATGCTTTAATTTCTATTTCACTGGCTAAGTACATATCCTGCTAGGGAATCTTACGGATTTAAATGTGGACTTTCAGAGAAATTTCTTGCTTACAATTCTGCAACCATTTCATTTTCCTATCTTTCCCTAGGATTCTAACTATTGCTTCAGACATAACAGATGTACTGTGCTGTTATTACCAAATCATATTATTTACCTCCTAGAATGTTCATAAATGATTCATTGAAAAAGACATAAACATAGATACATTCAAATGAACAATACACTAAAATAACGTTCAAATTAAGGTGCACTTTCCCCAAAAGAGACGTTCTAAATTGTATTAGTTTAATAGCTTGCTAAAACAGTAACTAAATGAACTCTCAAAAAGAAAAAATGGGATTAAAAGGTTTTCTTGTTGATGATCTTTCTTGTAAATGATCTTAAGGGAAATTAAATGAAAGTGTAGGGAGACTTTTGAAATTGTACCAGCCAGTCCATTCATTGTCGCTGATAGACATTAGAGTTACAGGTCTATAAAACAACTTCAGAATATTTTTTTTCCTACTGTAACAATGTCATATAAATATATTTTGATGCTCGGGTAGGTATTTGATGATAGGCTAATAATGACATTACCATAGCTTGGCATCTTCATGGCATTATTGAGCTGTTGAAAAAATGTGCATCTGAAATTTGCATCAGACATTTTCTCATTTTAAAAAAGCTCTATTACCCTCAATATTATTTTTTTTTTATGTGGATGATGTGTTTTAGTTTTATGTGTTTGCCAGGTTTAAAAAACTTGCTAACATTTTGCACTGTTTGGAAACCTAGTCAGTAAAGCACCCATTTGTGCAGCAAGAACAAAAACAAATTAAGCAGATAAAAATGAAATGTCCAAGATTAATTAAATTCATTTTACTATGAATAGGACTGAGTTTATATTTTGTTTACAAACCACCATAATAAGTCATTTCTTCTAGTATGGTATAGTTATGCAAAACATATCAAAATAAAGAGGTGGAAATCTTATTACCTTATCAAGATTGTGATCTGTTTGGCCTAACAGTAACTTCAAAGGGTAAGTCTCATGTTTGATATATGAATATAGAATGTTAAACCTGATTAGGAAGGACAGACAGAAGAGGAATAAGATACTACTCTGTATATTAAGATATACGTGCTTGCTCTGAGAGGCAGAATCTGTCAGGAGATAAACCTGTTTAAAGTCCATAGTGGCGAAAAAAGAGAAAAATAACAAAGATGCTTTCATGGTTAGTCAAATATAAAACATTAGTCGAAGGCAATGAGGTAGATGATATAATTTCAGACCAGTCTGAGCTTTGGTAGAAGTACAGAATGTATGTATCAGGATGCAAAGTCTAAACAAGTTCTTGTAACATTCTTGCCAAATTTTTTATTGCGACAGTAAGAAGAAAAACAGGGTGAGGTGCAGCTGATATTGAAATCATGGGTATAGAGTTGTTTGAGAATTTGAAGGGGAAAAGCAATGTTGATGATTGTTGTAGTGAAACTATAGAATTCATGATTCCTAGGAAGAGAGTAAAAATACCATTAGTAAACAAAATCCTGTAGGAAAGGATGCTAATGGAAAAAAGAGCTCAGGAACGCCAGTAGATACTTAGAAAAAAAGTATTAAGGGCATAAATGAGAAGTATTTCAAAGTGAAGAAGGTTGGAATAATAAAATGCAAAATGCAGGATGCAGAATGACAAATTTGTAATGAAAGATCAGGGAGTACTGGTAGCTGTCCTGAATAACTATCAGCAGTGTTGTGCTACTGTCCAATAATCAAGCACAATGCTTAAATATTAATATAATCAGTAAGACATATGAAGTAATATGTCCACTGGATTTGAAACTGATGAAGTATAAATGGGATTATTTTGTTCAGTTTTGATGACTGTGTTTCAAACATGTTTTGGACAACTGGGGAGAAGCTACAAAGGATCAGTGAGAATAACCTGCTGGAAAACATGGTTCACTTAACAACTATGAGTGAATTCAGGCTGTTCAGCCAAAGGAAGGAAGGCTTGAGGAAGCTCTCAGAACTGTGTTCAAATATGCAAAGTATATCTGAAAATGGCAAAGTGAACATCAGTGTTTGCTCTGGATGTGACAAGAAATAACAGCTCAGTTTGCAGGAAAGAAGATTTACGTTAAGGATTAGAGAAAAAAAAAAGCCAGTATTTTCACACTGAGGTAGTTAAATACTGAAGTAGCTGCCCTGGACAGATTGTAGAATCTTTGTCACTGAAGGTTTAAGGACAGGTGCTGTGAATAGTGTAGATCTTATCTTCGGGCAAGAGAATGGACTAAATGAGTTTCCTTTCAATTGTTCAGGATTCTTAGATTTTATATCTAGGTCAGCTGTGAGAAGAAGGTACAGAGTAGTGGCAAGGTAAATAATCGTAGTTTCTATCTGAATGATTGTCGTCTATTAAAGTAGAGATTTGCATTGTGGTTTTAAAAGCAGAAGACCTGCATTTTTAGGTGCCAGCTGGAATGTAAGTTTGCAAGAAAGAATACAAACAAATTTCATGTCTCTAATGAGACATTGATGATGAACATTTTTTTTTTTAATAATCCATTGTATTGTGGAGCTAATGGGATATGTATTGAATGTGTTTCCTGTAGATCCACCGTAATATAAGGAAGGTAAAGCTAAAATTCTTTCTCAAGGAGGACTGATTTGATCTAGTCTTTTGATTTAAAACCTTTCAGATTATACATGTTGTGAAATGGTTTATTTCTAATGAATCTGCATTAGGAAACAGCTGCAGAGCATCACCTGTAGGTCTGATCCCTAGCCATTGCAGTCATCTTGAGGCTGGTCTTGACTGGGGTACTACATATAAAATATTTAAAAATATTAAATTAAATTTAAAGTACGGAGCTGCAGTTGAGAAGCTCTTTGGCCATTAACACTATGCACATTAGTGAATAATAAATTTTATTGCCTTTTAATTTTTTATTGTTTGTTTGTTTTTTTTTCCCACAGACTACAGCAACTCAGATGATACAAGTCTTTCTCAAGTTTCAAACAGTAAGGAGTTTGCTATCAAAAATTGCTTTTTATTAATTGATTTGCTTTTGATACTTTCTGCTTTGTTATTATATTTACTTTATTATTCATGAGCTACATTTCAGGTATTACAAGAGTGGTGTGATAGCTATGATGGTTTAAGGATGTAAGCAAAGCTGGAATTGTCCAAGGTAATCAGGGGCTGTAGATTTTAAGTCCAGTGGTGATGATGATGACTTTCCTGCATAAGCATTGGAAGTAGCTCCCTCTGGTTAGACTGCTTTCTTTTCTTGTGTGTGTTGGGTAGATTCTATTTCAAATGACACATTTCAGTGTCTTCTGTGTTTTAGTTAAGGGATGTAATATGGTTGTGGTATGGTTTTGCTCTGTGTATTTGATGCATTTGTCTGATGAATCATTCAGGGATGATAAGGGGCCTCACCTAAAATCCAATACTGTCAGTACGAATTTCCTGTGCACTTAAAAGGAAATAGAGCTAGGCTGTAAAGAAGTTAGCATGGCTTTAATGAGCAGCTTTTACTCCAATGAGCTGTCACAATTTTGCTCTTAAGTTGTATAACAGAGCCTTTGTATGTTTGTGATATTAGGAAAGACAAAAAGTATAGGGGTCATCTACAGAATGAAATTCACTTTTTCCAAGTGCATGATTTTTATTTTTGCTGTTTAATGTTTTCTAAGGAATGGTAATCATAAAAGGAAATCCTGATTTTATTTCTTTGTATATTTGGTACGGGTTTTTTGTGCCTACATTGACCACTTTAATCAAATGACTAAGTAGCTATATTTAACTTATTTTGTACTTTAATTTTCACAAATGTAGAGAGTGGATCTTGAAGAAGTACAGGAAGAAACATTTTCTAGAGAATTATGTAGCTACTCAGCTTCATTGCATTTTCCAAAGTGAAAAAAATGGACACAATTCTCATGTCATATTCAGTTTTTAATTTCTGCAGTAAAGACAACCACTGTCTGTCTTCTAGACATTTTACTACTAGCACATGTCCTGCTCCACTGTATTACAGATGTATAGGAAGGCTGATTTAAGTCTTCACCTCAGCAACATAGAATCATAGAATTGTCTAGGTTGGAAGAGAC
>VZSZ01004390.1:77921-119814 GCA_013398815.1 Ibidorhyncha struthersii | reverse complement strand
AAAATTAACCACATACTTTGTAATCATTCATAACAGTTGGAATTGTCTTGACTTTTAAAAGACTTTTCTCATTAGGCAACCCTTTATTCCTTGTAAAGCATATTATTGATCTTAATATGCGGAAAATGCCATAGCTAGCAACTCAGAATGTCTGTGCCGTTTTTGCTAAACAATGAGAATTGATGAGGTTTGGCAGGACATTAAAATATTTAACATTATAGCTTTGAGAAGGCTTTCATGTGTCTGTACTAATAGGAAAATCTTTTAACAGGAAAAATGTTTTTCTCTGCTCCACTAAAATCTCCAGTGAGGGCTGATTGTATTTGCATTAAACCCGATGGGAGGTTCGTTACTGACTTCAAAGTCAATTCCAAGAGGAATTCCAGTTTGGAAAATTATCACTAGGAAAAAAAATCTCAGCCTTTCAGTCACATGACTAGTGCCATTTAACTCATCATTTCGTTACACGCCCTGATGCTTCGGAAAGCATCTGGGGCTGGGACATTTGGCTTCGCTCAGAGAAGTCGCACATTAGCAGCCTGAGCGCGGCAGAGATGCTGACTCCTCCCCCGTCGTGTCATCTGAGGCATGTGAGGTGGACCAGGTTCCGCTCCCAGGGGTGCCACAGGCCGGTGTCACATCCCTCGAAGGGTCTACCTTTGAGACACTTTTTTTTTTATTATTTATCTTATTTTTACTGCCCAGATCTCCGTTCTCACTACCCAAACGTGACTGGCAGGGCTGAGCTCTGGTGCCTTGGCTGATTCTCTGTCCTTGCAGCATTATGTGTCGGGTACAGCTCTGGGGGAGGAGTAGAGGAGGCAGCAGGGTGTTCAGAAACCAGACCGTCACTACGTCGAGCATTACAAGACCTAACCAGGTAGCTGAGACGTGGAAAGCATATCAGGTTCCATCGCTTGACTCAGCCAGCAGTATTTGCCATCCGGTCCCTGGTGAGCTGCTGAAGGGCTGTGGCAGCGCCCTGGCAAAATGGGGCCAAAGAATCATAGAATGGTTTAGGTTGGAAGAGACCTTGAAGATCATCATCACCATCATCAGCTTAGGGCTGCAAGAGCATCTCCTGGTGCGTCTCGCTCCCGGGAGCCTGAGCACCGCCTCGGGCTGGTGGGCGCCAGCGCTGAGCCCTGCCATGCGTGCATCCTCTAACCAGGCGTCTTTGCGCTTAAGATGAAGGAGGAAAATTCTTTAGGCTAACTAGGCGGCCTGAAAGAAGGCTGTGATGAAAAGGAGATTGTAAAGTTCATGCCTGTCTTCGTCTTTCAATATCGAGCTCATGTGAGGGCACTCCATCCTCTGGGCACCTGTAGTACAAAGGTCCTTCTTGCCTGCATTTCTCTTAAAAGCTCTAAGGGCAGAGCTCAGGGGCCCGTTGAGGCCTCTTGGACCTTTTGTAACATTAAACAAGGGCTGGTACTCTTCATTTTAACTGTGGAGCTCGTCCCCAAGTTTTCCTGAGGTGAGCAATTTAATTATGAGCACCATGGTATCTGTGCAGACCAAATTTGCTTTATCGTGTGCAGTCTTCCCTTTACCCCCCGAAGGACAGCACCTCTTATAAACGCCAGCAGGAAAAGAACAAAACGTACCGTTGGTATCCTGTAATCATATTTATTCCTGTGCACAACAAGCTCAAACGCTGGGTTCCTTTAATAGCTTTTTCCATATTGGACTCTTTGTTTGGATGTGGTTTTCCTGATGTATCCTAGTAACATATTTAGTTAATTTATATTGTGTGTATGTGTAGACAGATATACACACATCCATATGTATGCACACACATAGTCCTCATTAAGTAAGTGTTAAACCTCCCACAGCAGAGTTGGGTTCGGAGGGCGAAGGGGCTGAAGACGAGAAGTCTGTTCCCTCCGCAGAGGGGCACCGCAGCCACCGGTCCGGGGAGGCACAGGCAGCCCCCGGGGGTTCCCGAGCCCCCGCGCCTCTGCTGTGGAGGCTGCTCTGACCTGTGCACCCCAGGCTGGACCAAAAGCCTTGTTTCTCACTGGGAGCAAAGTGCCATGCTCGCAGTCGCTCCTGAGGGGCTGGCTTCCTCGCTGCCCCCCGTCCCTCACTGGCTCGCGCAGAGCCCGGAGCGCCTGGCCGGTCCCTTGGTAGCGGAGGGGCTGCTTGCACCTACATTGGCCGTGCGCAGACTCGATCCTTAAACCGTTAGAGCATCTCGGCTGTCGCGAGACAAGCTCCAAACCCAGAAACATTTGGCGGATGACGAAGGAAGGAATGATTCCACATATTTCACCATAAAACACAAACGTAGCCTACTTGTCCGGCGTTAGGAGAAGACTCTCTTGAAGGACTCAATCCTGGCCATCTGTCTTTATTAAAACAAGTGAGAGCTGGCTCCAGGGCGACAATACGCACTCTTGGGAAAGCCACACACTCCTTATCCTCTTCTTTTTTTTTTTTCCCCCAGGCCCACAAGTGGATCGAACAAGTCCTGCACTGTCGTATTTACTCTACGGCAAAACTCCCTTTGAGGAGGATTCTGCAGACCGAGGAGTCAGGCCCGGGAGCTGAGGAAAGGGCATGAATAATTCCCTTCATAGCTGGCTTAGAAAAAGCCAGCTGCTTTGTACAGTCCTGCCAAAACTAAGAGGAGATGGTCTGAGGTTAAGAAACACGCGGGATAATTTTCATACCAAATGTGAAAAATGAGAAATTGCTTTAACATATAGTGACTTGCCGTAAAAATGCGATACGTGTTTCCTTCCAGCTTTAAAAGGAGACTTTATAAACTCTACCGTCTTTGATTTGTTAAGGCAACTTTATTTTATTTTTTTTTAATTCATAATTTTGTGAGAAAACATAATGAAACCCGTGATGTTTTTATGATCCCGATTAGTGCTTCATTGTACGAGTATTTGGTTATTGGAACATACACTAAATATTGCACCGTAAAATCTGTTGTGACTTATTCAATATCTTTTGGAATTAATAAAAAAGAGGACAAGATTGCAAAAATGGTATTAATTTTTATTTTATTTCATTTAATAAAAAACTCACTTGACTGCACAGTCCTTTGCTTTATTTTCTCACTTATTGTGTATATATTTTAAGAAAAATGTCTGTTGCCTATCATCTATCTAACACTAAGAACTGATGCTGTTATTAATAAGTTACTGAGAAAAATAAACCAGTTTTTGCACTTTGATTTCTATCACTCCTGGTGAGTGACTCTTCTGGAATAAACATAGCTCTAACACATGTAAACAACACAGGAAATTAATAACAAAATTCTTTGGATTTCTTTCAGATGCCGCATACTTTATGTAAATATATGTGGCTTTCAATTTCAATGATTTTCCAGTAAGTAATAAACTTTGCTCATTAACCTCCTCTTAAACTAAACATTTATTACTTCATAAGTGTTATTTCAACTAAATCAAGTGGATGTTCTTGGTAAATTAATGCAACAGATCTGTTCAACCAGAGAGGCGGGATGGCTTCTTTTGAGCTGGGAAAGCTCTGAGTTTCTACTTAAACTTCAAGGGAACGAGATGCAGTATAACATGTTGATTTTTAATGTGAAAAACGCTGATGATATCTTTTTTAAATTAATCTACCTTTCCCTTATAAGCTCAGTGGTAAAACATGGGAAAAATCCCATAAAAACTTTTTAAAGTTACATGTATCTGCTCTGTGAACCTTGGGTTAGTAGTTTTTCACAGAACTGGCTTGGTGGGGCTTTCTCACTACCAGCTGTGATTAGTCAATATTTTCCTGGAGCGACGAGTGGGGTGTCTTNTGAAAAAATACATATTAAGAAACGTTGTCCTCCCGTGATTGTCACCGTATACATTTGACTTCTAGAAAGTTGTCGGCACCGGCCGCTGTGGAGAGCCTGGACCTCAGCAAACCCGCTTCCAGGGGTATGGCTGGGCAGCTCACCACGGGGAAAAAGCCCTGCCACGCCGCGAAGGTTTGGTGTGGGCCACCACAGCACCTTGGCCGCCCTTCCTTCCCTCAGAAACCCCTGGGGGGTCAGCCGGGGGGGACCGCGGGAACCCGCCTCTCCTCAACCCCAGCGTCTCGCCTTGGGATGGGATTCGGACAATCCCGCTCTGCTGCTGCGCGCTCCGAGCCCGTGTCCGCTCCTTTGCCAGGCAAGAGCCCGGAGGAGGTGGCGGCGGCAGGGAGGGGGCACGGCGTGGGCATCCCTGCCCTTGGGGGGCATCTCTGCCCTTGGGGGGCTGCCAGCACGCAGGGGGGCTGCCGGCGCCGAGGCCCCTGGGAGATATTCCCTCGCTCCGGCCGTGTCAGATATCAGCGCACGGCTCAGTGTTTAACATGAGCGTTAGGCTTCTGGACTGTATCTCTTAATGAGGCGCAGGCTGTCCTTGGGGGACAGTGAATCATCGCGTTTCTGGAGCGCGAGCTCGCAACCAGCAGCACTTATTTTAGGGATTGCGTTGGCCGGGAGTCCGCGTAGGGCGACATTAGCTCTGATTGCAGGAGTCGAGCACTAAAATCTCTTACCCCAGATATTAGAGTTTTTGGTTTCTTTTTGGTTTTATTTTGGTTGGTTCAATGGGATTCGCTTCAGACGTGACTCATTGCCACTTCCTGCATCTCCACCATGGCTCCTGCAGGACCCTCAGCCGCGGAGCATGGCTTGCACCCACTTCAAACACAATGTGAATTCTCATGTATATTTTTCATACTGAGGCTTCATTTAAATTGAACGTGTCAGACCAGAGGGTATGCAGTACACATCCTTGGTTCCTTTAGTAGACTGAAAAGAGAACTACAAAGAAAAAAAAAAGGCGGGGGGGAGGGGAGAAAAAGAGAGAAAGAAAAAAACTTCTGGATATTTAAAGGAAGAAGTCAAATTCCAAAAGCTCACAGGAAGCCAAACTCTCCAGGCACAAGAAAAGTGACATTATCCAAACCAAACCTTAACACAGCATGGAAATGTGATGAAGAGTAGGGCTGGTATTTTCAGGGAAGCTATAGACATGTATGTAAATACAATCAAATTGGGAACACATTCGAGGGATTAAAGAGATCTGCGTAGCACTAGAAGAAAGAAGCAGCAGATGTAACCGCTAACAACAAAAGAAGGGATTTCTGGCCAAAGTTCAAGATTTTCTTGCACCCAAGCCCATTGTTGCAAATGAATCTGGACACAGTAAATAATTTGTAGTGACTTGTAGATCCAATTTCTTTTTGTTGTTGTTCATGAACTAGCTACCATTTACCAACATGCTGACTTTTACAAATGAGTTCCTTCAGAGCCGTTCAGCAAACACGTAACGCAGATGTATTTCCATCGAGGCAGTGTCACTGCTCTATTAAACCGAGCTGCTACAGTGGCTGTGAGGTGGGCAGTGACCAAAAAACGTTGAGGACTGAAGGTGACCAAAAAGTTCTGAGCCCCCATCAGCAGATTTCCAGCAGCAGAGAGGCACGAACTCGCACCACGCTGATATTCAAGGTTCAAAGAGGTCCCAGGGGTCACGCTTCACGTAAGACTCTCTTGATGATGGAGGGGAGGTACCAGATGGGGAAGACGCCTTGACGGAGCCGGGGGGACCAAGACCCATCAGGACAGTCCGACACTGATTTTAGTTTCCTGGTGTCTGTAGTCAGAACTTTCTGGCTATCTTAGCCATAGGTATTAAACAAGCCATTAAAATTGGGCTGCATAATTAGAAAATTTTGGCAGGTCAAGACAAGCATTAAAACAATGATAAATAAGTCACCTCATCTTCTACGCATAGTTCAGAGCATCCCAAACACATGAGCAGAACGCCCAGTCAAAATTAACCTGGAAATAAGACCCACCTTGACGAGTCTCTTACTTCTACCGGTCACCTGAGAAATATCAACAGTATTTTTAACATTATTAATTTAACATTCCTGCCTGTCTGTTGTGAAGACCAGAAGTCTGATGGGTTCAAAGAAACACACGGAAATGTTGCGTTCAGTGTCCACACGTACTTCACAGGTCCCCACAGCAAATACTGCAGTCTGTTAACTAAAAACTAGTGAAAAATAGCAATGCCAATGCAGATGACGGTCCTCTGTCTGCAACAAGGGGGTCTCTGTCTCATGTTATTCAGTGATCCTGAAGGGCGGAAGGGGCTACCATATTGTCCCAGCAGGAGACAGCGAAACAAATATCTTCTGTCCACCATTATTTTTAAGGGACTGGCAGCATCAGACCTTCTCGGTCTGGGAGAAAAGGAGCTATGGGGTGGTGAGAAAGTGGAATTTTTCTGGTTCCCACATGGGTTTTCCAAGCCGATGCCACTCCCCCGCAAGGCCTGCCCTGTGCCGGGTGGCCACTGGCCGCCCGGCCACGCGGTGCTGCCCCAGGACATCACCACCGCTGGGACTTGGGTCTGCAGACCCGCCGCCGGTGGCCGGAGGTCACCGCTCTGCCTGCCCTCCCTCCCTGCGAGCCACCGCGTCCTCTCAGACGGAGCCCAAACCAAAAGCCCCAGCTCTCATCTCCTTTACACTGGGGATGGCAGTAGATTAAACGATGAAAAAGTCCAATGTTTTGTTCTATTTATTACTCAGAATGAAAGTCACACTTTGGCACACAGTACTTTTATTTTTGTAAGATCCTGTTCTGTCAAACAAAAAAGGGATAGATAAAGGAATCAATCAACGTTATATATAGATTTGCACCACCCTTTTAAGGTCTAAAAGTCTACATTCAAGCATTTCCATTAATGATCCAGGATGCTAAACAATTTTTAATATCTTATTACAAAGCTTTTCAGCTTGCTTTTAACAAAAGGAAAAGCTGGTTTAATATATGAAGCCTGAAAAACTGCCAACTATAAAAGAACATCCCTCTTTCCTTCTTTTTTTTTTTTTTTAATTATTTGAAATGCTTCTGAATTCCCAGCATAGTTATTGGGATCCAAGGTTATGATCTAAGAGAGAAGATATGTTCCTTTAATTAAAGTAGCCTTTTACATTTTTAAAGAAGGTTACTTTTACAACATTCATATCACCGTTTATGAGCTTTGGGAGGACGAGAGGCTCTGGGGATTGTTAATGACATACAGATAGCCATATGTTCCTCTCACCTCCGCTCTTTTCCCTGGGACTGGTTCTTCACTGCTTGTGCCATATGCAAAATAATAATAATCTACGTATTTTTTATGGTGTTTTTCAGTCTTTGATTGCAAAACACTTGATGCTTAGACTACAGATGGGAGACTGAGGCACAGGAGATGGGTTGATCTGCCCCATGGGGTCACACTGTAGATTCGTGGCAAAGCCGGTCCCTGAGCAGTACCCTCCTGAGTGACCCATGCTGGGTGTAAAACGTTATTGTCCGAAACTGCTGGTGCCTCCGCAGCCCTTTGCTACTGCGGATGCAAAGAACGGAGAAGCGCATCCATTAATTCCAGTGACTTATACCTCCTCGAGAAGAAAGTCAGCCCCAGAGCACCATCAGTGTGATCAAAAAAGAGCAATAAGAGATCATCATCATCTAATGGGTATCTAATAAGAGATCGGTTTGGCAGTTTCATCCCAGCTTCAAACAGACCGGTGTCTCCAGAGCGAGGCTCCGGTGGCTGTGTGGGAGCTGTGTGCCAGCCGGCCGCCCAGCCCCGCCACCACCCAGCGCTCCTACCCCCAGGTCATTTTTTACCTACTACATCGTCAAAGCAAATGGAAAGCTGAATAAGCCACCCAAAGCTACGCAACAGCGTGAGGAACTCCATACAAAGGGGTCTCTGGCTCTCACCAGGCAAGTGGTGAAGCAGTTCGATTTTCTTCTCTTCCTCAAAAGTTAGGGCATGCTGACCTCCCTCAGAGCCACAGATGTACTTAGGAGGTCGAGCTCCGTGCCTAATTACCAGAATGCTGTCTATGATGGAGCCTATTTTTAAATAACTTCCCTTCCGCCTTTGAAATCAAAGAGAGAGTATGTGATGTAAAGAACAGCCTAGGTCCAGATAAAGTTTTAAAACTATAGGAGAGGAAGTAAAGAACAAGTAAAGGAAGAGAAGGAAGGTCTAGCGGCCAAGATAAGGCTCATAAACTCCCCAGGTGTAGGGGCAGAGGAGTCGTCAGAGCGTCAACCCCGCACCTATGGTGGGCCGCTAAATTCCACCCATTCAGGCCAGCAATGGGCTCAGATGGGGTCCTGCAGCGAGAGCCCATGGCACGGCCCCATTCCATCACAGCCTCAGCGACAGACTAACCACCCGCTCACCGCAGTGAGAGGAAACTTTCAGGGATGTGGGCGGAAATACCGTGAAAGTGAACCAAAAAAAAACTTTCCTCAGAACTGTCCGGGGTGAGAAGCACGTCAGGGTCAAAGCTGGAGCATCAAAGGTTGTGCCTATAGCGTCTCGTTCACCGGAGGCTTGAGCCAGCCCCCCCGGTGACCCACAGCGGCTGGAGCAAACCTCTTCCCCACGGTCGCAGGGCGAGCCCTGCCATGTGGGCTGGGGACAGGCTGAGCCGCCGTCCCCCCCCGCGTCCCAACTGCACTGCCACCCCTGGGGAAGAGTCACTCCGCCAGAAAGGTCTGGGTTCGCAGCGGAATAATCCTTTTTTTTTGTCGGGGGGACACCCCCGATGCCACATCTTCAAGTGGCAGGAGGTCCCTTTGCGTCTCCGTGTGCCGGGAACACACAGCGCTGGGGAGAAAAAGCGAACCCAAGGTGGAGGCTTCCCCAAACCCATCATTCCCCTCCTCCCCTGCTACCGCCACAGCGGTTCGCGGGAAAGAAGCAAGGAACGCATCAGGCGGAGGCGAAACGGCAAAATGAGACTGCAAAAAATAAGACACGCACACCCCCCCCGCCCCTTCCCTTGGCCGTGAGCAGGTTTGCCTTCTCTCGGCAGGCTCTGCTTCCACGCGCAGCCCAGCACCTGGTGCGAGCCTGGCGTGCAGATGGCCCGGCCGTGGGGCGCACGGCGCGCAGCCCTCCCAATCTGGCAGGCAGCTGTTTCGGCTTCTTTCTGCCAGGCTGCCAGCTCAGGATTGTTTTTACTTTTCCTTCCCCTTTTTCTGCTCCCTCCGTACTCAGCCTTACCCTCCGCGATGTAAATTGGAAGAGCAGATGTATAATCTGGGAAATTTTCCACATCCATCTTTTAAAGAGGAAGGTGGATAAGCTAACTCAGCTCTTTAAGGCCCCAGTTCGGAAAAAGCACTTTAAGCACATGCTTAAGTCCTGTTGATTTAGGAAAGGCAAAAAAGGCCGGTGATTTCATGGGTCTTAAACACATGCTTATGTGTCCTTCCTGAAGAGCAGCACGCACCTGAACAGTGGCCCAATTATGCCAGTGCAGAAGGCACAAAAACGAGTGTTCACTGTAAAATCCACCAGCGGAGTAACGCCCCGGTTTAGCTCTGTACAATGGTCACGGTTTCATTGATTTTTAAGGTCAAAGCAATGTGCTGACTCTAGAGTCTCGTTAGCATCAGGGCGACCAAAATCAAAAGCAAATACCTAAATCCCGGTCGCTCCCGAATCCTCCGAGCTCTTCCTCTGTCAGTAAACCCCTGCAGCCCGTACCCCTCAATAAAAACACGGGCGGCGTTACCTGAACAGGCACACCGGGATTTTAGGAAGGAGAAAATGCAAACAGCTGAGGGTTCTTCTCTAAGGATGGTCCCCACCAGATGCTGAGATGAGATGTTTGCCTCAGCTGCTGCAATCCCGCAGAGAGACGCGGCACGGCACAGGCCGTGCTGCTGGTCAGTCAACCATGCCTGGCTGCCGAGATGGAGAACAAGGACAAGGTGGGACCCCTCTGGGCACCACTTCTCCAGAGGCCACCCCGAGGTTGGCCCTGCTGTCCCCGGCTGTCCGCGGTCGCAGCTTCTCGCCACGCCATCAATGACGAGAAGTGCTTTGCGGGCTGTCATGTCTGGAAACACCTTCCAGCGCCCCCGTGTGAAGGAAAGGTGGGTAAACTGCCCCAGCCCAAGGAGCTGCCATGGCGGTTCCCACGGCCCTGTCACTGGCTGTCCCCTTCGGTCCCCATGCCTGTTGCCACCTGAGCTCCGAGGCCCGGGCTCCCTGTGGCGCGGCGCGAGCCCACCAGCTGCCCCGGCTGCTGTTAATGAGACAGGCAGAAGGCTCATCTGGGTATTGCGGACACGGTCTCCAAAATGCCTAACGAGCAAAGCAAACACGCGAAGCAGAGCTAGCTCCTGGTGCTAATGAGCAATCATCACCGCCATCTTCAGGGTCCTCCTTCCAGGGAAGGAGACTTCCAGCCTTCACGACTGCCATGCCACAGGTCAGCGAGCACAGAGCTACAAATACAGAGATTTGGCTTCTGTTGGAAGCCTGCTGGCTCGTGATTTCTGCCCAGAGCTTGCTGTCAAGGTCTCCGTCTGACCTTGGGCTTGCTTTAGGCGGTCGGTCTGGAAGAGCTGGGGAACCTCCACGTTCTTGGTGCTCTGAAGTCAGGTATCAACAGGCACAAGTCACGCCAAGGACGGAAGGAGAAACCAGGCTGGAGAAATTAATAAGGAGGCACTTTTACCTTGTTTTTTCCCTTAATCGTGGCTTGTGGCAGATTATCAGAGATCAGCTTTCCTTGCAGCTGCCTATACTGTACTTGACCTATGCGGAAAGAAAGAATTTGGTCCCCAAGCTTGGAAGTCAGGAACCCTCGCCTAGCTCTGATTTCTCTTAAATAATTTTAATTAAACAAGGGGGAAAAAAAAGTGAACTGACAGTTATGAATAATGAAGTGAAAACGGGCTATGAATACAATGAGAACTAATTAAACAGTGAGGGTAAGACCATGTTGATTTATTTCCCTTTTTTTGGTGTGTGTCAGACTTTTAAATGAAATACATGTGCATTAGGCCTAAGGAGGGATTTAAATCTGCTGCACACACTTTCCTTCAGAGCACAACGCATGACAGATGTTAGTCACATCACTCAATGCACGGCGGCACCAGTGAGCAGCGCAGGGCAGGAGCCCCTGCGGGAGGGCGCAGCAAATGATGGCGGGGAAGTACGTTTGACCTTCTGTTACGGATGGTCTTGCACAAGTGCGCGCTGAACCTGTGGCACAGCAAGGACCGTAAAGCCAAATCATTCCCAAATGCTGCGATGCTTCAGCCTGTTCTAATCAAAGTATCTGCGTTTCCCTAGTGTGTTACTACTGAAGATGTGCAAATAACAATCGCAATATATTGCACCGCAACGAAAATGAAATCACCGGCAAGGGACCGTCCCACAGACCACCTGCAGATTATATATTATTTCTTTTCAGAAAAGCTGGAGCAGAGGGGAAAGGGGATTGTTTTATCCCACAGAAACTGATGGCAGCAAGCTGTAAGTGATACAGGCAATATTCATTCCTCGCTCCCAAAGAGGGGAGCAAGGGCCAGCTACAGAAAATTAGAAGGCTTTACTGAAGACTTTCCTGGATGAATTCCTCCACAGGCTCCTTACTGCTGGTTTCGAGGCACAGGACAGCAGGAGCACGGAAAAAAGGTGACCCATACAGCAGCTGACCGAGTAGGCTCTGCCTCCCCTTGCCCGGCACTGTGGATCCCGCCCTTTCGTTAGCACTCATAGACCCCTGCCCGCGTGGAGACGGGTGGCTGAGCATCCCCCAAATATTCTTGAGAACTGGCTGCCTGCCTCCGAGCTCGGGACCGACTCCAGGCTTCCCAGGTTCTGCAAAACATCCCTCTAATTCCCTCGCCCCGCGTTCGCTGCTTGTCCGCACTGTCTTCGAGTTTATCATCTCCAGCAGAAAACGTCACCGAGCTGGAAGGGCTGTTAACACCCAAACAAACCGTACTTTTTCCAATTGTCTCACGGAGCGGATTGTGTGATGTGGTTGCTGTGGAGACTGTCAGAGCCGCGGCAGTATATCTGAGAACGGGTCACTTCATACATTCCTTGCTTCTTACGCGCTTCCCTAAACAAGAGCCAGGGAGGGAGGAGGCAGAGGTGGGTGGATCTTTGACCCGAGCCGCCGCGGCGAGTGCAGGGGGCTACACCTGGTGCTTGGGAAGCCCCTTTCAGCCCGTCCCCCAGTCTCCTTCCCTCTGCTTAGAGGGACTCATGGCCACATACAGACCTTTGAAGGCCCTTTGACAGCCCGTGTTCACAGAGCCGCAAACCGGTTTGGCCCATCTAACGCAAAAAAACGTGGTTTTCCTCAAAACGGAAAGGCTGTATTTTCACGGAGCTCACTTGCGCACAGAAAGTCTCATGTACGAATCTGCTACATGCAGTGAAAATGTGCCCTTTTCGTGCATAAAGCCCCAACTGTCTACTAACAGTGCTAACACACTGACATCATTCTGCAAACATTTTCACGTAATACGGGCTCTGACAAGCTTTGTTTCCACTCGGGTCAAATTACTTGGAAAAATCACACTTTTCCCATTAAAGAATCATTTTCTTTTTAAGCAGTTTCCAAGGTACTCCACCCCACCAACTTCCAGTTGGAGCCGGCTCCCTTCGCTTGGCCGGGTGGGATGGCCAGAGCACTGCCGGTCCTCAGTGCCGGGGCAGATGCGCTCAGTGCGACCGTTAACGGAGACTACAAGTGCTTCAGTACCGTCAGCTCTGACCGCCGCCTCCAGCCAACAGCAGTTAGGAAGCTCTGCATCTCGCTGAACAAGAAATTCGTGGCAATTTACAAAGCAACACTTTCGCTCCCTACGTTTTCTCAGAGATTTCAATTCAGATGAGCCCTGCACAGGGGTCATTTGAATAAATAAAAGCATCCTAAGCTGCTGAGCCAGGGCCAGGTTTGCCGATACGCTCTGGATGTTTTGTATTTTCCAACAGCACAAACCCAGCTCCCAGAGGCCAGTTTATAATATATAATNATATATATATTATATATATAATATAATAATATTATATTATATAATAATACATAATAAACTGAGAGGAACAATTTTGCCTACAGAAAAAGGTGTCACAAATCTAAGCGGAGGAGCAGTGGAGATTTGATAAGCGCTTTGAAGATGAAGAGTGACGTAATTGCTAACTGTTGTGTTGTTAATTACCCTTGGGCATATTTTCAGCAAGGGTGAAACCTCTCTTTTGTGGCCGTGGGTTGGGCTCCTGATCGGGCTGCAAAATGGAGCGACAAGAACACATCAATTTATTTCTGTATATGCCTACTTGACAGTAGCTGGAAATTCATAGCTGGAAATTAAGGCTCAGTTTTTATTTTCACGCAGTCTGCGCAAATTTTGGGAAGGAAATTAAAACAAAAACACACCCCCAACCCCCCTATGACTAAGAAATCAGTCTGTGTACATTATCTTCTCTGTAGGAAAAAAACTTGTTTTCAAGAATTTTGGCTTGATTATTTTTAGTATGGGTAATGACCTTAGTGTCACTTCCTCTAGGAGATTTGTGCTCTGACACCTTTGCACTTGATTCACTTCCCGAATTGCCGAGTGACGCTAAAGTGTTTTGTAAGTGAAAAGGCAAAGTTCAAGCACCATCCACATGCAAACATGTGGCTTTCAAAAAAGCTATAAATGTTGACTCTTCAGTCTCACTAAGATGTATTTTGCTCTGACAAACAACTTGCTTCTATGAGCTGTTATAATCTGAAAGGTTGTTTCTTTTTTTTAAAAAAAAAACTCAAAAATAATACCCGATGTTTTCATAGGTTCTTTTTTTTGCCGAATTTATTTATTTTTATTATTTTTATAGAAAACAGGCAGTTTTGTTATCCCCATTTTACAGATGGGAAAAATGCAGCCCAACTAGAGTGAACTGGTCACGCACCAGACCGATGGCGAGGCCGGGAGAGCACCTACGGCCTCAGGGGCTCAGTACAGTGCTTTGACATAAACCGAGCAAAGCTGTTATGCCCCACATTTTTATAGGTTTGATGACTGTGTGAAAGGAGTTGAGATCCCTCATAAAGTCATTTCTTTAGCCCACGCATCCTACAGAATGTGGAAGAAATGCCAGCTCAATATGGATTTCTTCAAACAAGAAAAATAACACTGCAGTGATACTGGATGTGATTCAGTCAAATGGTTTTCTTTTGCTTTGTCTCCATTCCTTTCTGCACATTATTTCTGTTTGCGTCCCTGCTGCTGTATTGATCATCTAAATATCCTCCTGGGGAATAGGTATGTACTTCTCTTATTCCATTTGCGGTACCAATGTTTAGAAGTGAGATTATTCACGTTCTCCTCTGCCTAATAAATTATTATTCTAAAGTAGTTTCATTAAGTACTGTACTAAAACTTTTTTCATTTCACTAAAAATTGCCTGTAAAGATGGTCGCAATGGTTGCTGCATAAACACAGAATCACAGAATCACAGAATCGTTAAGGTTGGAAGGGTCCTTTAAGATCATCGAGTCCAACCATTAACCCAACCTGACAAAACCACTTCTAACCCATATCCCCAGGTACCATATAACATATCATAACCGTACCATATAACCTGGACACTTTGTGTCCTGCTTGGCTTAACGAAAATCAGAATTCAGACAGAAGGGATAATGACATAGATACTGCATAGAAGCATGGGGGGAAGAACTGGAACCATTCTTCATTTGTTTGTAGTGAAAAGTCAAGATACTGTTTTAAATTATTGGGGTTACATAGAGGCAGGCAGGTGGGAAGAGGAGGTGGGAGAGAAGGGAGGAAGGTGGGAAGGGAGGAAAGAGGGAAGGAGGAAGGAAGGAAAAGGGAGGGAGAAAGGGAAGGAGGGAGTTGTTAAAGGTTAGCCCCCAGGTCTGATCAAAGCACCGGCTTTCTAGGCACCGCAGCAGAGATCTAAAGAGGCCTGAGGAATGTGAGTTCGCTGTGGTGTTAAATGGCTTCCAGAACTGACCCTTGTCCAGCAGCTCCAAGCACGGGCAGAGCAGGTGTGCGGCTCCCCGCGCGCGTCTGTGGAAACGGGCCCCAAGAAGTCTACGTCTGAAATGAAAGGGCTAGGGAAAAGTACCTTTGGGCTACCTAGCTGTCTTGCTGTTGATGGGCATTTTGGGTCGACATCCAGCCTTGCACTGAATACCCACATTGCTTTATAGACAGTCACAGACGTTCACGCGGAGCAGTGCTAGCACACGTTGGAAAGAGTCTTCAGCTAAGGCAGTGCTGCTCAGTCTGAGCAACCGTTTCAGGCTTAAATTCCCCCCAGGACTCCATACCCCTCGCAGTTATCATAAGCGTTTATGTTCAGCACAGCAAGCCAGGAAAGAAACCGTATATAGATATGAGGTAATCAATTAAGGGTCCTTGCAAACCTCTTTGGCTGCAAATCTGTGCAATCATTTTGTATAGCTGCTTTTGGGTGAAATTAATCACTCCTTAAAAGTGCTTTTTTCTTTCCAATTGCTCTAAAGGGGTAAGTCAGATGTAGAAATTTACTTTATAGATGCCTATAGCTGAATCACAGTCTTAACACAGGAACAAAAGGTTGTGCTGGTAACGTACTTTCTTGACTAAGCTGAAGAGATGTTAGTATCTTGAAGGTCCTGACTCCTTAAGCTTACCCTAAGCATGCTTATCATCCACCGGCAGCGGTGAGTTCGGCTCAGAAACTGCCAGGAGCGGTCGCAGTGGCTTGTTTTTTCCTAATGTTCCCACCAGAGCACTTGGTCTGGACCGGGGCGATGCAGTGCCTGGTCCAGACCGGCAGCCTGAGAGGTTCATCCCTCTTATGAGGATACCCAAACCACCAGGCTAACGGGACGTTCCCACACATCCCTCAGCTGAAGCTCAGCTGTTCTGAACTTGGGGACACAAAACTCCTTCCCCAAATTGACAGGAGTCTGCTGGCATCAGCAGTCTGGTGGCGGCCAAGGGGGAACGGAGGAGTTGCTCTTTCTCCGTCAGGTGCCTATCTAATGTAAGTGAATCCGTACACACTGTCACAGCGGGAAGGGATAAGTTCCCACCCTTCCACCAAAGCTTAAATTTGCTTTTTCTCTCCGCTTCTCCCCACGGCTTTTGACACGCCTGACTGCCCCACCTGGCTCCGGCTGGAGCTCCTTGTCCCAGGCGGGACGGGCACGTGGGGACACAGGGACGGCTCCCTCCCCCCTGCCCGCCCGAGCCCCAGCGCAAGCTGAGCCCCACTGCCATCCAAAGCAGGAGGCCTAGCCTGGGCCAGGAGCTAAGGCAAAGGCAAACAAACTAAAATAATCCCTGTGGCGTGTGTTTTCGCCTGCTGCCGAGGTGCCCAACCCACCCCACCTGTGGGCTTTTGGGCTCCGGAGGGCCATCGCAGGCGCAGCAGCCTGACCTGCCCTTGGCTGGCCCCGGGTGTGGGACCACACAGACAGCCCCGGTGTGAGCACCCAGCCATCCCCGGGGACCTGCGGTAGCTCCGTGACCCCGTAACTTCTGCTTCCAGAGCCAGCACTGGCTGCCAGTGGTGGCACCTACAGCACCCTTTCTGCTCTCACCCCGTGCACACACGGCGGTGCTCTTGCGTATCGCACCCTTTCTCATCTGCTGCCCTGCGTTGTGGGTATCTAAAACCTGCTCTCGGTCCTGAGGAAAGCCTCCTGGCAATGCTTGCGGGCAGGCTGATGCACTCATGCCACGGGCATTGTCTCCCCAACATCGCTGCAGGGCAGGCCAGAGGTCCCTGGGGGTCCGTCAGGCTCGGGAGGTCCCCTTCCAGTGATGATACACCCCAAATTCGCTCAGGCCAGTCCGTCCCACAACATGCTGTGCTCGGGAACCTGAGCCTCAGCGGAGTTTGCCCTCAGCAGACAAAAGACCTTCCTTGGCAGGCAGAGGCATCCCCTCAGCTCTTTACTACAACCTTCCCGCTGCTTTAAAGAGAAACAGAAATCCTTTCTCACTAGAGAGCCCCAAAAAGGTGTGCAACGTGGTGTGGTCCCATGTGAGCAGGATTTCCTGCCTGACATCTGAACATTGCTCAAGAGTTATTTAGCCTAACTTTCCTTCTAGCATGTAACGTGAAGTTTTCCAGTTGTTATTACTTACGAATAAGTATCATGACTAATTTGACAAATAACTCCAGACTTGAATACCCCTGCTGGAATCTTTAAAGACTACATCATTCTGGACTAGTTGTTGTGCAAAGCAAAGGAGAAACAACCTCTTTGGCAACAGATAGAAAGGAGCTCTTAGTTCTCATTGAGGAATGAAACAGATTTCTTCTGTACCTGTGGTCTTAAGTTCGGATATGTACATGGATGAAATTTTGTCTCCAGAGAGATCAGTGGGGATTCCAGTTGCTGAGAATTAATCCAAAGTGAAAATTACATTTTCTGGGGGGAATTCTAAATTATGAGTGGTGTAAAGCAAGCCTGAGATTTCTCTTTGAACAGAAAATTTCCTGAAGAGAATTCTCTTAATATTCATTTAACTATGTATATAAATAATGAATATGAGACTAGCAGTCTGGTCCCATGATACTGAATAAATTACTACCCACTGGATCATAAATCAAGTGTTTGCATAATTTGGCTATTTACAAATCAAGCCTCAGTCCAGAAACTGCTTTTTCCCAATGCAGTCACTGTAGCTAAGCGAATACTTGGAAGACACACAAAATTTCATCTATTTATCAGTTTCTTTTAAAACAGCTGTTCCTATCTGTAGTAAAAAGGAAGATGCAAAATGTTCTTGGAATGTATTCAAAATATGAAAATTATCATAGTAACAGTGGGAACAACACAAAACCTCACGGATGGGATCCAGCTTCCTTTTCCTTGGCTCTCAGGACACAGATGCCAATGAGGCGTGTGGATGCGGGAGCACCGTTTCCCCGGCTGAGGGACGGCTGCACATGGAGCACACCTGGTGGCTGGTGCCCAGCTCTGTCCCCACATCCAAACGTGGCCCTCTGACTTGGCCTCCCTTTCTGGAAGTGCACAAGTAAAGTGTGCTGGCTCCCTCAAATCCTGGTTTAGTGGAGGGACTTGCTGCTAGGAGAAAGTCCGTACTCAGAGACTCACGCTCCTACTACTCATATTCCTGAGGCAGGTCGGGCCAGCGCTTACTCCGAAGTCAGCGCCGACCTGAGCTTACCCAAGTGCACCCGTCAGGGGACAGGGGGTGACCGGAGGCTTTCCATCTGTCTTTACACACAGCATGGGAATCTCCAGGTGCTAGTTTCTGTGGGGCTGAGGGACGTGGTTTGGTGGTAACTTGGCAGTGCCAGGTTAACAGTTGGACTTGACGATCTTCAAGGTTTCTTCCAACCAAAACGATTCTATGATTCTATTCTATGAGTCTATAACACCCACGCCCTGCAGCAGGTCATGGGGAGGTCTGGCTGGAAGGTCTGAGCCTAACGCTGCTCCAGCTGAACGCCTTGTGCTGGCTCGTCCAACCACGCCACACCACTCCATGGCGTGCCAATCCATTCCACGCTGAGGCGAGTGGGCATGCAACCCTAGCCGGATCACTGGAGCACACCACCTTTCCACCCGTGTAAATGGCAGTGTAAGGACCAAACCAGAGGCAGCTCGCTTGGAAGCCATGCCTCCGACCTCATTCCAAGCAGATATGTAGAATCATAATATTGTACTTAGAAATAGATTTGAGTTTCCGCAGTCATTTTTAGATGCAATAAAGTAATGAGAGGCACGAAAGCTGGAATGGGCCACCATTCACATTTCCAAGATAAACATCTTAAAATACATTATGATCAAAATAAAGCAGACAAAGTTACTAGTAAGGCTTCCAAGAGTAGGTGGCTTGTTTTGAAGTTCCATTAATGTTTTTCATTTTGTTTTGGTGCCAGCCTGCGACACAAAAATATTCCAGGAGATAACACAAAGGTACATACTCAAAGGAAGAATAAACCCATTATTCATCTCTTGCAAGGCATTTGGCCACAATGAAGTAAGAGGTATGGGGAATGGAAAGTTGTTGACGTGTCCGGAAGATGGAGATTATTTCGTGGAACATAGCACAAAGTTTAGTGCTATCTATAAAAAAAAAAAAAGAAAAAGAGAGAAAAGCTTGCTGGGTTGTAGGGGAGAGAAACCAGTTACCCAGAAGACAGAGGAAGCCCCCCAGCCACAGCAGCGTCGTGCCGGGTTAACCTGTCCTGGTTAACCAGTGTGCGACCACGCACTTGGGCAGGAGGCACAAGATATTTACTTCTCACGCCTGCCAAACTCTTTCTGGCTCCTCTGTAACAACCGTAACACTCACAGTAAAGAAAACCAACACCTGCAAGTATAGGACACTGGAGGAAGAGAATATTCTTATTTTTTTTATTCTGTTCACCAGCAGGTAATCATCACATATGACTCTCAGAGCAGCTGAGGAAGTGACCCACACCTTGCACTAGCGTCAGCGACCCCTGCCAGCCTAACCCAGGAGAAAAGAAGTGCTGCAAAGCTCAGGCTCAAAACGAAACACATGAGCAGGCTACAGGAGTCCTATTGAGAAGCATCCAGTATCACAAGGCTCTTGGGAATAGAGCAGCTGCCAATACTTGAATAATACTGCTACTATTTGCAAATCTTACATCTCAGTTATTTTTTTATTTATTTTAAGAATAAAGACTTAATCTGCTTAAGCAAGAATTTAAATCCAGGATTTCTGGATTATTGACCTCCATTTTTACAAGCTTTCACAGAAATAAAGGGAAAAGAATGTCTGGGTTCTTGGAGTCTAACGAGGGCAAAAACACAGAAAAGAGAAAGTTCAAATTTTGTTGAATGACTATATCTTTTCTGTCTTAATTTTTTATATATATAAATTTAATAAATTACATATATGTATGATTTGCCTATAGCTAAGTCAAATTATTTTATAGCAACGTTTAAGAAAGAAGTTATGTTATATTCTTTTAATCTTTTTCTTAGATACAATTTGTTGATTGTTATTAAAGGCCACGTTCAATAATTATGTCAGTCCTGCATGAATGTCTCCCTGCATAACACACTCTACTTTTCTGGCTCACACATATGGTACTCAAGACACAATAAACTAACAAATGAGCTAACAAAATTTGTCTAAATTTGCTTTTGCCGTCCCTGTTTTAGATACGGCTGATCTCCACCAGCCGCTCCAGCGGAATGGCGTTCCAGCTGGAGGTCTGTAGGCGAGCACGTACCCTGGCTCTGTGCCGGGGAAGTGCATCGCCGCTCCCCGCAGAGGTGTTGGCTGGCTCTGGCTGCCCGCCGGCCGGGGGGATCCCCCCGCCCCAGGTCCTGTGGGGAGTATCTGGGGAAAACAAAAGGAGGGCTCGAGAAGGGGTGGGATGTTCTGGCCTTTACACTGAAACGAGTAAGGGCAAACTCTTCTGATGATAAGAGGTCTCAAGCTTTGGCCAGCTCTAACAAACTCCCCCCTGGGTGAAGGCCTGTGCTTTTGGGGAACCAAAGTATGTTCCAGTGCAGACACATTGCCTCACCGCACCATTGATCCCAACACAGCAGCTCTCCAAAGGCTTTTCTTTCCCAAACTGTAGTTCAAGAAGACCATTTTCATGTGCCTTGGCAGTGATCACGCACATACATCTAAACCCACTGAGCATCAGGTGTTAAAAGCAACCTTGATTTTAAGAATAGTCATTCACTAACTTTAACTCAGTGTTGATAAACAAAATTATTCTGTTAATGTAACATCTGACTGCTACCCAACTCACCAGGTCACAACTCATCACGGGTGTCCCAGCACCGTGTGGGGACAGCTGTGTGATCAAGCTCCGATCCATCATGATTTCTCCAGCTTCGGGCTGCGGTGCTGGAGCCCGGCGCTGGCATCGCAGGTATCAGTTGTGGTCTTCCCGCGGGAGCCTCACTGCGTGAGTCACCGTCCGGTCTGGGAAGCAGGTCCAAAAGGGTTGTTTTACAGGCAGGGTGGAAAGGACTGCAGCAGGAGAAGGGACAGCGGGACTTCCAGAGGTTGTTCTTCTGGAGCTGGGAAAGCACAGGAAAGGGTCCCACTTGGCACTTCAGAGGCAGAGTGACCCCTCTGCTCCCCAGTGCCCTGGGTGGACCAGCACATGTTTGTTCAGTGTGCCTACCAAGTGGGCGTCTGAATTAGTTAACAGAAGAATTGCAATAACAATATTGATGTTAAAATGATCCGTGAAAGTTCATTTCTGAGAGTATTTTTCGAGGTGGATCAGTTTCTGACTTCCAATGCGTTGTGATATAAATCCCAATACCTCGCTGAGCTGTTGCCAGTTTACACCAGAGTAACAGAGCAGAAGTTGGTCTGGATACAGCCCGACGAGCAGTAATCACAACCTTCTGCTCCCAAACCACAGGCCTCTTACCACTTCAGCTAAAGGAAAATTTTCATTCATTTTGATTAATGTGGGGTTCTTGTTCAGAACTGATTTAGACCACGCAAAGTCGAGGAGCTTCTAACCTGACCTTTTGAACACACCTGGGGAGGGACTTTTGAAGGGGAGTCGATTAGTTTATTTCTAGTTACCGTAATTCCATAGAAATTTTGTGTCCTCTCACATACAGTTGTACGGAAAATGAAGAATTAGATTGTGGAGGTATTTCTCCTAGAAAAATAAATCCCACAGCATTTCCAGTTTCCTGCTTGAATAGCAGTGGCAGGGTTTTTCCATGCCACTCAGTTTATATCTGTCACGCACTTGAGCTTTGGCAAGCGGAGAATTATGTTTCAAACCTGAACCGCAAATTTCTCTCCAGTAATCGGCAATCTTCAGTTAACCTGAATCTGAATTTCAGGCTCATTAAACAAAGCTGAACCCAGGTGAGGTTTTGCCTGGTTTTACGTTTCATCATAAAAACATTGCACACCTTTACTCAGAAGTTCTCGGTGACCCGGCCGTTAGAGGGTAAGGCTTTTTCCACCGGTCGAGGAAGTGAGGTTCTGCCCAGCAGGGGTTACGGCTGCACTGTTTTCTTTCCTTCTTAAAAATACTTGATCTTAAAAAATTTAAGACTACCAATATTTATTGTCAAAAATATAGCTTTTTCCTAGTCCTGACCTCCGAGGATCTGGTCTTTTCTAAGCCGATACCTAGCCTACAGGTTTTCTCCATCGCTTTCTAGATGGCACATCCCGTTGCCAGGCAGGATGCCTCCCCTGACCCGTGTCTGACATCTCTGGGTGGGCACAGCAGCATCTCTGCAGCAATAACTGCATTTTCCAAATTCTCTCAAGGTCAGGATATTGCTGTTTGCCTCTGGCACCCTCAAATTCCTCCTAATGAAAACTGCCAGAAATCTGCTCTGGCACAAATTACAACATTAACACCCTCCTGAGCCATGAATATTTGATTTTTTCCCACTTCTGCACAAGAATTACCATTTTTGTTGTGCTGGTTTGCATTCAAAAGACTTTTTTTTTTCTTTGAAAGGCCAAAGAGGGAGATTTTTCAAAATATTTTAGGATGTTAAGAAATACATTTACCTCAATTAATCCAATCCATTCAGATTGGTGAAAGGTGCTGAAATCAAAGCCAAGTATTTGACGAGCTTTGGAATCACGGTCAAAAGCGTGTCCCTCTTCAGTAACCAGCAAGACAGTCTTTCTGATGCCTAAAGGAGGGAGATCACTAGCTCTTCAAATAGTTTTCCTTAAGAATGGTTACCCAAGACCGAGCTCTCTTGCGGGATTGAGTTTCGCGGCACTTTCTAGGCTGCGGTACAGCCCTACCTGGTCCATAGCACGGGCCAGCCCGTGGCGTGGGCTGTGCTAGAGCTCCTGGGCTGGAGGGGGAGGCAAAGACACCAGGACACAGAGGTGGGGGAGCAGGACTGGACATGGTCCCCATTTCACGCCACGCGCTAGAGCCCACGCCATGCTGCTCGGGTGTGCAGTGAGACCCCTCGCCCTCGCGTGTTCACCCTTTGGGGTCTGAAGCAGTCCTACGACATCCCAGATAAGTGTCCCACCCTCAAACCAAACTCACTGTTTCAAGTTGCTCTCCTCACACCTATCCCTCTCCTTGTGGTGGGGGCCAAGTGGCTTCCAAACACTTGTTAATTGTGACTTGGTGCTTGGACACAAACCCGCTGTGGCTGACTCCTGTCTGTACAGTGCAATTACCCACAGCTTGCAGCAGTGTCAGATGGAAACCGCCTGTGGTTCTGTAGGACCTATTTCTTCCTCCTCTTTTTATCACAGACACTGTAAAATGCAGTTAAAAGACCAAAATAACAAATTCACTCTACTTGTTTTTTTTTTTTTTTTTATTCCTAGCATATAGAAAATTTAGTTCTAAATAAGGGCACTACTTGGTTACCAACAAGTCATTACTGCCGACGGGGTAACCCTGGCACACCAGAAGCAGAAAGCTTAGTCCTGTTCAGGTTTAAAGGTGGGTTCTGGGACTTGTTTGCTGACTCAGCCTGTGATACGTGACTTTTACTCATGAGGACAAAGATGTCATCCCTGGAGTAATAAGTTTGCTTAAAAAATATTATGTTCTGTATCAGTCATAAAGATTTAATCAGCTAATGGAAGAAATAGAGCTATAGCTGCAGCATCACTAAACAGATTATTGTTCTGCCCACTGTGCTGGGCCTGTGAAGCACTTTCCTGACACTCCCAACAATTCCCTCTGTACTTTAACATTAAAATGAAATAATTCAGGGCAATGTAAACATAACAATGTATTCATTAAAAAAAAAAGATTCACATTAAAAAAAAGTATTCATTAAAAAAAAAGTATTCATTAAAGAAAGTGTTGAAAAAATGTCTTATGCTATGATTGTCCGCTGGGCTGCATCGAAAGAAGCGTGGCCAGCAGGGTGAGGGAGGGGATTCTGCCCCTCTACTCCACTCTTGTGAGAGCCCACCTGGAGTACCGCCTCCAGCCCCAGGGCCCCCAGTGTAAGAAGGACATGGACCTGTTGGAGTGGGTCCACAAATATGATCCGAGGGCTGGAGCCCCTCTGCTGGGAGGACAGGCTGAGAGAGTTGGGGATGTTCAGCCTGGAGAAGAGAAGGCTCCGGGGAGACCTCAGAGCCCCTTCCAGTCCCTAAAGGTCTCCAGAAAAGCTGGGGAGGGACTCTCAATCAGGAAGGGGAGCGATGGGATGAGGGGGAACAGTTTTACACTGAAAGGGGGGAGATTTAGATGAGATATTAGGAAGAAATTCTTGGCTGTGCGGGTGGTGAGCCCCTGGGGCAGGGTGCCCCGAGAAGCTGTGGCTGCCCCATCCCTGGAGGTGTTCCAGGCCAGGTTGGACGGGGCTGGGAGCAACCTGGGCTGGGGGGAGGTGTCCCTGCCCGGGGCAGGGGGGTTGGAAGTAAGTGATCTTTAAGGTCCCTTCCAACTCCAACCATTCTATGATTCTATGATAAAAAGTACAAGATTTACCAACAGAAGATCAATCTACCAAGGCAATTGTTATATCTTCTGTTATTTATATCAATATTTATTTCCCTCCCTATCGACTTAAGCAAAAGCCTCTTCTACTCTCCAAAGCACAATGTGTGCCTCAAAAAAAAAAAATCCCCAAAACTGTTACTGCAATGGAGAAGTACAAGTTAGAAAAACAGTATAGTCCAGATTTGTGCTTTGTACCACAGCAGTGGGAATGATGAACAGGACCGAGAAATCCCACGTCAAAGTGGGCGTCAAACTAGATGGCCCAGGTGATGTCTCCAGCGTATTTCCCACCATCTCATAAATACACGGTTGCCGTAGTGCATACCACGTGTACCCAGCGCTGGTATCTGGCCCTTCTTATTTTTCCGCATTGAGGGCTGAGGCTGCGTAAGGCAAGAAGGCAACACTGTCCAACAGGTTCTTCACGCAGATCGCTGATAATACCACTTTCTCCTTTAACTCTCTGAGCAGCAGCATACTGGCCCAGTTTCTTTAAAGCAGACTTGAGGTGCTCCAGTTTTTGCACCTTGGTCTGAGCTCTCTTACACTGCCATCTTGGGCAGGGTGGCTGAAGGGCTCCACAACTGCCTCACAGGCAGCACCAAGTTACCAGAAGGCAAGGAGGAAAAAGGGAAATCCCACTGACATTTCGATTTCATCAGCCATTGCCAGCACTGATCGTGGATAAGGAGTAAATCCATGCTTCACAGCCCTTCATAACAAGGTAACAGAAATTTCATGACCTCCTGAAAGCAACTCATTCTCCACGTTGTGCCTGCCCAGAGCACATGGAAATTTTGTGACAGTGATGGATGAAAGAATTGAATCATCATGAATAAACGATGCTACACCTACCTTCTAAAGACTCTATGGCTCCTAAAGCTTCCGATGTGCTAAAGTTCCGTCATTTTTTAGAGGATTAAGGCAAATTTACCCTCAATTTAGTTTTTAATTTCTCTCTTTTATAGTTTACCAATGGAAAAGATTTGAAACTTATGGGTCTGATATTAGTCTTTGGCTCAGGTTTGTTTGGCCATTGTTCTTGATTTCCATGTCAGACTGCTGAAATCTGTTTTGAGGGGAAGGGAAGAAAAGAGGAGACAAAGCACGGCAGAAAGCCTGACAGGCATAAATTTTGCTTTCCAGCATGTCTGTGCTTGCAATCAGCAGCCTAAAAAGTTCTGCTATGATCATCAAGAGATGATGCCTATCAATCAGTCTTTAAACACTGCCCGTTAGGTTCTCTGGTTGAGGACGTAACTGAATCTACAATTCCCTGAAGCCTATTTTTATTCCATTTTGCAGCCAAAGGAGAAATAAGGGAAGTCCTTTTGCTTTCCAATACATTAAGTGGTGTGGATCAAAGGGATTAGTATCATGGCCTAAAAAGTTATTTTTTAGAGCTATAATACAATCTATAGTGCTTTTTTTTTTTTCATGGAATTGTTTAAGACATAAATCAAGTCACATAGTATTGATTGCAGAATATATTTGCAGATGTCACCCCTCAGTATAAAGAGACTTGATTTCTAAGTATTTTATTTTCTGGGACTGTAGGATTTCATATATCCAATAGGGCGTATGCGAAATGCATTACATTATTCTCTGAGTTTAGATTTTTTCCAGACGACAGGCGTTACTTTTATGATGCCCTGAATGGAATGACAGAGTAAATTGCCCTGATTTATACTCCATTACAAGCAGTGATACTGCTGTCACGACTGCTGCTCTTTCTCATTACACAACATCGTACACTCCCTTGCCTAGCAGTGAAATAAGTTGCAGCGTTCCCAAATACCAGCAACACAGGTCGATTCCCATCATGTGTCTTGCTCGCTCACCCTGGGAACTTTTCCATTTTAGACCTCGGTCTCCAGCTCCTCTTACGGATGGTTTCCATTCCGTTGCCTTATCTGGGGTATACATGGTATCCCATTCTTCATTTTAGATGTACTGTTTGGAGACAAGCACCAAAACAATAAATCATGGGGCTAGGTTATTTTTAGGCCACATTTCCGAATCAACATTGAGGCTATTTCTGAAGAACCTGCACAAGGAACTTATTGTGTGCATACACAAATAAATGACACAATTCAATGGTTTAATACTATCTGCCAAGTTAAACTACTGCAGAGCAGCTGTGTACATTTAAAATGATCCCTGGCACTTCTGAAGAGTTCATAAATCAGCAGCAACATACTTTCTTCCAATTAAGAGAGTTAAAGGAAAAAAATCAGAAATTAATGTGTCTAGGACATAAATGACATCTCTATACACTTGTGAATGTGAATCTGAAAAAAAAGCAAGCAATGCACTTTACATGACTAGGATTATAATAATTTGAAAATGCCCATTTTTGTAAGTGTTTCAGTTGTTGTCACGAGTATTGTTATAAGGAGGCTGTTAACCCAGTGACGTTAACCCAGATCTACTGAAGAAATGAAAGACAGTCATCAACCAAACCACAAAAGTACCTCACCAATGCCTCAAACCCCAATCTACTGAAGAAATGAAAGACAGTCATCAACCAAACCACAAAAGTACCTCACCAATGCCTCAAACCCCAATCTACTGAAGAAATGAAAGACAGTCATCAACCAAACCACAAAAGTACCTCACCAATGCCTCAAACCACGGCTCCCTCCACTGAGTCACATGGATGTGCACCCCATATGGGCAGTCGCAAATCACCTTTTAGAACTGACTCTGAAGGCAATCACTAATCAGAATACTGATTCTTGCTCTAAAGAACCACACTGTGTAGTTCCGCTATCTAAACTTTCCCGCCAATTCGCTGGCATCAACAGCAAACCACCACACTACTGCTCGATGACTGCGTGCCCTTGGCCCTTGCGCTCTGCTATAGCGCTGGAGAAATGCCAAGGAGATAACAGGCATCACTGCGTCTTCACCGCCTATGGCAGTCTCCTCTATTTGCACATCTTCTCCCTTGCAACTTCTTGCCTTCTCGCCGTGCCCCAGTTCCCTGCACCTTTTCACAACAGAGTTAGTAACTCTCTTGCTGTAGCTGGATCTTCATCCCAACCATATTTGACATAGTTTTTTTGTCCCTGTGCATGCATAGAAATGTATATTTTCCTCTAGTTTAGATCTTACTAAGGGAAGCAGGAGGAAGAACAAGTGCATTAATAACAATATTTCATATTTTTTTTATAAAAAAAAGCTCATCAAAACAGCAGTTTGGTTCAGGAACCAACACCCATCTGACCAAGTCACCTCCCTTTGCTCTCCAGCAGATTTCTCAAGTATACTTCAGAAAGCTCCATCCTATGTAACTGTGCTTCCTCCCTTCCTTCACCGAGTGGTGTCTGCAACCAGCTCCCCATGGCACTAGCACTGCGGGGCACACACTTCTTGCACACACGCGGTCAGAGAAACGTGTATGTTGGAAGGGACCTCAGGCAGTCACCTAGAGCATCCTCCCGCTCCAAAGAAGGCTGTTAGAGCAGATGATAGTCACCACCTTGTCTGGTCATTTTTTCAGTATCTCCAAAGACGGTGATTGCACGACCTGTCTGGACAATCTGCTCCAGGGTCTGACGACTCTCATGGTGAAAAAACTTTTTTCCTTATATCAAGCTGGGGTTTCCTGTTTTCCAGTCTGTGCCTGTTGCCTGTAGTCCTTCTGCTGCGCACACCTGAGAAGGTGCCTCCACCTTCTCTACACCTTCCCATCAGAAAGCGATTCCCAGCAGTGGGCACCACAGAAATTCATTTCGTTATTACCGTTTATTTACTCAAAACCTACTATTTCCATTTGGATACTTCCTAAGATCCATAACTGGTCCTCCCCACACTCCAGAGGAGGGGTATCTCCTTTCGCTCTGTGCTCTGGCAGGATGGAGGACTAATGCATGCCTAATTGCCAGAGTGTCTGCAGCATGCTTGAATCTGCTTCTTGTTAACTAGACCATCGTTGCACATTTGAAACACAGAAGCTATGTTAAAGCGTGTCCTCTTGTTTTAAGCTTATAGTAATCCAGGCCATTTTTGTGGTAAACCAAGTGTGGAATGGGTAAGATTTGGAGGACTGGGAGACAGGTCTGGGTCAATGCTGCTGCGTATTGACATAATGAGTTCATAACATCATTTAGCTGTAACTCTTAAACTAGCGCATAAAAGTTTCAGCATGGTATGATGTTAATTTAATTAGAAATAAAAGGCTGGGTTTAATGCAGATTTGTAAAATGTTTCACAAAAATTCCATACCACTTGATTCTTCCACGGTGTTATTTCCCGTGCCAGCTGCCTCTGGTGACAATGATCTGTTTGACAATTCAAACGAGGAGACTTTAGTCCTGGAGAACTCCAGGAACTGACCAAGGCGACGTTTCCAGCTAACGGCGTAACCCTTCTGCAAAGCCGATGAGCGTTTGGGAGTGCTATAATGCACTTTGCAGGTTCTTCACGGCTCACACTCATTTGACAGCAGACGAGGAGTTCCTGTTCTTCGGGTGAAAGCTGATTTATATATACCGAGTGTGGGCAAAGAGGCGTCATGCGGACACACTTCGCCAGCTCACCCGCCTCGGGGCTGGGGCATGTCCCGCAGGGCTTCTGTGTGGAGGATGCTGCACATGAAAGGAAAGGGTTTTCCATGACTAAGGTTCTGCCCCATCGCTGCCCTCCTTGCCAGCCTCTGCAGGAGCCGCCAGAGGATCTGTGTCTTCCGCGGCAATGGGGAAAGCCCCGCCATCACCTGACCTGATAAATGACATGAAAATGGTCACCACCATCTTTGCTTGGCTTCTCCAACCCCCCTGCCCCCAGAGCTAATCAGCAGAACTGATCTGTTTTCCAGGGGGAGCATCCCATAACCAACACACCAAACTGGCTGGTGGTGAGAGAGCTAAGGCGGTTTGTAAACTCCTGGTGACAGAAAAGTAAGTAGCCTGAGCGTATCACCACTGCGTGAACGCTGGCGAGGGCTAAGCCAAGAAATGGGTTTAGACACCTCATTCCCCACTGCTAGGTCCCATTCTCAGCTGCTGCTTGCCCAGAAAGCCGGGATAATACATCAGCGCCTCCTCTTGCACCTCTGTAATTTAGTAGGCCAGGTCTGGGCAGCACTGAACTGCTTTGCCTTGCCACGGATAAGCAACTTTTTACAAAGCTGATCCCAACCCCTGCCGGCTTCTAGCCAAAAAGTCACTGGAAAAGGGAGGCCAAGTTGGGAAACTGCAGGCAAGGCAGAGTTCAGGAAAACGGCGATTCTACAACCTTTACTCAGCTGAGCACTGCAGGCAGCAAGCTCAACTGGCTGCCTTGTTTTTTTTTTGTTTTCAAATTGTAATGATTCCCTGGCATCTGCTGGGACTGCAGAAGAGCTCAGCTCTCCCCTCAGAGCACCCCTGCCCCTCGTGCCCGGAGGAGATGCTGCGGGAGCCCACCCCCAAACGCACCTCGCCCCACCGCCAGGCTCCGATTCCCCACAAGCAGCAGCGAAAACTGCCACGACGGTGCTTTTGGGTGCTTTCCCAGTTACCCACCAGGAGAGCGCTCTTTGGCCTCCTGGGTGGAAAAGAGCCTCTTCTTGTTGGAGACATCCCTGGAACCAGCCGTGGATGCAGGGAGGGGCCCCCCTCGAGCCCTGCGGAGGGGACCAGGTTTAATGTCACAGAGCAGGACGGCTCTGTGCAGATTCCCAGGCTCTCCTCCCGGGGCAACCCGGCAGGCACCTAAAAACCCACCGGCCGGGTCCTCTTCTGCGCCTGATGCTTAGGAATCAAATTCCCCCTTGTGAACAAAGAAAACCCAGTTTAGTGTGATGAAATGTTTTATACTTTCCAGTAACTAAATGAGTAGGAAATTGAAGATTTTCCATTCTGGAAAGTTAAGGAATTGTTATTAGTAAATGCAAGTAATGTTGGAGAGTTTAAATTTCTGAGGAAGTCTGTATTTACTTTAGGGAAGATAGTAGGGCTGATCTGTTTTCTAGATTTTCATGCCCCTGATGAAGTAATATTTTGCAAATGTTGTTTACAGTTTCAGTCTTACACAGCCATATGATGTATATATGTATGTGTGTATATATCTCTCTCTCTCTCCTTAACTTGACATTCTATAAGGAATCCGCATCGCATGTGAAAAATTAAAAATGTTTTTGCAGAATATACATCTTACTTTGCCTGTAAATATCTGACAGAGATAAGAGATTTATATGATTATTTTTATGATTATTCTTTACTGTCACATGCGGTAGGTTTAAAAGCCAAAGTTTCAGATATGTAAAGACTCCCACCTAAAGAGTACTGTGATAAACATAAAATGCTTTCAAACAATCATAATCTGCCCACTTTAAAAAAAGGCACGCATCATAGCTGTAGAGTACATGGCTAGATGGAAGGAAAATTCCACCGAGTATTTTATCAGCTGGCCGCCATTCTCTGTATGTGAGCCAATAAAAATGGAGAATTTTATTGGGAAGCAATAATTTCCTCTATATCAACTGTTGCAAGCACTATTACATCAAATCCCAAGTGTGCTCGCAGAAACAAAACACCCTTTTAAATGTTTTCCCAAGATATGATGCAGCCATTCCATCTATCATTCGGACCCCGCTATTTTAACCAAACATGCTCATATTGAGTTGTCAGAGGTTTGAGCTGCAGATAGCACGGCCGTGCAAAGGGACTGCAGGCTTGCTGAGGCTTTACTTCATTATTTTGGGGGTTTTAATTTTGGGGGCGGGGGTGGGTGTCAAAATAGCGGGCTATCTTGGCTGTGATGTAACACAGCTCTAAAAGGTAATGGCAGGAAGACCACGATTTTATTGAACAGCTCTGGTTACACAGGGCAGGGATGTGGAAAGCCCTTTCAACACAGGAAGCCATAGGCACTCCCTTGACCAGAGGCAACACTTTAAACCAAATTAAAGAGAAGTCAGGTGACCAGAAGAGCACCTGCGTATTCCCAAGACCGTTGGGCTATTGGTCTCTGGGACCTGGCCATCTGAACCAAAATGTAAGTCAAATTACTCTTTATGACTTCAGAAAGCATTAGAGCTACCCCCCAAACATTTATACCTTTACTGCTAAGCTTTGTTGATACGCTGAATTTAAATAATCTCCCGTTCTGCAGCTGGCTGAGACGGGTAACAGGCCATCTCTCCGACTTCACCCTCAGCCTGGCTACAATAAATAAACCCGCGCTTTGTTTATATTGTTTTTGTCCATACAAAACCGCACTAACTGTGTAGCCACTCGCAGCCCTGAGGAACCTTTAACAATATTTAACAGCACTCATTCTTTTGCCATCAGCGTCCGTCCATGCTACTACCTTTTGCTCAGCTGGTTAGGCAGAACTGAAGGTGCGCCAAGAGATAAAAACTGGGGATAACACCGTAACGATGCCCAAAAGCGTTTCAGCGTTAGATAAAACCGCAGATAATTGGAGCAGACGGGAGAAACCCATTCCCCTCCGGTGGCTGGCAACGCGCCCGCTCCATCAGCTCTCAGGGCCCTGAAATAAATGTGCATCCTGACGTGGAGGCAGTGTTTGGACTTGAAAACGGAGAGGTGGTAGGCAGGTGGGAAGAGTGCTGGGTTTCTGGATCTTTCCAGCTCCGAAACCCGAGTTCAGGAGTCCCGCGGAGGATAAAACCTGCGCTGACTGAGGCTGGCTGAACCCGTGGAAACCATGAAATCACCCAAGCCAGTGCCACACAAACGTGGAATTATCCCACCTGAAAAGCCTCATTCAGCTCTCGTTATTAGTGTAACTACAGACCACCAAACTGCCCACCAGAAACCCCCCCTCAAACCCAGACCCGGTTACTGAATGACGTGTCAGCAGCCGAGGCGGTGGGAAGGCGCACTGCATCCTAGCAGGAGCGCGGTTAGAAAACACGGCACTTGCCTCGGGTAACCTTCCTAACCCCCGTCGCCGTTCTTTCTTGAAACCCATAGATGCAAGAACACGAAGTTTTTATAATACGCATGGCCAAATATCCATCTCTATCAGAAACAACCCCAAACAAACCAGGAAAATATGCAGCAGGAAAATACGTCCTTCCTCGCCTTTTGATCAAAAGCTTTTAATCCAGCTCAACTGAGCGCCAATAAGTGAACACTGCGATACCAGGAGAAATACACCAGCTGTTGACACCAATGCAACAGTCCTGCTGTGTCATCTCATTTAATGATCCTTTCTTTTTGTGCTTGATATTTACCTCTTTGAAGCTGAGCCCCATCCACCCAGTGATATATCTTCCTCTCTTCCTCTCGCAGACTCGATACACATCATAGCGTTCATTAGTCGAAGCAAAGCTTTCTCCTGTTGGTCTGCAGCCGGCATTCCTGCGTAACACAAAATGAAATAAATCATACAGCGGCCCCAAAATTAAGAACCTGGCAGTGAATACTTTGTTTTCTCAAGTGTACCTAGCCTGACACCAGGGACGGGGGATGGAGCCCTATCACCAGAACCTCCGCTCTGTCTTTACAGCAAATGCCCCCAGTCCATGCCGAAGGTGGTCTCAGGAATGGTGGCTCTGGTTTAACTTGGTTGGCTTTCAGCCTCCGTCTCATGGTGAAGCAGGTCGCCAGGAGCAGCGGGAGCCGCGGCGCTGCCTCTGCCCGGATCACGGTAGGTACCCGGGGTGCCACCGGCAGGATGGCGCAAACAGCGGGAGCGCGGCGAGCTGCCAGCCCCTTCTGCCCGAGGAGAGAGGGAGGAAGAGGAGGGGTTTGGGTGGTGCTTTCTCATCCTTTCGCTAAGCTGAGCCAGACTTAGAACACAGTGTTCCGGGGAAAAGAAAAGAAAGAAAAAAAGAAAAAAAGGAATGAAAGGGTTTTCTGTAGAAAAAATGGTAAACTGACATATTGTGACTTTTCAACTTTTTCCTTCATGTTCTTGGCTGAAAATGTTGCTGGGAATTTAACCTAAAGTCCCAGATAGTTTCAGTCAATCCAAACCTGCCTTTCGGGCAAGTGAGATACCTAACATATGTCAGAGCGAGCCTGCTGACCATTTTTCCCACCAGAATACTGGGAGCTCTCGTATGTCACCGAGAGCTTAGAGTATAACAAATTTCTTTTTGTTTTAAACAATTTCCTTTAGTGCTCAGCGAATTACCCTGTCACACATTCAGCAACTTGTTTTCATATTGCTACAAGCAATTCTGCTGGATGAAATTAATGTAGTAAAGTGTATTCTCAGTTTTTATTAAGCTCTCTTGGCTGAGGAAAGGCCAGTATTTAATAGGAAGACGGGGGAGGAAATGCAAGCAGAAAGGTTTCTCTTTTCCATCTAGTATTTGAAAAAATATTTAAAATATCTAATTTCATGAATGACAGACCAATTCAGCTGGCTGGCTGGATTCCGCTGAGTACCAGTTGCAGTCACAAAAATCTCAGGCCTCTGATGCTCTGAAGCCACCCGAGCTGTGCCCAGGCAGCACCATAAAAAAAAAAACAACCAGAAAGAAACGTAAAGGCCGCGTACACCGTTTAATGGACGTGACTTTGGAGACGCCTATGTGAGCAGAGTAATTAAAGCCCAGGCAGTAGGGAGAACAGGAAGAAAACTGAGAAGCAGCAATTAATTAAAAATATTACAGTGTTTCTCTCTGCAAGTTCTGTAATTTTCCCAACAGAGCAGAAGCTAGAAGTAACGTCTTGCCTCTTCGGGATGCTGATCTCTGCAGCACACAGACACCTACCCAATACAGTACGCGTAACAGATGAATAAAAGGAACAATTGTTTTGGCTTCAGCACGATGGTGAACTTTGATGGCATCCTAGTAAAACACATAACATTTATTGCCATGATAAACTGCTCTTGAGGGAGTGATTTCCCTGCCCTCCCAGCTGGAGCTGTCGTGCTGCAATGACAGAGTGGGTAAGGAAGGGACGGAACAATAGCGAAGTCAGGGAGCTGGAGCCTGACCTTAACAGAGTGGGTGGTATTCGCTGCAGTCCAGAAAAGCAAATAACTCACTCAAAGGTGATAGATTTTACTGGGGAGTGGAAATAACAAAGCTGAGAAATAAAGTGGAGCAAACATGGTATGAAAGCATATTAAAGTGACTGAAGGAGGGGATTTCCTTGCCAATAGACTCCGCTATTAAGGAAAGAAACAGAGAGAGAGAGAGGGAGGAAAAGGCAAAAGAGGGGTGAGAAAAGAGAGAAGAGAGGGGTGGAAAAAGAAAAAGAAAAAAGTAAAGAGAAAGAAGAAAGAGGAAATAAATGAAAAATAGAAAAAAATTAAAGAAGAAAAAAGTAAAAAGAAGAAAGAGGAAAAAAAGAAAAAAGAAAGAGAAAAAAGAAAAAAGTCAAGAGAAAGAAGAAAGAGGAAAAAAATTTAGAAAAAATAAAAAGAAAAAAAAGAAAGAAGAAAGAGGAAAAAGAAAAAAGAAAAAGAAAAATAGAAAGAAAAAAGAAAAAAGAAAAAAGAAAAAAGAAAAAAGAAAAAAAGAAAAAAGAAAAAAGAAAAAAGAAAAAAGAAAAAAGAAAAAAGAAAGAAAAAAGAAAAAAAGAAAAAAGAAAAAAGAAAAAAAGAAAAAAGAAAAAAGAAAAAAGAAAAAGGAAAAAAGAAAAAAGAAAAAAGAAAAAAAGAAAAAAGAAAAAAGAAAAAAAGAAAAAAAAAGAAAAAAGAAAAAAGAAAAAAGAAAATAAAGAAAAAAGAAAAAAGAAAAAAGAAAAAAGAAAAAAGAAAAAAGAAAAAAGAAAAAAGAAAAAGAAAAAAGGAAGAGGAAAAAGGAAGAAAGAAAAAGAAGAAAGAAAAAAGAAAAAGATAAGAGGAAAAAGAAAAAAGGAAAAAAGGAAAAAAGAAAAAAGGAAAGACAAAGAAAAGAGAAAAGAGAAAAAAGAGAAAAAAGAAAAAGAGAAAAGAAAAAGAAGAAAAAAGAAAGAAACCAAAACAAAACCAAAAGAAACCAAAAGGAAAAAAGCAAAAGAAAAAAGCAAGCCTCACAACTGCGAGGTGTTCTTGATTAAATGCATCACTCAGTGACATGTCCAAAACACACCAACCACTTCATGGAACACCTCGCCTGACGGCGAGGGTGTAATTGAGTAGTTGGTACTGGAAAATTTGTTTCTGTTTTCTCTTTTTGAGAGGCGGGGCTGCAGGGACCTCAGGCCGGAGAAACGCCCTTCTTGGTGCCTACCTCGGTCAAAAGCATGCCGGGGAATATCCCACCTTTCCAGAGCAGAGGGATCTTTATTTTTTTTAACTTTGTGTGTGTGTGTGTGCGTGTAGAGCAACCCCCTGCACATTTTGACCATTCTTGCCCATCACCCTATTTTCCATGAAGGCTGAGAATGAGAGGGGCCGGAGAGCCACTCACTGGTCTAAAAAATGAGGAGTTGCTTCGGTACCAGTGACTTTAATCCAGTTGCATTTGCTGTGCACAGACAAAACACGACGCTGCGCAATGTGTACGTTGGGAACTTGAAAAGGGTCAGTTTTCCAAAGCTGAAATAAATCAGGGGCATGACTGACTAAAAAGTGGCATTGTTCAGGGAGGTTTCATTGCTCAGCAAAACACCACAGATCGGTAGCAAAAAGCTTTCTGGCTGAAAGGAGACACGGAAGCTGCAATAAGCTATAGATATGCACATAGAATGAAAGAGAAGGGAAAAAAAAAGGCATCAGTGTCTTCAAGTTCCAAGTCTACATGTCCCATAGCTGATTTAAAAAGCAAGGTGGAGAAGCCGATGAAGTATCCATTGTCTCTTCTGCAGGGGCGTTTTTCCAAAACGTGGGATAAAAGTCTCGCTCCCCCTCTCAGGCCGAGGTACTTTCGTGGCTCCTGTTCATATTGCATTAAAGTGCTTCAAAACAGGCAGGTATTTAATTTTACAGCCTACTTTTGAGAAGCAGATGTCTCTTTTGCCTTTGTGTTGCAGAGGGGAACCCGATACAGAACTATTCCGAGTCAGCGTTAGATGGGGTACGTACAGTGACAGAGGAAGGTGAACCTGGAAATTTCTGGGCGAGAATGTGAGTCACGGGTCACCCTTCCGCCAGGAATGGTGGTCACTGCCTCTCTGAATCCTTAGGATAAAGAGAACAGTGTTGTTGGCGTTGTTGTTAGTATTATTTAATTATTATAGTATTATCACTACTACTAATATACAGCGCTGTTGCTGGAGACTACAAACATCCCAAAGCCTTTACAGACTAGCAGGTGGGGAAGAGCTGATGCGTAAGCCCTGGGGAAGGCAAGGCACCTCGCTCAGCGAGATACATCCAGTTCCTGAAGGACAGGGGCCGGGCAGGAGCCGCCGGCCCCTGCAGAGGCTCTGCGGGTTCCCGTTTCTGCACGCCTTGTGCTATGGGTCAAACCTAAAGTGGGACTTACCTGGAGAACGTTGGAGGCAGCGTTACGCGCGGTGAGTGGCAAATCGGCAACGTGGCACCACCTGCAGACTGTTCTTTACCCGGGATGGTGGAAACCGGGCGCTGTGCTGGTGGTCACCGGAGGGGTCATCAGAGTAGATGTTCCCAGGCACACTGAGGAGTTTTTACTTCTCTCTGTTCTGGATGGAATGGCAGGACAGGAGAATTATGGTTAAAGTCACGCTAATTAATTGTAAGTGAATGGCCAGCTCTACCGTATAACAATGCCACGACTATTATTTTTCTTTTCCTTAAAGCAGCGTCTCTCAAAACGCTGAGTGGCAACCAGCAGCGCTCTCACCCCACGTCCCACTCTGTGGTCGCCTCCTCCTCCTCCCCAGGCCCCGAGGCACGGTATAAACGGCCTCTTATGGAGAAGGAAAAAGAGGAGAGACAATTCCAGAAGCACGAAGGTGCAGATGGGATGTTCATCTCTTTGCACACCTATTTCCAGCTGCAGCAAGGCAGCACCTTCTTCCCATCTCTAGATGACGCCACCGCACCTGGCACGGTGCTGGTGGGCTGCTCACCCCCGCGGGGTACGGACACCCGCCAGGCACGGAGCGCCTGGAAGGGCTCTTCCCCTCTGGTCCCAACCCCAAATGGCACGTCGCACCGCACCGCATGGCTCTGTAAACCCCCGTACTCAAATCAGCACTTTTTCTGTGCAGCTCATGGATTTTATTCTTTTTTCCTACTCTATTTTAAATATATACAGGGGGGTGTGGGGGTGTGTGTATATATATTTACCAGAGTAGTTTTCATTAATGAATCCTTTATGCTTTGCAACTCCTGCAGAGCTGATAATTGGCAAGAAAAACAGCAGCCGGAGCACCCCACGGAATACTTTAAAACTGATTTACAAAACTGTGAGTGTGCCAACTGCTCCAGCAGAGCTTTTCCAACCTTTTTCCTAACCTGCAGCAGAACCAAACCCTCGCCCAGCCCGAGCTACGCCGCGCAGCTGTGGCACCTTGGGTAAGTCATACAACGCTGTCGCTTCCCTTTGGGAGAGGGACATAAACCTCCCTGGAGTGGGAATTTCAAACCTCTGGATCACCCGGGCAGCTCATCCCCTCTGATCCGGGCCGGCGGAGATGCTCCGGGGTGCCGGTCCCTCAGGGGGACCCCTGGAGCAGAGCATCCCGCCAGGGCGGTGGAGGGTCCCAAAGACACATCCCCTGCCCCGGCAGCGGGGACGGGGGGACAGCGGGGCCGCAGGCCCTTCCCAGGGAAGGCAGCGGGCAGGGAGACGCGGGAGCTGCCCCCGTTTTTCCGTCAGAATCACAACGCTGCCACCACTTTACTTTTACTATTATTTGCCTGCGCATGTTCGATACGTCCCCGCAAGTGCCACAGGGAAACTGTGATAGAAGGTATGTTTAAACCAAAATACGCAAAATAAGTAATTCTTCATAATTCAATATGACATCCTTCCTTTAATTTAAACCTAATCAGGGAATAAGAAACTAAAAGCAGCTGTAAGCATTCACATTACATCTCTCCGGGGAAACGTACATAAAGTTAGGATTTGTTTTCACCCAATGGAAATTTTGCGATTTCACACAGCCACTCCTTTTGTTTAAGCTGCTCCTTTATTACATTTTCCATAACAGAATTTACAATCTCCACAAAATAAAAAGCAATTCCACTGCATTTTCCTTGCCCTACCTTCTCCCGCTCAAAACGTGAAAAGATTAAACACATAAGTGTTTCTAGTAATCTGGCTCTCTCGGCCATAAATTCAACAGGCAGGAAAGTTGGGGGTTTTTTTAATCGGTGAGATACGCCTGGAAACTGCACGGCCCGGCACGACGTGCACGTTTCGGGGTTTTTTTACCATTCGTACGGTAAATAAGCTTTTAGCAAACCACATCCAAAAGCCTTTTAAAGCTCTCTGCTCCGCGTATATCAACCCTGGCAGCACAGAGCTGAAATGCACGGTGAGCTCAGCAGCCAACGCTCCCAGGGATTAGCACATCCCACGGAGCGTTCCCGTAAGGAGGGGAGCACGAGGGATGGCGAGCCCTGGCCCCACGGAAGGACATGGCCCCGTACTATTAATCGGCGAATAATCTGATTACGGCCTTCAGTCTCCCTGAAAGTCGGTCGCTAATGAGTGTTTTGAGAGAAACGCTCCAACAACGCGCACAATCTGCGAACAGCGATGCCTTATGAGTCCAAAGTTAATGTTAGCAACGGCCTCTTAATCTGCACTTAATAATCTTCTGGCAGGGGTAAAGGCTGACCCAAGGCAAAGTTTAATGGCCAAAGTGGCAATTAGAGCTATCGGTAACAATTCGTTTTTCCGCAAATGGGCTTTTCCATGGTGGGAAGTGCAACTATTAAATTTCCAGACCTTGTTCACGACACTTTAAAAAATGTGGCATTATCAACCACAACTACTGTGCGAGACAGTATCTGGTGTTAAACCCGGGAACAGTGGCAAGATCTTGCCGAAAAAGGCAACAGACAGGTTGCGACGTTTGGCTACGGTCACGGCCGCGAGTGTTTTCTTCTCCACGAACAGGAGGAACTTCAGGAAAAAAACACTGTAATTTTTCCCTCGCAGCAAAAGGCTTTGAACTTGCCTCTGCAGAGCAACAAACCCCACGGTGCTCCGGACGAGCATCGCCTCCTGAGAGCCCGTGGCCTTCAGCGGTCCTGCCCAGCTTGACAGGGGACAGAAACGGCCCCCCGCGGACTGTAAGGACCTGCCGAAGCTGAACCAAGCCGTTCCAGCGGGAATATTCCCAGCACGTACACCGGGCACGCATGTCGCTCCCCGCGGCGCGGGAGCCCAGCAGCGCCATGTCCACAATTGTTCTCGCCGGGGGCGGGGGGAATTCTGCAGGGCACGTCGGACAGGGCTGGGTGTCCTCCCGAGGCGCCGGCCCATCGCGGGGCAGCAGGGTGGCAGCCAGCTTTCCCGCTGCCGAGGGGCTCGCGGCAGAGGCGAGGGATGCGGGAGGTCCCTCCGGGTCACCGGGATGAAATCCCCCCGGAAAGGCACTGGAGCCGCATCACCTACCGCTCCTTATACACCTGTAATGGGAACGCTGGAATTAAGCGTTCACGTGCTTTTTATGAGGATGAAAACACGCTTGTTGGTTGGAGCGCGAGAGTTGTGGGAGGGAGAGGGAAAGAAGCAGAGGAGGGAAAGCAAGAGAAAGACAACAGCTAAGACAGACCCGTTTTCGCCCTGCTTTCAGCTGTCTTCCCAGCCAGTACTGTAAGTTTTAAACAAGTGCATCATAAACCCTGTGAATTTTTGTGCCACATTTTTTGAACCTCCTAGATATTTTTTTTTTTTTTCAGCAATTACAAGGTTAATTTCAAAAGGGAAGGGGAAGGGGACACATGAAAAGTAAGCACTCTAAAGCATCTTTCACCAGACCATTAACATACACCTCGGGTACAGAAAGGACCAAATTGGAGCTTGAGGCAAGAATCGGTAGCCTGCTAAAATGCCTACTGTCATGTCTTAAAGATATAGTGTGTATGAATTATCCTTCTAGTTAGCAAAGACAAAGGCGTTTAGCAAATATAGAGAATACAAATGCATTTCATATACAGTAGTGCATATGTTGAAAAATAGGTCTGGCCTGTATCATCAAATTACATGATGATGAAATTAATTGGGTAGCCTATCTAGGTTCCAGACTTGTTTTTAAGAAAAATACACACACATACACAGCTATATATACATTTCTTAAGATAACCTTAATCCTGTGTACAATACACTAACATTTATAAGACTTTTAAAATCATTATTGATAAACAGACAGTTTTCCTCACAAATCCTATGATTCATGTGCCCCGTGTAGTTCAAATCAGGACAAGAGAAATCAAATATGGTTCAAGAACGAATACAGGTACACGCAGTTCTTCAAATTAGTTTTAGCTATTATCCTGACATCCCCTCTTGCGTGGGCGATTGTCTGCTCTGTTTGTGTTTTCTCTTTTTGCCTTTTTTTTTTAAGCCTGGAAACTGCCACAGAAAAGTCTGGCAGCTATAACCTCCAGCTAACGACTAGCAAATGCGAACATGCTGTAAAGTGGAACATTTATACAAGATCCATCTGGCGCATACAAGTAGGAATCCGAGACTTAAAGCCATTACACTGTGCGTGTGCATTTACACCTTCACCAAAGTTGGCAAAAAGAGTAGATTTTACCCCATGACCCCAGTAGTAAAAGGAGGGGTGTGAAACGTGTGCTGACCTACACTCCTCCGTCCAATTGTCGTTATTACACACTGCTCTTTGGCATGTCGCATCCCAGGCTCCGTGCCAAGAGTAAATTAGTCCAGCCCTGAACTTGCCGATCAGAAATTAAATAGTACAAGAGTGAAACATGCCTATAAAGTATTAGAGTAGCTGAGCGCTTTCTTTTGATCAATCTTACAGCTCTGAAAGGGCGGTCCGCCGGGTCTGGTAAACCCGGCAATACTCCCATCAAAAGGCCGTCTCAGCTGACTCTTTCTGCCGTAACGGAACAGTTACAGGAGGGAAAAATGGCTTTGAGCTTTTCAGTTATTCTTCATGACGCTCGGGCTTGCTCAGACACATGCCTAACAATTCAGCGTTGTGCTCGGGACATTCCCATCACCGCAGCAGGCAGAGTAGACCTGGGTTTGCCGGCAAGGTTTGACAGCAGGAGGTGTGTAGGAAGATACGTGGATATGAAAACGAGGCGTGCACGAATTAACGACGGCATAGTCATCATGAGGAAAAAGAAAAAAAAAAAAGGTAGATTTACAGTAGCAATGAAATTTGAAATTCAGGTTTTTGCTGGGCAGCAAAGCCCCGATGCTGAAGGCGTTGGGGGATGCCCTCTGCCGTCGGTCGGTCCGTCCGGGAGCTGCCGGCGGAGCCCAGCGCTCGGGATAACCGGGATTTCCCGGGATTTCCCGGCCGTGCGCACGCCCCCCCCGCCGCGGAGCCGGGCGCGGGGTCCCCGTCCCAGCGGGGGCTCGGCCGTACCCCAGCCGGGAGCTGCTCCTCCGCAGGGACCGGTCCTTCCCCGGGCCGGTCCTTCAGACACCAGGTGGCACCAAATGACAAGTTTCAATAGAGCCGTGGCCTTTTTTTTTTTTTTTGGTGAGAGAAAGTTGGTGAAAAGATCTCATAGGAATGTGTAATGAGAGTGTTAAAAAAAACCCCAAACCATCCCAAAGCCAACCAAAACCCCTCAGCGTGAATCTGGGGTGAGCTCCCCAAGAGCAATACCCCAAGAGCAATACCCCAAGAGCAGCCCCGGCTCAACCCACC
>VZSZ01004390.1:64778-77888 GCA_013398815.1 Ibidorhyncha struthersii | reverse complement strand
CGGGACCCGACAGCAAAAGCTGTCCCAGTAACTTCCAACCAGCGCCCGTTGAGAAGAAGCACTTTGGCAAACGGCAACAGATCAGTCATTAGCCCTTCTAATTAACTGCTACAAGGTTTTTGAGGGGAGCCGTCCTTGCCACCAACATCGGCTAACGCTGCTCCGTCTCATAGTCACGTGCCAACAAGGACAAGGGCAGTGCCGCGGAGGGAGCGGACTCACTTTCGGAGGGTGTAAGCACGGACGGGACGTGCTGGACAGCCAACAGACACAATGTCTAGCCCCACACTTTGGTTAGCCTGGCAGGTCACCCTCTTCGCAGTAGCCTAACGGCCAAATTTTGTACGCTCAGTGCAAACACGGGTGATGGGATGCTGGGACGGGATGGGGGAGAAAGGGCAGTGAAGTTTCCCCTGCAGAATATTGCTCAGTCACGTAGCACAGGAGGATGAACTGGGTGGTTTGCTTTTATCAACATTTCCATACTCAATTATAATTTTAGAAGCATTATAACTGTACCTGGTACGAAGGCATTGCACCGTAGTGTTTCACAGAATCATAAAATTATCAAACAGGACTTTAGGAGGTCAGAGACTGCAGCCCTCCTGCTCAAAGCAGGGCTAACTTAAGTTAGACCAGGTAGTTCACCATCTCTTCCTGTGAAGCTTTAGAAACCTCTAAGGCGATCACAGTGAAGTTATTTAAACTTTACAATGGTGTAACCGATAAAATTATTCTGGTTTGACTTTTTGGGTGTGTGCATGCAAGAAAGGCACACCTGAAGACCACCGTGTAAGTGGCTGAGGAGCCACAGCACTGCTGTGGGTGAATTTCCAAAGCGAGAGAAAGGGAATCCTGATTACACAAAGTTAATACAGTTATTTGAATAATCGTCTTTTACGTGCCACAGGTGTTCAATCTCATGACAATTATTTAATTTCGTTTCCTTTGTGGGATGCGAAGGGGAGCGATCAGAATTTATATACTTGCATCTTGCCAAAGGGCACGAGGTTGCTCTTAAACTCACAAGCAGAAACTTAACCCTGAAGCGTCCTCAGGTTCTGAGCACAAAAGAAGCTCAAGCCGTTATGAGAGATTGCCCACCAGCTGCAGCGGGGGTGTCCCAGCTTGGGGGGAACATGCCGCCCACCCGTGGGTACCAGCCCTCGGGCTGCGCATCCCCGGCGCCTCGGGGCAGAGCAACCAGGAGGCACCCAAGGTCTCCGCAGCTGCGCTGTGGGAGGCTGGATAAAGTATGCCATATTATCTGCAAAAATATGCATGTTCGTACTACACACACATGCTCTAAGACCATCATGCTCTCAAGCCAACCCTACAGCCAGGTTCACGGTTATCACGGTGTCATTTCTGCAGGCAGGGGCAGGTCTGGGGGTGTGAATAGCACAGGTGGAACAAGCGAAAAACCAGCACAAAGCCACAGACGCACCCCACCTGTCTGATCAGCGAGAAAAGTTGTGTACAAGTCAGTCTTCAACTAATAAAAATAATTTTAAAGGAGATTTCATTGTGAAAAAATTCAAACAGCCCGTTTGAGAAATATCAGTAAGGAAAGCCGGCTCTGCACTTTAATACTCACTACTGCGTTTTGCAGCCGAAGTTGTCCAAAGTGAGTTATATAAACCTCACTGCTTTCTGACAGGGTAACGAGGTACATTTTCTGTGCCATGCGTTTCCTGCGACGCCTCCCCTTTCCTTGCCGACTTACGCTGCTGGGGTACAACTCAGATCGGAGGTGGAGACCGTGCCTGCCGCATTCTCTGTGGGCTGGACGTCTTCAGGCCTTCAACTGGGCCGTGAACCTTTTAAAATATTTCCTATCATAATGAGCAATCGGGCAGTCGGCCTGAATTTTGTGTTCTTAAATGGCAGAACGGGCATCCTTCCTAAATGCAACGGCATGAGGGGTGCTCGCTCTCTCCGCCACCCAAGAGACAAAGTGCAGTGCCGAAACTTCCTCGCTGTAAGCGGAGGGACAGGACGGGTGGAAGGAGCCACGCAATTTTGCGAACTTCAGACTTAATACCTGCATATCAGGATGACAGTTTAGGAGGAGGATGATGATGATGATGGGTATAAGAAATTGAATACCAGCTTCAGTAAATGACAACTTTTACATTTTCTTCTGCGGTAGTTGCATTGTTCTCCACCAGCCATTAAAGGAAGTCACGATTTAGGTTATATTTTTACTTTTGACAGGGCAAAAAAAGTTTAAAGGATCTATTTTTAAGAATTCTTTGTTAGCCAAATCGCCCACTCACCTGCTCTGAAGCTGCCTGTCTCACCAACAAACAAATTATGCTCTTCTTGCATCCACACATGGTTCCATAAAGACAAATAAAAGTAAGCAAACGTTACTTACATGAGTAAAAGGTTGCGAGACTGGACCCCAGTTACACAATATGGAGAACTGGGGATCAGGTCCCTCTGATAAAAGGTCAAGGGCATATTCCTACAAAGCACTTCTCGGTCAATCAATTCATATAAAGAACTTTTCTCGGAGAGCTACTCACATCAACAAGGTGACAAGATGGGTTCTTGTGTGTTATGCAAACTTAGACACCTTCAAAGTTGTAACTCCTACGACAATGACACAGTGTTTGCCTGCTAGAGTTAAAAATTATCATTAAAAAATTACTTTACATTCTACAGAATTTTGCTATAACATCTCATTTTTATTTTTAACCACCCCCCCCTACTTTTCAGAAGAGATCGATGCTTAGTAATGTATGCATTAAACTAGCGGACTGTACACCTAAAAAAAGATTGAAAAATCAGTGCTTTTCTGCCACCATTATATCATTAGGATGTGAGTTGTAAATTTAAGCAGTAACAGGCCAGAGTTACAAAAGGGCTTAATTACTTTAATCTAAAACAGTGATCCCAAAGGCTCTTTATCCGAAGCCCAGCGCTCCTCCCAGCGCTCCCCCTCGGGGCCCCGGCCAACGCCGGCGGTGGCGAGGGGCAGGTTTCGGCCAACAGCTCACCCGCCAGGACCACAAAGATCAGCCTGGGTGGAATTAATCCTGCTTCGGTTCGGCATCTACAACCGAGACGGCCGATCTGTAATTGCCCCTTTGCCTGGCCTGTAGTGAAGACAAGTTACCCTCTCCTCTTTCCGCTCCACAGAGTAATTGCTCAAAGCGCAACAGCTGCCAATCATCCTACACAAACTATAGCCTACTGCTCAGGGCGCTCTCTTCAGTTGCAGAGACAGGAATCGCCTCTTGTCTTGGCGAAGCTGGCTAACCACTGACCTACCGTATGGTTCCCTCCCCGGCCCAAGGAAAGAGAAGAGCAGATTCTTGCTTTCTTTCCAAGCAAAAGAGTTTGGGAGTCTGCCTCCAAAAACCACTGGGCTCCAAGGGCTCTGAAACCCCCGGCATGTGTCATCCATAAGGTCTCACGTGCTGGACACAGCCACAGACTTGGAGAAATCCTCCCAAATTGTGTGGTCCTTCTCCGCTCGTCTTCTTTCTCTGCCTGTGAGTCTCGTGCAGGAAAGCCTTCTCCATCCACCTGGCACCAACACTACCCACCACGGGTTAATCTTTCTGCACAGAATCTTTGTGTTAAAAATCGTATTTCCTAGGGAAAGTCATCAAGGACAGAAGCTCCTAGCAGTTCCTACCTCCCCCTCCCATCCATGTCTTTCATACCTTTAATGACAATAGACCAAGGGCAGACGTTCCACGGAGCTGGTACAGGGAAACTTTACACCCCCCCTCCATTAGTGACCCCGAGCAGAGCCAAGCCTTGGGGCTTAAATTTAGGAGGAATTTTGGCCACAGAGCAGCCAGTGCCAAACCAACCTTATAAATGACGTGTACCCTCTTCGGGGCATAAACTGGGAAAACAAAAGCCTGAAGCAATATGTGGTGCCCACCAAAGTGACCTTTTTAAGAAAAATCATTACCTACCTAGGGATTAAACACGACCGGAGAGGAACTGGTTGTGGTCGCTGGAAAGCTGATTTACTCCACTTCAGAATCCACCTTTGGTGTGCTGCTACGGGATGCTGTCAACAGCATTCATGTTTCATATTTACAATTTAAATGCTTTGGGAGTGGTGGTGGCGTCTGAGCTTTACATGTGATAGGAATGGAATAGGAAGAAAAGATAACAAAAAGAGAACACCAGCTATGCTGAGGTTTTTCACGTTAAATTAGGCTCATTGTCAAGTAAGGCAAGAGCAGAAATGAATCCTTATCCAAAAGGAAAGCTTACCAAGTCGTTAATTACATAGGATGTACAACGGAGAAGGCAAGCAAAGAAAAGGACGTTGCAGTAAACGCTGCAGGAATATTCAAACCAAGGGAGTCTTCACGCTTTTCAGCAAATCCAGCTTTATAGTGTACAATTAACAATGAATTACATTCTTACTGGATAACTAAAAGCCCTCAAGAACTGGCAGAGTGAGGACTAGGGTTTAAGTAAGCCTTCCTATGTTTATTCAGTTGGTGAGAAAGCAAACCCAAGATACTTAACGCAAACAGCTTTCAAGCACGAACTCTTCATGATGAATGCGTAAATGGTGAATATTCACCACCTCGAAGCCAATTTGCTGCTTTGCACGCCGGTAATTTTCGAGCACAGATTTCTCAAACTGTACAAACCCTTTCAGTGACAGTGCTCAGAGAGTTTATCGCATTTCAGGGTATAACGCTGGTCCCTGAATATTGCGTGCTGATGTGCTGGTACTGACAAAAGCGACCTGGTAAAACTGCCTCAGAACTGACGAAGATCAACAGCGAGGGACAGCATTGGCAAGAGGGGTTAAACGTAATTACAGCTCAAGTAATCATTATTACTCGAGTTGTGAATCCCGGGGAGACGGTCCCATTTCAGGACAACAGAACAGACAAAAGTATGTAGGAGAGAGGGAACTGGGTAACTTTTCGAACCGGTTAACCAGCTCTCTCCGCACAGAGACCGCCTCAAGAAACGTGAAGAACACTCACGCTTTTGGTGTCACCCGACTAGACAGAAAGGTTCGCCTGAATTATTAAAAAAGAAACCATAAACAAAAAAACCTCCACAAAACATAAATCATTTAGTGGGAACTCCACCGCAAATGTATGTCATAGAGGCAATTAAACTTTTATGCTGTGATATATAAACAAAAGCCCAGATGGAACGGTTTCTACAGTTTACTCCCATAGAGCTGAGTATCTTGCAAATATGGTGATGAAATTTTTTAAGGAGAAAGATATGTCCTGATTAATTTGGTGGTGACAGGCATAGGGCAATACGTATAAAATATTAATTTTATATAAACATTTACCTAAATATACACAGCATTTGCAGGTCAAGTTATTTTTGTATTTTCCATGCGTTGGCTATATCTTAAGCTTAATGAGCACCAAGGTTGCTGAAGACAGCAGTAAATTGCTTCATAGCTTTTGCTCTATGCAAAATTGTCCTTTTTCTTGGGCTACTTACTGTCAAAACATGTTGAACTCTACCAGGTCCAAATTGAAGAATTGCATAAAGTTTACCTAACGCTCGACTGTCCGGTCTTGCTAATAAAATCAAGGGTCTGTGCAAAGATTATAAAGTAATAATTAAGTTCTGAATACTCTGAACATGAAACTTTTAGTCTCCATTGAAGCTGGGACAGCCTGGAAAGTATTTTTGACTATTCTTTGGATGAAGTTCTCAGTCATACCAGCAACCCAAGCAAGACCGTATAAGAAGAAGTTGAAGACCTATAGATACACGTATGTTAGATATCTCATAAAAGATACCTTGTAAAGACATGTATTCTTATCCAACCTTGGAAATTAGAGATATACTGTCAGACTTGACAATTTAAATGCAAAGTTAAAAGCTCTGGGAACTGTTTAGAGTGATGACAATAAACACACAAGAATGAAGTAGTCGCCTAAGTACCCTTGAAAGAGTTACTGAAACTGTTCCTCACGGAAACCAAAACCACAACTATACCCTTTATTGACTCAAGGGTCACCAAAAAAGGCATATGAAGACATCAGTATATCACTTGGTTTTTCAGTTTAACTAGGGTCTATGAATATTGAGGAAATAAAAAAGTATCAGAAAAGTAATGCTCTTGACTGTAGCGACCTGGGAGAGCAACGTGAAAGGTATTCATTGTAAATTGTACGTCTCCGTGGGAGAATAATCATCATCCCCGCTCAGCTTCTGTTCAGCAGTAAAGATTGATACGCTGAATTTCACGTTTCCACAAATAGCACTCCTTTGTGGATTTTTCCGGGTTATGATGATAGTAAACTACAACAGTAAATGGTCATCTTTTGTAGTTAAAGCTGATCAAAAATGAGCTGTGCTGACATACATTACAAATAAGCCCATATTATTTGTCTCTGGTGAGTGTCAAGTCTAATATCCTTCAAAAAAAGGTTTCAGCTGTGATTTGTAGTTTTGCCACCCAAAAGTCCAGGAGCAGCCTTTCTAAATGTCAGTGACATGATGGCAATCTGTAGCCTGTACACGTAAGACACTGATGCTTGGATGTCTTGTTTTGCGCCCAGAATAAACGCCTGGATTCAAAAGTGATCGTAGTAAAATTCCTCTTTATGGATTATGGTAGAGAAGCACAGACAGTATTTAGCCTCGGGCCTCCAGCATGCTTAAGGCAGCCCTTCCAGCAGTAAAGCACGCTGTCCTGCTTCGCATAGAGAGGTCCCCAGATGGGACTGTGGAGATGTTCCTCTCTCCATCTCCAGCCTCTAATAGAGCCGCGTCTGCCTAAGAGCCAAGGATTTATCTTTTTCAGATGTACCTCAGAGGGCTGCAGAATGCTGTATCTGCCAACAGCAGTACGTTGGGGTGAAACATCCAAACGCCTTGTGTGGGGCTTCATTTGGGGGACACACACAGGTGTAGCTAACAAGCCTTCAAAGTCTTCATCTCACAAGGTTTGAGATAATCCAAGCACACAGCTGTGAACACTGTCAGCTCCATTAACACCAGTGGATTTGCTAGTCGGTGTGTATTATCCCTGAAGCTGGTAACATTTGCTATCAGCAGCTGTAGGAATTATAAAGACCTGGTATAGACAACAGCAGTTCTGCTCAGGAGCTACAACCCTTTGCAGATACAAAACCTTCGTAAATTAACTTGAAGTTACCCAAGGACCGCACAATAGATGCTGAGGATAACAGTTCCTTTGATGAGAGAGTCTGGATGCACAGCTTTGTGAAAATGGGATGAGTACTTAAGAATCGTAACTGTTAACCTATGTTAGTTATTAGAAACACAAATCCTTTCCCTCTCAATAAGCATCTGAAATTACCTCATTATTATCTACCAACAAATGAAGAGGTTCTGTGAGACTCAATGGCAAAAGGCCTTTCAGCTTTTATATGCCCAAAACTACTTCTGGCAGGTAAAGCACGAGAACACCACTGTGAGATGAATCATGACTAAGTGGATGAGGGCGACTCAGCTTCTATTGCAGCAATTCAGTTTCCGGAAAGTTTTTGGCAAAAATCTCTCATCAGAAGCTCTTAAGGACACTAAGTTGTGTATTCATACTTAAAGTTCAGACACAAACAGTAGCATACGCAGTCACTTGCCACGACGCAGGGAGGTTGCTGTTCTCACAGGGCATCCGTGCTGGGACCTGACAAAGGGCGATAGGGACCGATAAGGAGTCTGCAGACAAAAGATTTGCTTTGTCAAACCACAATTACATGATCTCATTTAAGACGGTGCACTCAGTACAGGTGGTTACAGTTCCGGAGCCTGTGCTGAACTGTTAACTGAGTTCCATCGGAGCGTGGGGCTGAAATCACAGAGTAGCTGATGTTGGAAGGCACCTCTGGAGACCATCTCGTCCAACTCCCCTGCTCAAGCAGGGTCAGCTATAGCAGGTTGCCCAGGACGGTATTCAGCTGGGCTTTTAACATCTCTAAGGAGATCTCCACAGCCTTTGTGGGCACTGTGTCAGTGTTTGACCTTCCCCACAGGTAAAGAAGTTCTTTAGGTTTTGACATGGACTCTACTGTGTTCCAGCTGGTGCCCACTGCCTCTTGTCCTGTCACTGGGCACCACTGAGAAGAGTCTGGCTCCATCTTCTTTACCCAATCTCCAGCAGGTATTTTTAGGTAGATATGATCTCCTCTGGCTCTTCCCTTCTCCAGCTGAAGAGTCCCAGTCCCAGCTCTCCCAGCCTCTCTTCGTACAATAGATGCTCCGGACTCACTCCAGTTTGTCCACACCTCTTTCATACTAGGTCGGCCACCCAGACCTGGATCCAGCACTCCAGATGTGTCTCACCGGAGAAGAGCAGAGGGGAAGGATCACCTCCCTCAACGTGTTGGCGGCGCTCCTCCTAATGCAGGCCAGGATACCACTGGCCACCTTTGATGCAGGGTCCTGTGTGGGCTCATGCCTAACTCGGTGCCCACCAGGACGCTCAGGTCCTACTCTCCAAAGCCGCGTTCCAACCAGCTGGACCCCGGCCTGTCCTCGTGCGTGGAGTCATTCTTTCCCAGGTGCAGGACTTCACATTTACTTTTATTGAACGTCATGCTGCTCCTGCCAGCCTGTTTCTCCAGGCCCCCTGTGTGGCAGCCTAACCATCAGGTGCGTGGTCTCCTCCCTCCGCTCCTGCTTCATTTGCAAGCTGCCAGAGGTTCCCACCGCTTCCTCACCCAACGGTGGGTTCTCGTCTCCCTCCCGTGCCATTCCTCGTTTAAAGCCCTCCTCACCGGGTTGCCCAGCCTGGTGGCAAAGATGCTTTTGTCCCGCGCAGTCATGCTTGATCCTTTCCAGGTCTCTGCTGGCTGTGCTGCCGGTGACCACACGGATGAGCGGCAGGGGGAAGGGTCTGAGGGCTGGCCAAGCCTTCGCAGCCTCCCTGCACCCCCCAGACCTGAGCCCCCGCAAGCAGCCTCGGGTAGGGGCAGAGCTACCCTGCAACAGGCAAAAGGCAGCGGTGGGCTCGAAGACTTCGAAACTTGCTGCGGCATCTGTAATGGTTTTAGTGGTGGTGATCAAGGAAAACTAAGTTAAACCTTATAATTAACATAAGTTGGGTTTTTTATTTTGCTTTTTCTTTTTCCCCCCCCTTTAACTACAGGTGATAGAGGCAAAGGTATCTCTTGGTTTTCTATCAGACTCCTGGCACCAACCAGCTCCAGCAGCGGCAGAATGCTCCAGACGCTCAAGGCCAGGCGCCTTTAAGTATCAACAGGTAATTCCTAGCAAAGCAGTAAAAAAACCCAACCAACCAAAACCTCATGACATTCTGGATCAACAAAGAATCAGACCAGGCATGGACTTCTCGGTATGAGACAACCAGTCGATGTCATGGCCGGTAACTGGGAATAGTTTCCCAATTTAGTATAATTTTTCCATTACACGTTCAGATTCGTTTGCCAGTCTGAGCCACCAGACTTTATACACACACGCACACAGCATGAACTCATTTGGCCCGTCTGGAGCCGCAAGCTCACAGCATCAGCAGGTTCGGAGTATATTGCCTCTTCTCTGCCTTCACAGAAAAGCAGCAACAGGCGGAGCACGCCAACAGAGCATCGATGGGGGAAAATACGCTGAAAGATGCCTTTGATGAGCCCAGCGCTTTGGGTCGCATATTTTAACCAAGCACCGGTTGCAGAAAAAGTTGAGAAAACTACCGGCAAAAGCCGGGAGGCGAAAATCAGAGAGAGGGGAAGCAGAGGGGCTCTGGGCCCCACAGGGAACAGCCGGTGGAAGCCCAGCGGCACCCAGCCATAAGGGCAAGGGACAGAAGGGACAGGGCTGCTCTACTCCCGGATTTCTTCAGGATGATGACCCAAGTTCCAGAAAACTCAGGGTAATGCAGGTACAAGGTATAAAGCAAGTTACCGGAGGCAGGAATTGCAGAGGTCTAAGAGCGCAGACGTTTTCTAAAAATCGATCCTCGACAGAAAAAGGGGCACAAAATTGAAGTCACATGAAGTAAAAAGCGTAAACTTTTGACTGACATTATAGATGCCGAGGGACGGAAAGGGTGACTTCAGGGGTGGAGCGCTTCAGGGTTAGATTCGCTTTGCACCTGTGCATGTTTGCAAAATGAGCATGCAAGGTTTCTACCTTTGCTCAAAACCCCCCTGTGCCGCAGGTTGGCTCCGAGGCACCCCCTGCGAGCCTGTCACACACGAACGATGGCCGCAGCTAACGCCTGCGCTGTGCTGGCGCCGGCACCGCCGCTTGGTGCGTCCCTGCAACACTCACCGTCCTTTACGGTCTTCCAGCACAGATTTTGGATTGCATCACCCGCCAAAAACAGGTTCCTATCTGTAGGTATAGATCGCCTCTTATAAACCCTCTGTGTTAATGAGCTGGCTGGCTCCCAGGTTAAGTGGTACCTTTTAAGAGGATTTAATGTGAGTGGAGGAGCATCAGTGTTTCCCGCTGTCGGCCCGCGAAGAGCTGTGTGTTGATATCAAGGATACAGTGATGTGCAAATTGACTTTTGTTTACAGAAAAAAGCTAAAGCTTTTTGTTAAACCTGTGTGGTTTAAAATGCAAAGCACACTGTGTACTTAAAAAAAAAATAATCAAAAAAGTAAGATTATTTTTCCAGGGCACGGTTACACAAATTCAGTCTGGAGTACTGCTGTACGCCAGGGGCAGCCACGCTTTTGCAGCTGAATTTCAGTGCCGCCTTTTCTTTCTTCTTTCTCACCCTACCAGCGGCCATTCTCCTTTGAAAACCGCTTCTCTCCTCCAGATCGCCGCGGCTACCTTGTCACCGCCTCCGTCTGCCGCTGCCTCCTCGTGGGCCGTGGCTTCTCGCTGGCTCCAGCAGCTCCAGCCTGGGGGGAGAAAAGCCAAAGCAGCTCTGCTTTGCATCTCTAGTGTCACCATACCCCTGCGGGCAGGAGCAGGGAGACAGACACCTCCAAACCAGGGTCTCCACGTGTAAGGAGTTGACCGCGATTCACGATTCCCACCTCTCCGCCGGCAGAGGAGGGTGAAGCAGCGGGATTTCCGCAGGGTTCTGCTGCAGCTGCCAGGTGCCACGGCGGAGGACAAAAAGCCCCGGGGATTTTCCGCCCCGCTCCGTGCCGGCTGGCTCCCGGCCAGCCCGCGCCAGGCACCGGCCACCGGGCTCGCCGAAGAAGGAGACCCAGACTAAGGAAAGGGCCACCAGGGCTGGGGACAGGGAGGGGGACGGTGTCGGGACAGACAGAGACATTGAGGGTTAGGGGCAAAGCGGAGAAGGGAAAGGAGGGAAGGTCTGGAAGTGCCGCTTTGTAGTCTCCTCTCTCCCAAGCCACCTGCGTTGCCCCTCGGTGCATTTTCCTATAAAGTACCTCACTTTTCACACCTGGAAGAGCCGTTCCTACGTAGCCTTGGGTTGCGTTTCCCTGCTGAAGTTTCCTAAAACTTTTGCTCCCTCCAAACCCCAATTTTATTCCCAGTCTCTACTCTGAAGCAGCATCACTGCGATTCTGTGATTCTGTGACCACGAGGGAGAAATTTTCCTCCTGTTCCTGAATGTTTTCAGTGACCGAAAGCATCACGCATGGAGCTATGGAGGGAGGAGAGAAAAACCACCAGCAAAACACCAGCTCCGCTAGAACTGCCTTTTCTCAAGATGCAGCAGGACATATCCCAAAGAAAACTGTTCCTCACGCTTTTTACCAACAAAAAAACAGCCTGCTGTCCAAACAGGGCTTTCCCAGGGAGCAAAACCAGTTCTGGAAACACAGAAACTCTCTGGAAAGCACAAGAGAACTAAAACGGGCAGCAAGGGAATAATCCTAATACGCTTCTATCCCATCTTCTGACAAAACCTCAGCATTATTCACACCAAAGTTTATTTGCAATTAAGTGAAAAGCTGCCTGCGGCCACCTCCTCCCTCCCCTTCTAGGTTGCCGTGCCCATAACGGCAGCAGCAGAAACGTCCAGCCCGGCGGGTCTAATCTGGGTTAGGGGCAGAGGCACAACCATGCGTCCTGCTCTGCCGTCCCGCCTGCCCGGCTCCAGCAGAGCCCGGAGCACCCCCAGCGGGACGGGGCCACCACGAGTAGGAAGGCTCAGTTTCAAGAGGTTTGTTTGCTCCTACGCACCCTTTGTCGGCTCTCCTTGCTGAGGCAGCAGAAGATGGGGCGCACGCCTCTTACAGAGGCCCTAGGTCACGCCCGGCACATGATAAGTCACACTGAAGGAGCACTGAAGCATCGAGTTGTAAACTGAGGCAGCGGAGCAGAGGCACCTTTTGGCACTCCTGACAAACCTCAGTGCTGCAGGCAGCCCAGCAGACGGAGAAAACCAAACTCTTACGAAGCAACATCAGAATCCAAACGATGCAGGCTAGAAAAGGTAAGAATTCCAACTCAACAGCTAAGGTGCGATCGTACTTCTCTGTCCACATCACAAAACAGATCCAGAATGGCCACAGCAGAACGAGGGCCAAATTGCAGCAGAAACGTGAGGACACACGCTTCACCCTCAAGACTGTTTTCTCATTAATACGTAATACTTTGGTTCCATTTAAGAACCCCATGATGTGTCTTTATGATAGCAGATCATTTGATTAGCTATGGTAGTCTAAAGTAACTTCCCCTGAAATACTGTCCAATATAATGCTCTGCCTCTTGATTCAACGTTTGGTCAGGCAGGAACTCGTGCATGGCACTGTTGAGTGTGCTGTACGAGCAGCCTGGTTAAAGTAATTACAGGGGGGTTTATTATTTCACTTTAAAAAATGTGAAAGCATCCCAAAGTCAGGAATTAAAGTATTGCATGAAATTGTTGGCGAGGTCTGCGCGTCCCACCCAGTGCAAAACAAGGCATCTCTCCAGCAACTAGGTTCTGCTGGTGCGATCCCGGCAGCCCGCTCCTTCCCGCTCCCCCAGCCTGCTCATGCGCCACAGCAAGACACCGTGATTCCACAGGGTGTTTCCTCTTCTCCCGTCCTGGATGCTGTGCTGTGCTCCCTCAGGAGACACCTTCTCAGCGGATCCTGGATGAACTCATTGTTTCCCGCTGGAAGGGATACATCCAGTTCCCCCCAGTCAAGGCTGGCAGTCACTGCCCGAGACAGCTTTGGCCGCCCATCCCGTCCCATCCCATCCCGTCCCCATCTCCATCCCGTCCCCATCTCCATC
>VZSZ01004390.1:37554-47809 GCA_013398815.1 Ibidorhyncha struthersii | reverse complement strand
CTGAAGGGGGCCTACAGGAAAGCTGGAGAGGGACTTTCTACCGGGGAGATTTAGATTAGACATCAGGAATTTTTTTTTCCCCTGTGCGGGCGGTGAGCCCCTGGCGCAGGGTGCCCCGAGAAGCTGTGGCTGCCCCATCCCTGGAGGTGTTCCAGGCCAGGTTGGACGGGGCTGGGAGCAACCTGGGCTGGGGGGAGGGGGCCCTGCCCAGGGCAAGGGGTGGGACCAGATGAGCTTTAAGGTCCCTTCCAACCCAAACCGTTCTGGGATTCTAAATCAGTTCAAAGGAAACGTCAGCTCCAAACCAGTAACTCCATACGCGAGCCGTCACTAGTGGTTACAGGCCGCGCACCGAGCAGAGCCGAGTCGCAGGGAGGGCAGCAGCAGTCTGCACCCCCGACGGGTGCCAAAGCCATCCATGACTTGTAAGTGGCGCACAGGAGGAGCAGGACAACAGCATCTTGAAAAGTCTGCCCGAATTCGCAGCTGCCAGGCTCCGAAGTCGGCAGGACGCGGGGGCACCGAGGCGGGCCAGGCGCAGCGGGGAGCGGAGCAGCTTGTGCCTCCCCGAGATGCCATATGTCCCAGCTCCTGCTAGCTTTGGACTGACGTGTTTTGTAATTTGAGAGAGAAGAATGATAATCGGATGCATCACCTTGGATATACTGCAGGCACACTGCAGACGTGTTATTAGTAATTAATCTTGGGAAGGAAATGCGGCTTGTCTCTGTGTGTCCATCTTCACATGATAAGGCTCAACTGAGGACCACTATTCCCTTCGCCAATGGGTACCACTCGTTTGAAGTCAAAGTGTATGGTACTGCGCTTGTGTGCAGCACCTGAAATTACCCTGTTAGCAAATGGAATAACGAGGAAAAATATTGGTGTACATTTTTCACAGGAAACACATTTTTTTCTTTTGGATTATAACTACTCCAATGAAAAATAGATTACTTTAAAACACTTTATGAATTCCACAAATTCCACCACCCGCCCTGGTGTTTTTGATGGAAGAGCAACTGGCTGTGAGAAAGACCAGTGACCAAATCTCTCCTTCCTTATCAGAACCAAGCCCCATTCTTTTCACTGCGCTCTCCTTTCTCTGATTTTCCAATCTCTGATTTTCCCTTCCCGCTCCAGCACCAACTAACCGTGCTGCTGCCTGTTCCTCTGCCTCCAGTTTATTGTCCGAATGTGTTGAAGCATAGAGCCCAAAGCACAGGAATATTGGGACTTAACTGCAAACTGTATTTTTGAAACTTCTTTATATGTTTTACGCTAGGATAGTTAAAATGTAACTTTGGATAGTTAATTTGATGACAAACCTTCATCTCTGTTAGCACACGTAAAGATTATTGTACATGAGTCAAGTAATACAGTAAGAGAAAAAAATCATACCTTTAACCAAATAGTGATATTGGTGCAAAACTGTTATTTCCAGGTCTCTTGAGTAATCCAGCTGAAGCCAATGTTCCTTTTTTAAGCATTCTGCCTTGTACAACGGAAACTAGGGGTATATGAAAGAGCTTACGTAACACAGGCTTTTATTAAAAGATTTAAAACAGTAAACAGGGTCCAAAAATAAACATTGTATTTTAAGAATAATCTAGGTGTTACGGGATTAAAACTGATAAGCCTGTGGACTGTAAAAGCTTTAAAGGTTTGTAATACATGCCCCTTGGCGGTTTGTGCCAATTCACCATCGCAATCAGCCGTTCAGTACAGGCTGCATCACAGGACCTTCTCTTTGAAGGCTTCGTTCTTACGTGCAAAAATATAGAAACGTTGGTTCAGAAACTGTAGATGTTCTCTGTGGAATGTACGCGACAAATTGTTTCTTGGGGGAGTTAAACGATGAAGTTCTGACACCGACTTTTGGTTGATGCAGGAGCAGTAAACACGGCGTAAGGGCAATACCTCAAACACAACAACTGCGCAGAAGCAAGCAGAGACGCCGGCCTCCCGCCTTGCGGGAGGAACCCCGGGGTCCCCACACCCCGATCCTCCTCACATGCCCAAGTCAGACATCCGCGTCCGCCTGCTCCCCGCAAGAGCTACCGCTGCACCCATCGTTTGTCCCTCCAGGGTCTGGCATTAATATTTTGTTTCACATTGTACTAGATCTTGCAGTCTGAAAGAGACCCTCCAAAATCAGCATTAGCGCTTTTCTGAAACGCAACGCGGCTATCTGGAGCGTAGAGTGAAAAAGTGCCACCCCCAGGGGGTTTCTTCAGTAATGCAATACACATTCAGCTATGAGTAACAGGCAGATAGTTGTAGCACATTGCTTAAGAGTTACTTTTTAATCCCTTGAAAAGAAATAGAAAGCTTGCTCAGCTTTTTTGTTAGTAAGAGAAACACTGTTGCACCTCTTTAGCACATTTTGCGGGTCTCAAATGCACTCTTGATACCCGGAAAAGCACCCTGTGCGCTTTGCTACAATCTTACGCTTTGTGATCCCCTGTTTTCTGCTTATAGAAATTCAGACTTGACACTGTCTTTAGTCACTTGCTTTTTGCTTTGAATAATGCCTACTATGCCATCTCCGCGGTCAGAGGGTGCTCGGAACTGCAGTGCTCCTTTACACCACCACATCCTCTTCTGGTACAGATTCCTTTTACAAAAAGGAAAATGGGAAAGTTCAGCGACTTTGAAGCCTCTCCCAGTGCCCTTGTCGTGGCAGGGCAGGTACGAGCACCTCCAGGTCTGACCTAGCTTGCGCTGAAGTTAACAGCAGGTTCTAAGCGCCCCTTGGGAGTGGGTGAACGCTTCCTCCAGCTGAGTCCAGAATGCATCATCCAGAAGGTCTTTAACAGCTACTTGGATTCTGTCAGTAAAAACAAAATAGAGTCCAATACTAATACAGATATTTTTCATAAAAATAAAACGAGTAAAATTACATGTGGGTTTGGGGTTTCAATGTTTTCCTGACTTCCCACAGAGCTCATTCGGGGTAAAAGATATAGGTTTATGCTCCAACAAACACGAGTATAACAATTGTTTAGAACTGCAGTTGGGTTTTGCTGATGTTACTTGATGATAAACCCTTAACTGAGAAATATGGGAAAAGGATCAGATGAAATGTTTTGCAAATTTTTTTCACAAAAAATGGCCACTAGGCAGCCTGTACCAGGGTTCCTGCATTTGGGTAGTACGTGCTGCTATCGTCCATTCGATACACAGCAGCTGATCAAAAGCACGGCTTCTTCGTTAGATATTGCCATTCATCTTTAATGCTCCTCAGATCTCAGCTCCCTTACTTGAAAGGTAACGCGAGAGGCTCAGCTTTCACACGGATAAAGCTCCCAGCCTCTACAGTCGCAAAGGCAAGCTTGAAATCCGCTCAAGGACAAACCCTAAAGCACAGACCAGAAAAGACACCCCCACCTCCCAGTTTCAACATTATGGTTTTTAAACAGATATGGGGTTAGAAGGTTTTTTTAACTGTTTGGTTGTTAATATTTATTAACATTATAAACACTGCAGATGAGACCCGATTCTGCTATTACAGCTCTCCACAGGCACAAAAAGATCTTTACCTCTCTCCAGAAGTGACTGCTGGAGCAGGATTTTACATGATTTGACATGACCTTGTAAATTATTTCAGAATTTGGAAAATAATAAAACAGATCTTTCACCTCTTAAAGAACTTTAACTTCTTTGATTACATGTTTCTAGTACCATCATGAAAGTCTGTTCCAAAATGAATCGTATCTTTACAAAGTAGATTTTTAACTAGTGGAGAACGAGAACGGGGGGTTTATGCTTTTAATATTTGTACATATTACAATAATTTAACAACATAAATGCTAATTATTAGTATAAAATGCAGCGATATAAAAATTGCGCAACATGATCAAGCCTACGAACTGGAGCATATTTATCAAGACGGTTTCTCTCTTAAAGGTTTTTCTCTCTTACAGGTTTTAAGGATTCTTTGTTTCAGCTTTTAAAACTGGAAAAGTCATGTTTTGGGCTGCACTTTAGCTTCTCATTAGCTTTGAATAAGCTGGCCTTTCTTTGGGTCGGAACTTCTCTTGACATTTCCTTGTTTATTTCTGCAAATGCACAACTGTGCCGCTCCCTATTTCTTTTTCATTTGTGGTAGGCGTTTATCCCTGCCAGGGCTTAGGGACAGCTTCACCTTGACTTCACACATGGTCACACTAAATGATGAGGATTAACCATATGCCCAAGGGTTTATTATCAAACTTCCTTAAGAGTTTTTTTTTTCCCCACAAGAGTTGGGGCTGTGGAGTAGAAGCATCAGCTTTTGACTGCTATTATAGACAGACACGTTTTCTAGTAGTGCAAGATCTCTGAAACAACCTTCCTTGCTACTATAAAATGCTTAACAGCACAGAGTAGGGTATACAATGGGATCTTTTAGAGAAACTATACTTTTATATCATCAGTTGCTGGAAAATCCCACAGGATCCATGACTAAAAATGAGACTGATGAATCAACAATGAAAAACATTTCCTGAGCATTTACTTTCTACTCTCGGCAGATTACCTGTGTATCCGATGATCATTTGTATGACACATATGACAGCACTACTTGCCAGAAATAAGAGGAGAAATTAATAATTCTACTATGACAACATCTACATTAGCAACAGCACAGGATGTACCCCACGTGACCAAAACTTGAGATCCATTTAAGTTTAATGAGACGCACTGACATTCATGTCAGTTTTTCCAGTGCCTGGACCCAAGGCCAACGTGTTGATGACTATCACAGGGCCTACGAGGAACCGGGCTGTTACCAGCCAAACCCGCTTCTCCTTCTGGCGCTGGGAGAGAGGAGGGCACGGTTCCTCCTTCCTCCTGCGGCCCATGGCGCACAGCTTTGCCAACTCACCCTATTCTTTCTCTTGCCTAAGATTTTAGAGCTACAATTATATAGGGAACAGCTTCTACTGCCCGGTTCAGCTTGTTTTTAAGTTTCTAGCCCTCATGACAGCAGAAGAAAACAGTCCTTCAGATCGGACAAGGTAGAAAGAGAACATTCTGGTTTGTTCCATAGAAGTTTCAGCATTTGTAAGTCACCATGGGTTGACACGTACCTCATTTTGGCAGCAGTGAGCACCAGCGGCTAACCTCACACGGCTGCTTGGACTGTTCAGGAGCCAGACTGTGACTACAACCTCCTTGGATCTGCTCACTCAATGTCACACCTCCAGGGCCAGACACAGTCCAACCCTTTGTCCAACTGTTCAGAAGGAGAAAAAAAAAATATCCTGGAACTATGTTCTCCAATTCCCAAATGACACAGCATTTGTATTAGTAATTACATTTTATTTCTTAAGAGTAAGTCGTGTATACATTTCAGGTAAAGTACCAATGTCTACCAAGGTTGGAAGAGTTCGTGGGGTGGGGACAGAAGGAGAACAACTATTTTTTTACCCGTTTAAACACATTTCATAGCGCAAATTACAGCCATCCACATCTTTAAGCCTCTCCAAACTGCCTGTGAAACTAATGGATGAATAAAGGCAAATTACTGCTTTCTTCTCCTACCTGTAAAAAGGGGTTAACATTATAGCAAGGTCTATTAAGATCTCTAGGGGAAAATCTTACATGAGTGTTACTTTGAATGTAAATAAGAAAGTAAGTGAAAGCAAGGTCTAGGAATAGAAAAGTAAAAATATATTAAAAAATAAAACCTTGTAAAACCAATGCAAGGAGAGTTCTTGTCAAATTAAGACTGAAGAAGTTCAGTTAACAGTCATTGTGACCAGGAACAGCCAGCATTCCTAGTGTTACCTGCATTAGTACCAGGAGAGATTTGTTGTATTTATTTTCTATTATATGACTACTGCAGTTCAGTCTCTGCTCCGCAGCTGTCCTGGGTAGTGTCTCATGTAGGCTGCCTTTGTTTTAGGTACTTGGTACGCAGCACAAATTATAAACAAGTTCCTGAGCTTTTGGACTAAACCAGCCTGGTGTAACACAGCCACTGTTTGCCTGCGAGCTGCTTAACTGGTTACGCAGGCTTTACAATAGCCCGTATAGTAAAACTGTAATGTTTAAAGGGTAAATAGATTTCATTTTTATAAAATACATATTATTTGCATGTTATACAACAAAAGAAAAAATGGGAAAAGTTCTAATATATTATCTTAAATGCAGTTTTTTAAGATAGTGACAGAAATACCAGTTTTGCAAATTTTTGGGCAGCTGCAGTTATATATGTTTTTATCAAAGTACTAAGAAAGTAACTGCTTGTAACTGGAACACTACAGTAAAATAAGTTTTGTGTTGAATTTAGGTAAGTGGCAGCCTAGGTAGTTCTGGTTTTTGCTTTTCATCCTAAAGCTCCTACCATCTATCTAGTATGAGACGCTCGCATGAATTAGGCCAAAAAAACATAGCTGCTGTCTGTAGACTTCGTAACTCAGATTAAAAGGGATGTTTTAAAGCAGTTACCTATTTAAATGCTTTTTGTGTCGTGGATTTTAATCTTTTTCTAAAACAAAAAAAAATGCTGATTAAAGCTAAAGATTTGCTTTTTCTTTGAACACCTTGCGTTAGTATTAGTGAAGTTAGGTGACATTAAAATCGAGAGCAGCTGTAACTCGCTTTCGTTATTCACGCAGTAAACACTGACTTCTCAGTCCGTAAGAGAGACCCTTTCAGCAGTAATCAATCAAGAACGATCGCTTTCCAAAGCAGAAGTTTATTGCCATTAAGGCTACATTAAGGCATACTTCATACAGGACTCTGGGTAATAGCAGAGTCTCTGGGGAGAGACAGCAGAGCTTCTTCATCCCACTGACTCAATTAAAACTGACAGTGTCACCATATAATACACTTACACCAGAATGAAAGTTTGGTCAGAGTTAAGGTCATGCAACTGTAGTTTGCAATTTCCTCAGCTGAGCCGTATCTGTTGCAACGGATCCGCCGATGGAAATGTTAATTCAAACAGAAGGTCTTTGTTAATTTCTTCCCTGGCTTTGTCCATACTGACACCAGTGTCCAGCAAAGTTGTAGATGCTGCCCACAGAAGCCAAGAGATAGAGTATGATGTAAAGTATTACCACTCCTATCGCACATTTTTGTTGTCCGTGACATACTTTTCTTCAAATCCATTTCTCAGCTCTGTAACCTGGTCTCACCTGCCTGGTCTTTTCTCTCTCTCCAGCATTTCTAGTCACATCGCGTATCTCTCCTCACATGCAGTTTACTGCAGATTAAGTGAAGTTAACAATAGCGCCGAAAATTGTAATTGTGGAGCAGATTAGAAACTCAAAAGGGCTCAAAGCCAGGGAGCTATAAAGCTTAACAGTCATTTCATGAGCTGAATTATTCAAGCAGAAGTAAGCTTCAAGTCCTGGAGTTTATGCTTCTTCCCCACAACTGTCATCCACATGTGGTTAATAAATTAACCACGCGGACCGACCAAAGTCACTACTGCATAGATCACTGCTTTAGGAGAGTAACAGTGACTGAATCTCTCGAGACAGAATTTGTGGTTTTGTCTGAAAAGGAACAGTGTGGCGCAATGAAAAAACGGTGACAGCTTATTGTGGCACCCGGCGCAGAGAAGCACTTTTCCAGGCGCGAGGGCGCTGGGAGGAGGCACAGCTTTGGGACTGACAAGTTTCTAACATCAGCATTCTTGCATGGAGCTTTCAGCATCGGCGCTGCAGTGGAAAGCTGCCAGTATCATGTTCAAGCGTGGAAAATTTTCAATACTGCCTTCCTTGTTGGAGGACAGACAGATGTTAAAGACTACAACTGTTTGGTTTCTTATGCTGCCCTATGTTGCATGACATAAACCTCTGTGTATACATTTAATTGTACAAGAGCTTTCTTTTTCAGAGAAGAGGATATAGAAAAAGAATATTTTTAAAAGAACAAAGAGCCTAATTTCTTTCTTAAAACATTTGATTAAATCATTTGAAAGGCAGCTCTCATTTTTTCCCATAGCCATAATTACTCTTTCTCACCCTACCTGCTTTTCCACAATCATTTTCTTCATATTCTTAGAGCAGATATGAAAACAGATGCAACAGAGGAAGCCTCACTGCAGTTATATCCCATAATTTCCAAAGACTGTTCCAAAGTATTTTTTTCCATAAACTGGCTATATTAATGTTAAAAGGAAGAGTAAAAATATATTAATAATAAACTTATAGAAAGCTTTTTTGGTTGTTGTTCAAGAACTGACATAGAATGTATTTGGAAAGGTAAAATGCACAAAATTCTTCCCTCCTTTCAACTGTTAAAAATAATTTCTGGTGCCTATAGCCATCCCTACAACTTTTCGGTGACAGACTCCCAGAGGTCACGACTTGCTATTTTAGGAGCACTGACACTGAGAAAACTCCGTTTCCTGAAGACTACTGGACCACTTCATTGCTCCTTTAACTGCACCAGCCAGGATTCAGAATTAAAACTGGTTTTGATGGCACTAACCTACATTTTTATACAGCTGTAAACAATGCAGAAGGTACCTATGGATGTGTTTGAATAGCGTGATACCGAGAGCTCTAGGTAAGTCTGGTAGACAGGGAATGGTTTTGTGCCAGAGATACCAATGGCTGTACTACGATCCATAGTATGATCATAGTGATGATCAGAATTCATGACCAGAATCCACACTGGCATTGTAAAATTCTACCATCTGTTACAAAAATACTTTATTAACTAGAAAACACCCCGCAAGAAACTGTCATATACAGGTGGTTTACCACAAAGTGAACGAGTAACCCACCTGGCAGCTTAATTCACCAAACGAACCAGTGCTTTCCAAGAAACATGATGTAAAGACATTTCTAAAGCTACATAACAAGTTAAAACATAGAATCATAGAATCATTTAGGTTGGAAAAGACCTTTAAGATCACCAAGCCCAACCGTTAACCCAGCACTGCCCAGCCCACCACTAACCCATGTCCCTCAGCACCATGTCTACACATATCTTTTAAATACCTACAGGGACGGCGACTCCACCACTGCCCTGGGCAGCCCGTTCCAATGTGTGACAACACTTTCCATGAAGAAAGTTTTCCTAATCTCCACCCTAAACCTCCCCTGGCACAATTTGAGGTCGTTTTCTCTTGTCTATCGCCTGTCCCTTGGGAGCAGAGACCGCCCCCCCCCCGCTACCCCCTCCTTCCAGGGAGCTGTAGAGAGCGAGAAGGTCTCCCCTCAGCCTCCTCGTCTCCAGGCTGAACAACCCTTAGGCCTTCACGCAATTCAGTACCACAGAACTGAGAACGTGAATTTGCTACCGAGAAGTCATGGCATGGTTTACAGTAATAAAAAGCCAAAACTGGAACATGGAATAGCCCCTGTGTAAATGTTTATTTTAGAAGTGTAAGCTTTGTTTGTAGGTTAAACACTACCAAAAGGAATAGCCACAGAAGTTAGCCGATATAAGAATTGGGATTATTGGCTTNCACAGCTTCTCGGGGCACCCTGCGCCAGGGGCTCACCGCCCCCACAGCCAACAATTTCCTCCTAGTACCTATAAATCTTCCCTCTTTGAGTTTAAAGCCATTCCCCCCTCATCCCATCGCAACAGGCCCTGCCCCAGCGTCCCTCCCCAGCGCTCCTGCAGGCCGCTGGAGGGAGGGGGAGGCGGCAAAGGGAACGCAGGGCTCTGCCTTGCTCTGTCCATGCACCTCAGTCAGCCGCGATCTTCTCCAGAGAAGATTCTGGTAATCTTCAGAGATTTTTCACTAACTTTTTCCAGTTTACATTATGTCCTTTCAGGCTGCAGCTCGGGCAAACGCATAAAGCTTAAAATTAAACAGGGATGAAGGAGGCATTTACCACCGTATTAGCAAACTGTGTGGACACATCCTCCTCAGAAGGAACCGCAATAAAAAAACCATAATGACCTGGAAGGACTGCCTGCTTACTCCGTGCTCTGAGGAGATCCGGAATGGGGGAGCCTCTGGAGTGCCAAATCACAACAAAACTGACTGAATAACTGTACGGAAACGCCGGTTTTTAGCCCCAAACCGATGCTGGCGGTCGCCCGGTAAAGCCCCTACGGGGTGGCGGCCTGGGGCGGCGGCGGCGGCGGCCGACCCCGGTTCCTCTGATTTCGCCCGCCCGAGCGCCCTCCTCCCTCCCTTTGTATTTTTAAACCACGCTACAGCATGCCGCTCCGACCAATCAAAACGCGCGCCGACCCCGGCGACCAATGGCGGGGGGCCCCGCGGTTTTTTAAAACCGTCCCTCTCCCCCAATCGCCGCCCAAGCGCTTTTAGTCCCGCCTCCCCCCTCCCCCCGCC
>VZSZ01004390.1:0-36755 GCA_013398815.1 Ibidorhyncha struthersii | reverse complement strand
CATGTCCAGCAAGGAAAAAGGAAAGTTTGAAGAAATGGCCAAAGGAGACAAGGCTCGTTATGACAGAGAGATGAAAAACTACGTTCCTCCCAAAGGCGAGAAGAAGGGAAAGAAAAAGGACCCCAACGCTCCTAAAAGACCACCGTGAGTGTTTCTGTGCTCCCAAAAAAGCATTACTTCGAGTAGTCTGGCGCTTAATCTTAATCACTGTCTTTCATTTTAGGTCTGCGTTCTTCCTTTTCTGCTCTGAACACCGTCCAAAAATCAAAACCGATCATCCTGGCTTGTCTATTGGAGATACGGCAAAGAAGTTAGGAGAAATGTGGTCCGAACAGTCGGCCAAAGATAAACAGCCATATGAACAGAAGGCTGCAAAACTAAAGGAGAAATACGAAAAGGTAGACTGAAAGTGATAAAAGAATGGTTAAAGTTGTAGATGTCACTGTAAATGTGTGACATTTTTTTTTTTTCTGCACCAAAACCACTATATGGTTCATATTTCTAAATGTTCGCGTTGACCTTTGCCAGGCTTCAGAAGGCACGGAAAGGTGTGGCGTGGGAGGTATCAGGCCCTGACGCTGAACCTGGATGTGGTTTTTACATGTTTAGAGATTTCGCCAATAAGATGCTTTACTTCCAGAAAGCGGGGCACCTGCTTGAAAAACACACAGTCATACTCCAGAGCACTGTGGTCATAAAAACACTTAAAACTGCATCATGCGTTCTCTTGCCAAAAGGTGTAAGCATGAAGGTCCCGAGGTTGAAACTCCACGTTTCTGTGCACACTGTATTTGATCTGCACGGTGTCATCGTAGTGAATTATTGAAGCCATACAGATTTGTTTTCAGAGTTATGTTGCCAGCAACTAAACAGCATTTTTCTTGCAGGATATTGCAGCGTATCGTGCCAAGAGCAAGAGTGACGCAGGAAAAAAGGGCCCAGGTAGGCCTGCAGGATCTAAGAAGAAAGCAGAACCAGAAGAGGAAGAGGAGGAGGAAGAAGATGATGAAGAGGAGGAAGAAGACGAGGATGAGGAATAAATGAATGTCCTGCTGTAAAGATTTTATGCTCAAAATCCAATATTTTGCTAAGAATGTGAACTCAAGTGCAGCTCATTGTTAGCTTCAGTATAAAAATGTGTACAGAATTGTGTATAGGTGATGTGGTTCTTTGTAGGGAGACCCCTATTTTTAATGTCGGTAGTAGCCGAGGGCTGCTACAGCTCGGTTTAGAAAAAGAGAAGAAAAAGTTGTGGAATGTTTCTGCGTATTTAATGGTTTTGTTGAAACTCAGTGACTGATAGCCAGGTGTTTCTTTATAGCTAAGTAAAATAAAGGAGGTAGCTTAATAGCTGATGTTTTATTTTGTAGTATATTGCATTGTATTACTTTTTTAACAATTTTGTAATAAAATGTTGTACATGATTATTGTTGTTGATGTTTCCGAGAGGCTGGCTGCTCCTAGAACGCTGAAGCCCCGCAGAGGATAAGGCTCTGCATTGTTCCTGCAGAACTGGCAAGTCTTGAGGTGTTGACTCCTGGCATTTATACTGGGTTTTAATATTTTTATTTTCTTTTTAACCACAATTCTTGCTCCCCCATCCACTACCCTTAGCGGTAATTGGTGTTTTCCTAATGCAAGCATTTCTTTATACCACCTGAGAGAAAAGAAGATCTCTAATTACAAGTACCACCGTCTCTGATACTCCCAGATTGCTTTGGTAGTTTTGGGGGAAAAAAAAAATGAGGTCTTAAAGTTTTGTCGTGCTTTATTACCTGATAACGGATGAATCCTGGGAGCTTGCTTTCCCAGGGCTGAGGGTCACTGCCATTTCCCACTGTCCCTGTCAGGACAGGGAAGTTGGTGATGGTGCAGATGTGGTTAGATGTCTTCCCAGATGTTCCCTGCTCCTTCCCTCTCCCCCTGGCCCCACTGTTAGTGGCTTCTCATAAAATACACGGCTTGCAGAGCAGCATGAAAAACGTTGGAATGTTATCTCCACACAGGCCGGCAGATCCCTGCAGGAGAGGGGAGGTGTTTGTAAAGAACACGTGCTCCTGGTAATGTTTCTGTTTGTGGTGGGAACAGCATCACCAGTTAAACGATTTCTGGTTTTTTACTCAACCTTTAGCATACTTGAAGTCTAACTCTAGATACCTAACAATATTTGCAAGTGGGGAACTGGGGATCCCACAGCTAAACTAATAGCTTACGTTTTAATTTGTTGAGGTAACTGCTGGGCAACAGCTTTTACTGGGTAATAGCTTTTATTAGCCTTTCAAAGCCCTGCGCTGAGAACTATCTCGAGTCCAAAATACTACAGAGGGCAGGCTTCCAACTTTGTTTGTTTGTTTTGAAAGTGTCTCCCTATTGTCTGTCAGCTTCCGATACTTTTTTTTTTTTTTTTTTTACACGTGTAAGATAAAAAGTGATTTCAGCACCGTAACCATGGCACATGTCACTGTGGTAGGTTAAAGATCACGCGGCGGTTTGTGACACGAGACTCCTGACAAGAACAGTTTGTGTATTCCTGAAGGTACGGAAATAAGAGAACTGCAAAGGCAATTCAAGTGTGTTTAGAGTGAAGTGGGTACCAACCTTTGACGGCCTTCGGAGCCCAGAGCTGCTTTCCCTCAGCGCCCTGCCCCCGAGCCAGCTGAAGCAGCACCAGCAGGATTAGCTGGGTGGATGCGCCGGAGACGCGGGGTGCAGGTGGGATCCATGGCTCCGTCTGCAGGTCAGATTTCGGGGCGCCACAGGCGTGAGCGGGACGGGAGAGGGAGCTGCCCCATGTGTGGTGCAGCCAGCGCCCGGAGTGTTTTCTCCTGTAGAGCATTTGTGATCCTCGTGCACCTTTATCCTTACCTCAAACATGCTTCCAGGCACAGGCGATTCCCCACGGCAGCGTGTAGCCGAGAGCAGGTTGGTCTCACCCATTGCAGCGGGTTCTGTTCAGGTTTCCCTGCAGAAACGCACTGTCACCACCCCTCAGCGCTCAGCCTCCCTGACCAGCACCGTGAGGCTTCGCGACGTAAATAATCTGTGGCAGTGGAGCGGTCACATCAGAGTAAGTTGACTAGTTTAGTGATTGTTTGAAATGTTTTTTACTTCTGCCCAAGTGCTTTTAAATTGAAATGAAATACAGCTCTTCAGGGGGTTCAGTCGTTTTGTCCTTTCAATAAGAAGGGTATTGACTACAGAGTAAAGGTGAATGGGAAAGAGCATGTGGAAGTTGCTACTTTCAAAGTAATCCTTAAAAACTATGGTGTGTCCAGCCAGGGGTTCAGGTAGGGCCCATCTGTGCGCACTGGGAGAGTCAGTGCTGGAGAGGACTGGGAAGGAGGGCTCAAAGAGCAACGGGAATGTTCAGAAAAGATAAGGCCATAGAAGAAAAGCTGAATTAGTTTTTCACATCCGTGTTCAATATGGACAAGCTTATGAAATTACTCACTGGGAACTTGGAGGTGAAATTACTCACTGGAGGTGAACTGGGAGGTCTGTCCTGGATCGAAACTCAAAGGGATGCCCAAAATGGTCGCAGGCATCAGGGCGGCTGCTCACGTTGCACGAGAGATCCAGCAAGAAGGAATGCACCCAGTAAAGGAGGCCAAAAGACCACCAAAAACCAGACTGAGGGGAATAAAGAGCAGGTATGAGAGAATAACAAATGTAGGGAAGGAGTCTTAAAAAAGTTATTTCTGAACCGGTAAAGCAGAAGAAACCTGCATCCCGCCAGGTGAGAGGCAGCAACGCGTGGTGAGGAAAAACAGTGTCAGAGCAACGTGAGAAAACACAGGGATTAATAACGACTGCCCACCACACCAGGAGGCCGGCCAAGCAGTCCTGGGGACCAGAGATGGTCAGGATGTAGCAGCGATGCCCAGAGAAGATTTCAGGAAAAGAAAACTACTTTTTTTTTTTTTCAACCGTGTAGCGGAGCTTCAGGAAGTTTTCATCACGGAACTTTTTAATGGGGGCGGCATGGTGGAGCATCTGTCTCAAATCCAAGTGTAAAAGGTTTTGAAACAAGCTGACAGGACAGATGGTATTCATCCGAGAGTTCTAAGGAAACCCAAGGATGAAATGGCTGAACTATGAACCCTACTTTATATTTTTTCACTTAAAACTGCCTTAGCGCCAGAGGAATGGAAGGTCACAAACACGACACTAATTTTCAGCAAGCGTTGTGTGGAGATGCAGGGAATGTCAGACCGGCAATGCCCACGTGGCACGTTGGTGGGAGCAGCAGTACAGCCCAGAGCTGTGCGGTAAACGGCTGCACAGGACTTACAATTTCACTAGGGGAAATCCCCTTCCATGGACCGGTAGATATTCTTTGAAGAAATCCCTGAACATGAAGGTAAAGTTCTGGTCTACTTGAGTTTGGTCCGGTCTGCTTCTCGTAAAAGCTCAGTCGCCGTTGAAGGCTTTGCACGAAGGAATAGCTGGTTAACGATGCAGGAACAAAACAGGAATTAGCCATCAGTTTCACCAGCGGAGGAAAACCCATTTTGGAGATGGGGTTGGTGTAGAGCCATTATTTAATATGTACTTAAGTGATTTGGAAAAAAAAGTGAGTGGTGCTGCAAGAAAGATGAGAGGTAAGCGCGAGGACCGGCACAGGCAGCCTGCAGTGACAGGATAATAAAACCAGCAGGCGAAACACGGTGTTAATGCACAACGTATTACATGTTAATGTCCGCTCCCCCAACAGACGCCGAGGGGAGAAAGCAGGGCTGACGTTTATGTCGTCGGTGATGAGGGTGGCGAATAAACGACGTTACATCAGTCTGGAGGAGATGCTGGAAATGCAACACACAATTTCTGTGAAGATGTGATAGATGTTTGCTAGAAAAGCAAAGAGCACGTTAGGCATTATTAGGTAAAGAGTTAAGAACAAACCAAGTATTTAGTATTTCATTACCATCTTCCCAGAGGAATATAAAGTTTCCTTTTGCTTAGATCAACTTCTTGAACAGAGCCTATTTACAAAGTTGGGCTTATTTTTCCCAAGTGAAACCTATGGTCTGAAAAGAGTAAATATGTCTCTCTTGGGTCTTTTGGGGTTTTTTTTTTTGGTGTTCTCGAAAGGAAAACCTTGGTCAGAGCAGCTATAGACCTAGGAACTGAACACATACAGGCTTTGGAACTCAAATAACACGAAAGAAATTGCAAACGGGTGTGGAGAAAAAAATCAGAAAAAAATGGAATAGGAGCTTTACCTTTGATTACCAAATAATCTATTGAACTGTTTGATAACAGCGTATGGCAGGCACCTTGTCTATAACGTCGGTACGTAACCTAGCACTCACTGCTCAGGGACGGAATATTTGCCGTGGTGGTGACTGTCGCTGGTCCTGCTTCCCTTGCCTCACCATCCTTAGTGGATATTTATTTTCCTGTTTGTTTTCTCACCGTGGCTTGTCTGTCTTTCCACATCTTGAAACACACAAGTGCTTTGCCAGCAACCCCTGCATTTCCGAAATTGCTGGGCCTCTGGGATGAGCTGCATCACAGCCCCAACTGCTTTTCTGGGATTCCTTTCGAGTCCAGTGTCAAGAATCCCATAACGGAGCCCAGATGTCGAGCTCGCCGCTGCGTTCTCCGGTGCACGCAGCCTGTGAAGGACGCGTAACTGACTGTGGGACGTGCACGAGATTCAGACCCACCTAGTCAAAAAGCTGATGGCCTACACAAATTTCTCTTCATTGGTGCAATTAAGTAAATGTCACAGGCCTGCAGCAATTAGTGAGTGAGCCTGTGCATGGCTCTGACTATCCTGATGTCCTGACATCAACTCCTCCCTCTCGCCTCAGTGTTGGAGGGTCTCTTGATGTTACAGGAATGAATATTGAGTCAACTGCCAGAAAAATCTTTCGCCAGCAAATCTGGTGCTCTGCCTCTAAGTCGTATGGCTGTTTCCTGGCCCGAACGTCTGTTGGTAAAGTCTGTACCCATAAATCAGATCCCCAGCAGAGCTGAAGGGGTGATGTTTGTGTGGACAAGACCACATCCTTCTAGAACACCCTTCGAAAAGCATGCTGTGATGACACGAGTGTCAGTGCTGCCACCTTGAAGGCAGCTCCTGGCTGGCCAGACCCAGCACTGACCTAGCACTACCTACCTACTCCTTCGGGAATTGAGACCTTTAACGAGCCTTCATCATTAACAGGTGGAGAGAGTTGGGGGGGGTCAGCCTGGAGAAGAGAAGGCTCCGGGGAGACCTCAGAGCCCTTTCCAGTGCCTAAAGGGGCTCCCGGAGAGCTGGGGAGGGACTTTTTACAAGGGCATGTTGTGATAGGATGAGGGGGAATGGCTTCAGACTGGAAGAGGGGACATTTAGATGAGATATTAGGAAGAAATGTTTCCCTGTGAGGGCGGTGAGCCCCTGGCGCAGGGTGCCCCGAGAAGCTGTGGCTGCCCCATCCCTGGAGGTGTTCCAGGCCAGGCTGGACGGGGCTGGGAGCAACCTGGGCTGGGGGGAGGTGTTCCTGCCCAGGGCAGGGGGGTGGCACTGGATGATCTTCAAGGTCCCTTCCAACCTAAACCATTCTGGGATTCTATGATTCTCCTATATCACACAGGGTGCAGAGGAGCAAACTGCAGAGCCAGTGAGCCTCCCCAGAAACACTGACACAGCGGGTGGAGAAATTCTGGTCCATTAACTAGAAAATACCATCTCTAGCTCAGAGTGCTTGAGTTGCATATTGCCAGAAGTAGGAGCGTGTCAGACAGGTATCCTTGCCCCGTCCTTTCGCTCTGCCCTACGCTCCTTGACCTCGTTGATCCTGCAGACCACTGAAGGAGACCGGCTACTGCGCTCGCTGGACCTTGAGTCTGATCTTCTGTGGACTTTTAAAGTTCTTATGTTAAGGTCAGTTCTTACCCCAAGTCAAAATATTTTTCAACTTTATCCATCAGAGACAAAGTGTCCTGACATTCCAGGAGTGCGGATTCCATTCCTCTCATAGGCATCACATGGAAGATAATGGGAAATTGTCCTCCTCAGTGACAGCCCAGACCATCCCACCTTCGCCCCCAGCCGGCTGGGCAGGCTGCTTCCCTTCCATCGCCAGGTTCATTAGCTCTGCCGTTAGAGGCTCCTTGGCACCTTCAAGGAGAGGTTGGCCTTCAGGGCGTTCCTCAGTGCAGCTGGAAGACCAGTATGACTAGAAGCACTACAGCACAGAGCTTGGTGCGCTCTTCCTGCTGGGCAGCTCTTCCGTGATCTCCCTTCTTATGAACCCACAGGAATCCTCCAGAAGGCCTCAACTTTCATCCAGTTCTACTTTTGTTCATTGTTTCTGTGGCCTCAGAACTAAACATACAAAAATTGCAGTTGTAGCTGCCTGTTGGGCAACCGTGACGGAGGACTTGGCAAGAGGGTGTAGCGTCCCGCAGGCTCAGGCTAGCGAGGCATCCACCCCGGGGGCCTCCCAGGCATACCACGGGATGACACCGTGCTTCCCCAGAGGGACGAGGTCCCCGGCGGCGTGGAAGCCCAGCTGGCCGAGAGCACGGTTTTGCCCGTCAGCCCTCAGAATTGGAGGCAGCAGCTTCACGGCTCTGGCCCAGCTCTTACCGTAAGCGCCAGCGCGGTACCTTGTCCCACAGACCATCCACCCGCACACAGGAGATCCAGAGGGCTTTACATTCAACGATCCACCACTGGTTAGTGTCAGGACTTGTTCAAAGATACTGGCCTACACCGTTTCCTGGGGAAACCCTTCCACAAATTTCAAGGGAAAAGGCTGTATTTTGATTCCTATTTCCACTCTAGCATCTTCGGGTGATTCAGGCGGCCTATTCCGAGCGGGACCTCTTCATTTTCATTTGAAGACTGTGTTTGAGAACCGTCTGGGCATGCTGCCGCCTTGCCTGCCGCGCACTGCCACCAGCAGCCCTTCCCAGGAAAGCGAAACACCATCTCTGCCTTTGGGATGCTCAGCCCGGCGGCTGCTGTTGCCATCACGCGCATCTCCCGCATTAGTTTGTTTGTTTTTTTTTTTAAATAGGGGTTACTGCTGCGCTGCTTCTCCCACCCTCCTGCTCCTTTCCTGCGCAGGACAGGTTGCTCTTGCCGAGTGGTTTGAAGCGGCAGCTCACCGGAGGCAGTTCTGCCTTCCCACCGGACCATCGCGTTCAGGAGCCCCGTGGGACCCACCTCGCCCCCAGCCCTGCCTCACCGGCACCCCACTTTGCGTGGGGCACGGCTCTTGTCCCTAGAGCCATCGCCTTTCTTTTCAGTGAAGTATATTAGTGAGAAAAAGAAGGGAAACATGCAAACATACCTCTTCCTGGTGGTGTTTGAACAGCTCTAACTCCTCCTAGTGGGCTTTGATCCTCCTCACCTTGGTGGACCTGTCAGCTGAAGGAAGGTGCGTTTTCCAGCAGGCAGTGAAGATCCGTCACCAGAAGCTCTGCTGCCACCTCGCTGGAGGGCCTCCATCCCCTCTGCCATTCTGAACAGTCACAGAGCAGTGCAACACAGTAAAAAATCCTACAGGTTGTGCAAATAGCTAATTTTTCCTATGTTTTTTGATAGCCTGTCCCTTTTTCTGCCTAGACTCATTCCATAGTCCTCCTCGGCGGTGCCAGCCAAGCTGCACAACTTACTGCACCACAGCGTACCGCAGGAGCTCGCAGGAGGCGTGCAGGGTTGAGGCGAGCCAGCAACCAGAGGACTAAATACTGGCAACCACTTCTGATGTTCCCAGAAAGCAAACATCGCCCTGGAAGATAACCGCTGATGCTCCTCAAGGACTGCTCTCGTAAATGGAGCAAGGTAAGACTCCAGAACACCGCCGGACCCAGTACTGCCAGGCCTTTTACAGCAAGGAGAACAACCACCAGGAGCAGGAACGCTGCTCATTTGGTTTTCCTGAGCTGTTTCTTTTCACCTGTTACAACGGATGGATCTGCTCTCCAGCAGGGAACAAAGAAGAAACGCTTGTACAAAATCCCAGTTTGTGTTCAACGGTGTAAATTTCCGAAATTCCGCTCTTATTCCTATCCTGCCTGGATCTTGCACAATTTGATCTTTTTTAGCCTAAAGGGAAAATCACGCTTGATACACAGCAAAATCTAGCAAAGCAGCTTTTGTGTTTTTATAGGCAGCTGGTGCGTTTCTTTCTTTTCTGCTGAAAAGTCCCACAGATCAGAGATAAGCATAAAATTTTGACATCTCTGGCACAGCGTAACAGATCTCAGGCTTCTCGGTCCACTTTCAGAGCAGCAAGTCGATCTCGACTGTTGGCTGTAGGGAGTGCAATTTGGAGGCGGGTGGTATGGAAGAAGCAGAGAGTAGTAACGGGGGTTGACCGGCATTAGGGAAAGAGAAGGGATTGCTTCTAGGATGCCACCGACGGGGACAGCATCTTTGGTACCGCCCAAAGGATGGTGATGGTCCTCAGCATCCTGAGGATGTGGGGATCACTGGTAATGAACACATGTCCCCTCCTTCCTACCGGTCCCCGTTTCTGTCCATGAGCTGGCCACGGCTGTACTGACGGCGTTTTGCCAAAGGAGCCCATGGAAATCTGAACATGCAAAAGTGCATTGGCAGGCGCGGCTGGGAAACAAGAATCCCCTCTGTACCCAAGTGCCGTGGATTTCAGTGTTTAGGTTTGCTCTTTGGGCAGAACCTGTCTCTGCCATGTCCCGATTTAATGGCATACTCTTTTGCTATGAAACTTTCTCCGAAAAAAAAGTAGTGAGTGATTGAAACACGTTTGTTGGTGGAAACATACGGGGACTAAGATAAAACAGACAGTCAAACCGCTACCAACTAGTCCCGACCTTTGGTTTTACTTTAGAAACCATTCTCAGGATCATTTTCTATGAGCATATTAAATCTACCTAATTAGATTGGGGCAGGTGATACAAAAATCCAAATGCGTCCATGTGGCAGCTCTCAGTGGGAATTTCATTTTTCACTTCACTGGAAAAAAACCTGAGTCCCCACAGACATGACAAAAGGTACCTAAATAAAAAGTAAAATAAACCACTTTAAATATTCGTAAGTTTGTAACACTGAAGTTGTCTAGATTTAGAAGGTTTCTATAACGATAATAATCAATTTTGACTCCGTAAAAGGTATAGTAAACCCAAAAATTCAAATATTTTATTGACTTCACCTAAAAAACAAGCAACCCATAAGTAAGATATACATAGGTTTCCCAGATTTATCCCTAATAAATTTTTTAAAGATTTATACAATTTCTACAGAAACATACAGTGTATCAAAATCTGCATAAATCAAATTTATAAAATATGTAGAAATGCATAGTGATATTATCATCAACTTACAAAGCAAGAATATGGGAATTATTTTCTTTCCAAGCCGGCTATAGTAGGAAAAAGTCGTTACAGCAACAGCTTCTCACGATCTCATGTTCTGTGAGGTTTCAGTCTCACATGCAGATTCATGTTCACATACAGCATCAGCTTCCAATGAATTGCACAAAACACCCATTTAAAACGCACACCCGCACAACCTATGTGCCACCATTCTTTCTCTTATGCATAGTCGTATGATTAAATTAATCTACCCAACACACAAAAATGGAGTCAGTTTTCATACACACAAGGAACAAGTACCGGCACACACCCTTATTTTCCTTTTTTTCCAGTTTCTCCCTCCTTTATTTTCTATTTTTCATAGCTCTGAAAGGATAGGTGAGAAGTTTAAAGAAACTAGGCAAGATCCCAAACTAACAGATCAGTGCAGACAGCCCTATAAAGATCAAACTCTGTCACCAACTATGATACATAACCCTTGTTAACATCAACGGAAGCTGCATGCAACGCTAGTCTAGATTTCAGGGAAGTATTTAGTCGTATTTAATAGTGTGACATGTTATAGGCGGAACTCTTAGGAAATCAGTACACGGATGCCAACATTGAACAGTCACGACATGGGGAATAACGAAGTGAGGATACGTCATTTCTCCTCCACCTCTCTGTTCATTCCCAGTGAGTATTTCTGCTCCCGGGGGAGCGCGCAGGAACGCCTTCCCAGAGCATGGTTAGAAACAACTTCTTCACTATAGCACTAAGCGGTTGTACTTTGTGTTCGTAATCCCGCAGGAAAAGTTTCCAATGACAAAAACAAGAAGAAAATTAGTATGAATAAATGCGGTTTCAGGATTTCCATTTCTCTTTTCAAATCTAAGTCTGGCATCCAAGCTAGCTGACAGATGTCCTTGTAAAGAACTACGCAGATGTGTTAAGGAGCTGGATGTTTTTTTCCCAATTAAAAGTTTTAGTCCTCCCCTAAGTGATTCCCATTTAAAAGAACAATATAAACGAAGCATTGGATTCTTTCTAAGTTTTACAGAATTGTGCAGCTTTATTTTATTTCTTTTTAAATTGCTTTTATGTAAGGCATGGTTTAAACAAGCAAGTAAGTGCTTATAAATTCTCAACTGGAATCGTGAGGGTGCTTACTTCCGTCAAAAGGTACCAGATTAGCGCTGACCTCGGCACTAAGCTGCTCTGTGCACCGTACACAGCGTCCAGTCGGAGCAGAGCAGCCGAACTGGCAAGAGGAATTTGTCTTCAGTAACACAACAATTACACGGGGTGGTACGGTTGGTCCCTACCCCTGGTGACAGCTCAGAAAAAAACATTGTATAATTTCCAACAAATGCTTTTCTTGTGAAAGAGAGAAATGGAAGAGGCACTAAATATGTTGAAATTCACCTTCCAAAAAAGCAGCATGACTGTGAGAGAAGGCCACCCTGGCTCGTAACCTGTGGCAGTGCTTAGTAAGATGTAAAATTAAATACAAATATACAACAGGTTGATAATCACCAAGTTCTATGAAAATCTGGTTACTCCAACCTTTTCAAGTGTGTGTAAAAAAACTGCCTTCAGACCCCTGAGTGTAATCCCAAAGAAGACGACAACGCTTTTAACTATGTTCCTATGAAACATAGCTAACAGCACATTAATTTACCAACATCTTAAAACAAAAAGATGTAAACATCTACAGAGTTTAAGGTAAAGCAGTTTTGTAAACATTAACTGCGAATGATAATGTTATTGTAATAATCACAGTTCGTCTACGTCCTTCATCCGAGCCGGGAGGCTCGCCGCTGTACAAAGTTAATGATTGCAGCAGTTTCAGGCTATTTCAGTCCTGCACAAACGCGGGTGTCAGTAGGTAGGTTTTGTCTCTCTACACACTAAGGATGTTGTTCATTTCCCATTTTTGCGTTGCTTTACTGGAGTCACACTCTGAAATGAAAACTTGATGGAGGACTTCGGAGCGATCCAAGCACTTCCCCGATGGAATGTGAGTAAATCTGTGCAGATTCTGGAAGACAAAACCACCAGGAACATTTGTTGGTTTTTTTTTAACATTTTCTTCTCAACTGTGATATAGCAATTTACAAACCCGGGTTTCGGGGTCCCGGAACAGATCAGTTCTGTACTCATTTCACTATGTGTCAAACCGAGACTTTCCCGGCCTTTGTACCACAAAATGTTTGATAGGTGTAGGACCACTGGAGACGCCTCCCGTTTTTCTTAGGCAACAAACTGCTAAGAAAACGAGCAAAACTGTGTCTAAACCACGTCCAGCCTTTTCATCCCTGCCGTAACCCAACCAGCTCCCGGCTCCCCTGCCTGGCGTGGCCCCGCTCCCGCAGCGCCGGCGTCAGGCTCACCACACTGGCACACGAACCTTCTTGCCAGAAACCACCAACCGACCAGGCACATAACATCTCCCGGCAGCTTTCACGTACGCGAGGCCACAACGTTTTTCAGGAGTTCATCAGCGTTTCACTCCTTACGCCCTCCTGCTGGAAGGGACGGTCATACCCTGCGAACTGCTGGGCAGAGCGCGCCACATTTCTAATATCTGCTCGGTCACACGCCCTTGGTGGTCCTTTCCCTCTCACCCGCCTTTTTTTTTCCCTTCTGGAAGGCAGTCAGTGTTTTGTTCTGCAGCCCGGGCTGTGCCTACTGGGCTTCCTTAGAACTTGCGGTAATAAGCAAACAATTACACAACTTGGTACCACTGTGGAGGAAACGGATCTTCTCGCATAAAAGACACGCTTAGAGAAGAGCCAAGCGACATGCTGGGACAGACGAGAATGGCTGGAGAGTTAACAAGTGCTACGTATTCTTCCAATAATAAAGCAGAAGTCGGCAGGCACGTGGGACACGGCTTATTGGTTTTTAAATTTTAGGTTTAAAGAATTTTGTCTGCCTCCATGCGCAAAAGAGCTGGGTGGCCAGGGCATTACGGTGCTTGAGATTTCCTAGCTCTGTGCAAATAGCAGAAAAACTGGGGGGGCTTAAAGGATAACACCCGGATTTCGCTGCACTCAGCAGTGCCAACATCTTTCAGATAAACACAATCCAGATAACCAGCTAATGAATTAATAACTATGCAACGCACCAGATAGACTGAAGCAAAATCGACACAGAAGAGTTTCTTAGACACAGAACCAAGTTACGCGTAGCTATATCCAAGGATAACGTCACCCTCAGACTATTCGGTCTCATTTTTTATAGAGACAAACAGAAATATAACCTTAGACATTTTTTAAAATAACACTTTCCAAAGTAGAACAGAGGACTTACAGATGTGGTGACTAAATAGACTGCAGCAGCCCTCGCATGTCTATCAGCCAACGTTCCAAGTCTTTATTAAAAATTCATAGGTTTTGCAATAGCATCATAATGGCGCCACACCCAGAATTCACAACAGAGCGTGCCGTGAGAGAACGGCTAATGAACAGGAAAAAGAAACACTGAAGAAGGCAAACACAAAAAGGCAGAGTAACGCTACGTTTACCTGTTCCTGTGTAGGTTTAAAAAGATCTTCTGTATTTAAACAGTGCGACACTGCACTTCAGACCTCCCAAAATTAGACAGAATATCGACCCTAGCTGCTACACGCACCTCAGCATTTAAGTAATCTTCTCACAGTGTCCATTAAAGAAATTTTGTTGATAGAAAGCATACAAGCAGAGAGGGTGATGGCACGAGAAGCTTTTTAGAAACCCTGTCCCTGGTAGCAGACATCCTCTGTGCTCCCTCCGAGACAAGTGCCAACTCCGGCACCCCTGTGGCAGCACACCCAGCCTCGTGAGATTGTCCCTCAAGATTCGGCAGCAGCAGGAGCAGCAAGAACCGCTGGCTAAAGCATCTTTCCCGAGAGGAAGTTTTCCCGGCAAGTGTGGATTTCCAAGAATGTGCAATTAACAACTTGCTCTGCTTGGTTCAGTTAACCCGGTTGTAGATATTTATTTTCAGATACACATAAAATAATAAAAAAAAAAGTGCAAAACCCCCAGGATGCAAATTATAATTTCTTTTCTGCTCTCTATCTGGTGCGTACCTTGAAGTATTGCCAGTCCTTGTATTCATTCTGATTACAGTGTGTGATCATAACTTTGGATCCATCCGGCCCTTTAGTTAAGCACTGATCGTACTGCATGAGTTGATTAGCTTCATTGATTCGGAAGAGCTAATAGGGGAAAAAAAAGCCACCTTTTTAACAGTTGACTCAAAATAACGAGTATTTTAGAAGTACTGAAAACACCAATGAAATTGCATCATTTAAAATATTGTCTGGTGTTACCACACCTCTCTTTCAGGAGGGCTCTTTATTTTACATGAAGTAATGCACTTTTGCGATCACGACACTCGATTTCACGGAGAACTTCCCCGTAGGGTAAGAAGGCCAAGAAACTTACCCAGCCAGACAAAAATGATAAAAACAAAGGGATGCCTATTTGGGAGACTTGTGAAAGTGTTTGATTAAAGCCTTTGTGTGATTTGGTGGCCAAAGAATCCACTGTCTTTCTAAAGGTCTGGTAGCAGGTCCTTGGGCCTGGGCAGTGATTTCATGTGAAGACAGTAAAACTTCGTCATTTTACCCATGGAGGAAATCAAACTAATGCATCCAGATACAAAAAGATTATCCTAGCTACTTCTTAGGAAGTAATTGTTACAGGGTTCTGGGCGGTAACATATACAGCAAAAGTAGTCTGGGGAAGTTTTTCATTAAATATCAAAATAGAAGAGACATTTCCAAGGGCTACCAAGAGCTAACTCACACACAGTTTTTAAAAGCATCATCTGGCACGTGATTTCATGACTGCCGTGACAAAACTTGCCTGGTTCAAGCCATAAGCAGAAATAAGGGCTTTCAATGCTGAAAAGTTTTCCAGCAGAAAAAGGAGATGTAAATACAGAGCAGCCCGTTTGCGTGGTAGTGTGGGTAGGTTTGTGAAGATGCAGGTCAAACACAATAGCAGCTTGGATTGCTTTAAACACAGTCCTTCCTTCCTCATATACCTCCTCACTGAAGAAGAGACGATGAATTTGTCTTCAATCTTGAACCGTTTGTGCTTGAAACGATCTTTTCAGATCCCCGTATTTTAGCCACGTCAGTGTGCTTATGGAAAATCCCCGACTCCCATCTTTGGAGCTGGCCCCGAAGTGGCGTTACGGTCAGGCTGAACCGAAACCCGCCCTCTTACCAGCCGCAGCAAGCAATTCTCCTTCAGACTCGCCTCCAAGCTCCTCACCTGATTTCCCCCCATTCTGTGGCACGGCCCAAGCTCAACGAAGCCCCCGTTGGTGTGCCCCATGCTGTCGATGCAGTAACCGGTTTCGAAGCCTCTAATCTGGAAAAGAGGTTTTGCGCTTTAAGTTAGTCTCAAGGAAAAAATAAGCGTGAAGGAGTTCAGAAAAATCCCACTGATCTTTCAAACCACAAAGAGGTATCTGCCAGGGAGATACGAGACAAACCTGCGTCTGAAATTTAAATACTGACGTTCACCGTTCTGGGAGACGGAGGTTCTAGCTGCCCCTACCGATTCGCGGGCTCTCGGGTGAGTTAGAGTACACTGGGGAGGCTAGAGTTGTTAAGCTCAGTTCCAAATTAGTGACACTGAAATGCAGAACTTTCAGGTATTTTAATTTATTCAACCTCCCGTCAAAGCATGTTCAGGCTCCCAGGTGTCATAAATAAAGCAGGAGCTCACTAAGCTGCTCTCGTCCGGTGGATGCGAAACATGCTGCAGAGAAGTTGCGCCGCAATCAGAGAGCCCGTTCTCAGATGGACGTCAAGTAACAATCGCTTCTTTTTGAATTCCCAGTTTTTAAAAAAAGCTCCCCAAATAACTGCGGGTTATGTGCCGTACTTACCTCTCCCCAGTCCACGTTTTTAGGTGGCAGTGGATAATATGAAGTTATATCATACGCAATTTCTTCCATAAACCACTTAAAACTTTTGCAGTTGTGATCTTCACGGAATTTCTTCAGCTCAGATATATCTCCGTAGGGTAGTGCTTTTGTCTCCGGCCGACTGGCGTAGAAGTAATCTTTGTATTCATCCCACCACACTTCTACAACTCTGACATAGTTCTGTGAGGAACAAGGACATCGCTGCTACCTCAAAGCGCACGCTACAGGTCAGACGCAACTGCCCGTTAATACCAGAAATGTAAGCATTTCTCCTCAAAAAGCAGCACAGTAAAATTATTACATAGCACTAATAATTTGTCACCTTCAGCAGATTACCCAAGACGCGTATTATTTTCAAGTGACAGTTTCGGACTGAAGCCAGCAAAATAAACTGGCTTGCTCGACGGGAGCCCAAAGTCTTTTTCTAAGTTTAGAGAACGTTTATTTGAAAATGAAGACTCTTCAGTTAGGGGTGCAATAAAATGTTGCAATCATGTGCTGCGTGCCAGAACTGCAGTGTAGAGACTGATTACACCTTCTGCAGTTTTCATACAGAGAATGATATGCATTAATCCACTACAGGTGAAAAAATTAAGTCTTAAATGGGTCAGCTATGACACCCCAAGGAGATTTTATCTTCCTCAGTAGTTTATTGCTGCCTGGAGAAGGGGTGACTCGTCTGGTGAACACACCTCTCCCTCAGATCTTCCTTCTCAGCCGCTTTGACGGCTCTGATCTCCGTACCACCTGCCCAGGGTGTAGACGCACACCTCGCTGCGTACGGTTCCTCTAGCGTTAATGACCTGGTGTTAAAACAGTCTTAACGCATCTGGCTAAAGGCACAAATTACTGTGCGTTTTACTTCAATCCCCATCCAGCACGAATTGAACACAGCTGTAAAGCAGCACGTTTGCTACGGGGCTCGGAGGGTGCCCGGAGAGGCAGAAAGCCGTTCCCGCATCCCGCCTTGTACAGGGAAGCAACTTAACATTTCAGAGCACTCAGCGGTGCTTTGTTGTGTTCAGTAAGCAGACGAGCGGACTCACCGAAGGTGTTTAGATACGCACTACCTATTTTCGACCAGCTTTTCAGAAGAGAGAAATGGTTTTTATCGTTTCGGACAGGGCAGACAAACACCTTGCCTGCTCGGAGCGATGGAGCTATCGTTTGCTATCCTGCCTCCCATCGCTGTCTCTGCTCCCACCCATGCCCGCTTCCCCCTGCCCTCCCTCGTACTGGTCCTGCTGCTTGTTTGAGCAAAACGTTGATCAATTCACATTACTAAGAGAGGACTTTTCTTTTGGGGGGGCGTTAGGGGGGGGGTGAGGGTGGGGTGCCAGGTTAGTTTTCTACCATTAAGCTGGGCTGGGACATTCCCTTTTCAACAGAACCGACCGCTAGCTGGGCTCAAGCCGTACTCTGTAACCCTGCCGGTAGTCATCGTCACAGGTAACGTCTGGGAAGACGGCTCTGGGATTGGAATTTACAAAGAATTGGGTCTTTGGGAACGGGATTTACCAATGCCGAAACACTGCACGAGAGGAAGCTTAGACTAGGCAATAGGAAACCTGAACAGGAGGGTTCTCTCTCTTCCTGCTGGTAGGTGCAAACTTCTACGAAACAGTTTTTCTGGATTCAAATGATCTCTTCAAATACTGACAGTGGGCTCACTCTTTTCTTGAGGTGATGCCTACTTTCAGTATCATGGCTTGAGCACCACTTCTGACCCCGCAAGGGACCCGAGGAGTTACGGTGAAGTGCAGGGCACGCCACTTTCCCAGGAGTCAGTCGCTGCTTCTTAATTAACAAACGCAGCCACGAAGGGCTGAGAGGTGCTAGACTACAGCACTCGCTATCTCAGCCTCGGATCACACCCTGTCAAGCCACAGGGGCATCTCACACCCGTGACCACTGTCTCCAGACGTGGGCTGTAGTTACTGGAGTTGTCCGTACGTCAGTCGGGCTCAGCGCAGCAAAGGCGCGGGGTGCTGCGAGTAAGTACTAGGAAATGTGATTTGTGCCTCAAAGATGGGGAGGGGTGGAGCAAGGAGATGGGTTCCAGGAATCTCTACTCTTAACAACAGTGGGGTTGGCACAAAGATTTCCCTCCCGTGGGGACGACCATCTTTTAGCTTTAGACAATAAATAGCTTTGGATGAAGCACTCTCTGAATTGCTACTGGTAATTTAAATAGATTTAGATAAACCTGTTGTTATCTGAAATCAAAAACCACCTTCAATGTTGCAGCAAAACAGTACCTTTAATGTAGGGGAAGACCCCACGTACACAGGGGGCGGATTCCCTTGCCAACCCTGCAGCCGATAGATGTGTCCAACGCGAGAACAGGGAACAAACAACAGTTTTCCCCCACACTGCCAGATCTACAAGTTAAAGCAAAGGTGGGGATATTAATATACATGCACAGGGATTTAACACAGACAAACACGTAATAAATTATGGAAGAAATGTCAACTACTTTTCTTACTATACCAACCGTGTGACATATTTAAATATTTTCGCTTCAGATGTACGCATAAACACAATAGGTCTCTGAAATGAAAGGCTGTATCAAGTACATCAACTCAGCCGTGAAATTACTCACCCAAATTACTTTTTAAAAAAAGCTTTGAAAAAAGTTTGCCGGCTCATTCCATTGTTATTTTAAAACAACAGTAATGAATGAGTGCACAAAACCTGAAACTGGGTAATTTTTATTATGACAGAATTTATAATATTTTGATTTTAGCACAGCAATACACATACCATCACTAAGATGGGTTTTGGTTAGATGCCCATCACATCTAAGTTTTTCTTTCTTTACTAGGATGAGTAGGAGATAAGGCTGGCTGGTAACCCATTGTTCCAAGAATGAACAGATTTTTCTTTAACTATAGTAGCTGGAAAGAAAAAATGGCTAAAACACATTACCATTCTGAAACTCCCTCCCTCCTACAGGTCCTTGGATAATCTATTTATGGCGAAAAGAAAACATACGTAAATCTGCATTTAGTTGCTCATAGTTTTGACAAGTTTGAAACGTAGAATCAAATGCAAACTCAAGCTGACTCTGGGATTGTTCCAAATTAGTCTGAATTCCAGATTAAAAATATGATCTAACAGTATTAGGAAAGATGGGCAGAATACTTTCCTTCCTTCCCTGCATCCTCATATTAATTTTCCTAAGTTTCATCAAAAAAAACCCTCAGATATGCAAGGCCATTATATTTGCTAACGAGGAGTCAGCATGGAAGACTGATCAGTGTTATTCAGCTCGTCTGCAGATTGGTTGTGATCTACATGAAACCAATTTGGAGGTCTCTACATAATCAGCACTTCAATTACAAAACGACTGTATGTAATTTCAGTCATGATTTCACTCTGAGCAAGGAGAATTAGAAGGATAAAGACCCCGGAGGCGTAACATCCTCAATAACTGCCTTTTGCATATGGATTTACAGCTGAGCAAGTGCACTCGGAGCGTTCCTCAAAATCCCCAAGAGCAGGAGTAGCTGGGGAGCGCTGAATGCACTTCTAGTAAAATACAGATCGCTGCTGAGGACATTAGATGTCTCCACTTTTGTTTGTTGATTGGGACAGGTTCCTGCTGTCTGCCACTTGTGTCACTGTGAAGACTGAAGCTAACGATTCTCATCTTCTGTTTCCTGCTATCCGAAGAGCGTGCATACGCCCAGGAGTGAAAATAAAACCTTCTGGGGGGGACTATGTATGCAGTTAGCGCTTCCATTATGAAGACTTCTCTTGTAAAGAAGTTCTTGAAATTCTGAAAAGCGTGCGAGATCATTTTTCACCCATAAAAACGGTAGGGAGGAGGAAACCAGGGCAGATTGACTTTTTGTTGCATCGTTATATACTTTACAGGCATCCGCGCATAAACTGAGAGCTACTTGTTCTCCAGAACCGCGTTCATTGGAAACGTTTTTCTATACTCGCTGTGAGAGCACTCAGTTCCCACCCGTCAAATGCGCCAGTCTGGGTTCAGATTAGGCAATTAACGGGGGTGTGAGATCCCAAAGCATTCACAAAATCTAGATTGCCCAGCATTCGGGTCTCAGCACGCGGCCACCTCTCCGAACACCTCTGCCCAAAGCCCGCATGGAAACGCGGAGGGGACACATCTCTGCCGCAGCATCTCCTCACCACAGACCCTTCCCGGCTCGGCGAGGCTGCGGCGCTGCCAGTCACAGGCAGGTCTGCCTGAACTCCAGACAGAAGTATTTACAGAAAAAACAGATCACCCAACTGAATTCGTTTGGGGGTTTTGGTGTTACCTTGTAAGAAATTTCAAAATTTTCACCACCCCAGATCTGAAGCCCCGGATCATAGAGACCCAGTTCAAAGAAGAAATCGCGTTCAATGGCGAACAATCCACCAGCCATTGCAGGGGACCTGAAAGAGGAAGACAGCGTAACTCCTTCTGCCAAGGGGACACGGTAACACGAGGGGAAAGCAGGAATTAAGGAAGCAATTCACTGGGAACATGGAATAAAGGTTAGATAAATGGCAATACGCTGAAAAATCATAAAGCTTTGTCATCAGCATCCAGCAATTTTCTGAAGCAACATCTATGTAATTTCTAGTGAAAGTCACAGATTTTATTATGGGCTTTTTTTTCAATTAAGCAAAATTTTGGTTGGTATTACCCATCCAGCCAGACAGCACGCTTCTGTTAAAATAAAAAAGGTAAGGCTCAGCGTGGCCAGACATTTCTCTCTTGAAAGCCATTCAGGTTGCTGAGGTAACAGATGAGACCGTACAACAGACTGAGTTTTATGTTCTGAGGAGCTGCCACATTGAAACTTACTGTCTATTAAACAAGCAACAGAGTTTTTCCAGCTAGACAACACCTTTCTATCTCCTCCCTCTGGCTCTTTTTCTACCACTGCCATATAAGACCCTTTTCTTTATACTCAGTGAAATTTTTAAGAGGGCCTGGGGTCAAGTTGTACAGGGGTTCCCTTTTGGTTTATTTATTTATTTATTTTTAAACGGCTTTGTAAATCCCTCCATGTATGCCAGGGTTCAATTATCAAGTTTTAATGTGTCAAAAAGACGTTGTGGTTTGGATCAGAGCATTTTTGCAGAATGGCTCTAACCACTACTCTTTGGTAGCTGGCTCACACTGAAATCGAGAGCGGGATGCACTAAGCCATTTCTAGGGCACATACCGAGCGTTTTTCACCTGATGATCAATAAATACATGAAAACCCTAATGGATAAAAGCTGGAGTCCCCGCTAAGTTGGCAATTTCTTTTTTTTTTAAAAAAAACAGCAGGCAAGGAAAAAGTGAATTCTTTCTGACTCCAGATGATATGCAGCACTGAACGGAGGAGGATCCCAGAGTCCAGATCACTCCGGGGAGCCAAGTGGGATGCAAGTGAAATATTCCTTTGTGACCAAAGCAGTGAGAGATGGGTCATTTCCAGCACCATTCGGTCTCTTCATTCCATTAGATTTTTAACTTAGTGGTGCTTCCTTTAACAGTTATTGGAGTTCTCCGAGAAAATAAGGTGGGTTTTTTTCTTTTTATTTTTTTATGTTATGTGTATTAAATTAAAATCCCTACACATACTGCGACCTTAGAAAACATCTAGCCAAGATTCTTAAATAGTATGCTTCTTTGTCAGATCTATTATGAAGCAAGTGGGAGAAATACGACAGAAAAGATTTTTTTGATGCACATGCGTAATCCAGGAGCTCCTTTTAAAAGCAATTCTTACGTATTTCCCTTCTGCACCTCAGTGCCTGGAGGAGAACCGCCCAAGAAAAGCCACAGGGTTGGCACATGCCCCCTCCGAAGGGTCCCCCAGCTGCGTTAAGCATCCCGGTTATCAGTGCGGCTGCTCCCCCACCCCTGGGCAGGTGCAAAACGTCCCCTCGTCCCCATCTCCTGCGGCACGGTGCCTGCAGCGCCCAGCCCAGCCGCGGCACCATCGGGCTCGGCAGGGCTCAGCCTTCGCCCCCAGCGGGCTGGCAAGCGTGTTAAAGAACGCGGTGCAACCCGCAAAAGCTCAGTGGTTTATTTTGTGGGATGCGAAGAGGTAAGCGTAGTATTTCTGAAAGGAGGAGTCAGTCCTGGGGCAATTCTCACATTACCAAAAGGTCTGTTTCTGCGCTTTAAGCTGTTGAGGTTTCTTTGTTTGTTTGTTTGTTTTCTTTTTAAAGCAGGCAACCCTGGCTAGGGTTTCAGCAGGCTTCCACCTGGTCTCACTTGCCTTGGTATGGCTGCAACAAAAGGCGTACAGCCTGGACGTAAAGAGAGGCAGGGAATGTCTCTTTTTAGAAGCAGCATTGTAACTTTGAAAGTATTATTAAAAATAAAGCCATCTTTTAAACCGTTCTAAGAACATGTGTTCTGTGTTTCTGGGAACAGTTTAAAGGATTTTAAGACCTGTTTGGATGGTAAACACAGAACGCAACAGCGATGCTTGAAATAGTTTATCCCCCTCTAAGTGAATATTAAAGTTCCAATGTGGACAGCCTTGTCAGAAAATGGTATTATTTATACTGTACACAAAACAGATCAAAGCTTCATAACTTGCTTGCATGTGTTGCCATTTTAGCAGAGAACAATCACGGGTGAGGATAGGGAATTACCAACATCAATTCTTACAATGTTTAAATCATATATACAAGCAATAGAAGACATTAGATTCCAAAGATGTGAGGATTGCTTTCAAATGTAACACGATTAGTTAAGTGTGAAGGGGAAAGTAATAAGAACCAGCAGAACCACAGTCTCCCAGTCTTGCAAAGCCATCCAGAAACCCTAGTTTCTAAGCTAGGCTTTCTAGCCAGTTTCTGTTTGCTGGGAAGAAAACATACCCCCTACAAAGCGAAAGGAAAAGGTGGGACTTCTGTGAAAGTTATTGGAGTTCTCCAGAAAACAAGGTGGTGGGGTTTTCTGCTGTTTTAGTTTTATTTTTTAATGTTATGAGTATTAAACTAAAATCCCTACACATACTGAGACCTTAGAAAACACCTAGCCAAGATTCTTAAATAGTATGCTTCTTTGTCAGATGTGATCTGCTATGAAGCAAGCGGGAGAAATACGACAAAAGGAATTTTTTTGATGCACATGCGTAATCCACGAGCTGTATGCATGCGTCAGGCCATGACAGCAGGCTACAGATTTTCTGCATTGCCGGCTATTATAAATACTCACAGCATGCTCGTTATTTCAACTCAAACGGTTAAATAAGCACTGTTGTTGTTTCCAAGACTACTTTTAAAAAGGTATCATAGCTAAATGAAATCTTCCCTGGAAACCAAGTCATACAGTACTTTCTTTTGCCAAAGCAAACCCTGTCCCTCTGCTGTGCACCCCGGTAACCACACAAGAGCAGGAACGGAGAGGCAGCACACGGTAGCAAAGGTACTTTGAGCACACAGTCAGTTGTGGCAAACAGGTCTGATTAAACAAAGCAGCCCGTGTGGTTAGAAATACGAAGGTCTTCAGGCTAGAAGTACATGCAAGTTTTAGTGGATCAATATGGAGTCCAGAAGAAAAGAAACGGGTAAGTGATTTAGTGATTACCGATACGGTTCAGTTTTTGTCTTTCTGCTTTCCTTCTCTCGCTTGGTCAGGGGCACCCTCTTCCATAGCATGCTCCAATCCCACGCTCCTCTAGCAAACCCATCTTCGTCACCACCCCCTTGCGGCACAATCTTAAAAGTGTGGCCCTCTATGACATCTATAAGCGGCACAGTGCATGTGGTTCTGCCGGGCGGCGGGTGGCGGCAGGGAGGACGCGGTTATGTGCAAGGACCCGCGTGGCACGCGGGCACCGACCGGAGTTCATGGGAAAAGAGGGGGGAGGGAAAAAAACGAAAGGGTTTAGACAATTATTCAGTACGATTCACAGTATGTAAACAGCTCTCTTTACCGATAAGGCTCAGTTTTATGGTTTCGTTTGGACTTTTCCTTGTGGCTTAACGGAATTCGTTTCCATAGCAAACTCCAGTCCCAGGCCCCTCTGGCAAAACCATCTTCGTCCCCACCTTGTTGTGGCTCAATGGAATAATCATTCCCATCTATGTAATCTATTAGAGGTACAGTACATGTAGTTCTGAAACATTTATAGAAGGGAAAGAAAGAGCAAAATACAATTTCAGAAGAGTAATCTGTCTCATCAGAAATCGACACCATTAATCATTAACCTTACAGAGCAGTTTATATGAAGAGTCACTTGTAAACATATTATTAAAAAACGAAGCCTCGTTAGAAGAAAAAAGAAACAGTCCTTTCTTTATGTTGTTTTAAGAGGTTCTGAAAGCAGAAAAGTTAAGTCTGAAATGCTAATATAGCAATTCATTTATCAATACTTGTTCCTTTACGTGTACTTCTTGACACCGGTCTTCTAATAACGTGCTGCTGGAGGCAACAGAGGAGCCCTTAGAGGGCTAGGGCTCCCACAGCACTGGTATTTCCCCTCATTTCTATTCATATCAGATCTCAGCTGCCAACAGGTCGGATGAGCTCTTAGCTTTTACTAGTGTAAACATGGATTTTCACTATTCTGTCCTATCCAACTGCCCTGCAAGTCCAACCTCTCAGGATAAAAAAAGTTACTGGTGCTCTCCTAGCAGCCGTCTTCAGTAGAATTTTTCCCGTTTGATTTGCAATATGCTCCTTGTTGTGACCTGTCACATACAATATTCCCCAAGGAAAAGACATTCTCTTGTTATTCTCCCCGAATTCTCCAAATGGGCTTCCCGGTGACCAAACTTGGAGCATCTCCATTTTTTTATGTCAAATCCTATGAGACAGAGAAATAAGAGGGGGACAAAGAAACGCTAAGGCCGTGCTCTCCTTTGGGCCGCAGGGCTGGGAGAAGGCTGCGGGTGCTGCCTGCCAGCCCCCCGGTCCTCCCCTGCCCTCCCCGTGGTGGCAGCGCTGGAGGACTCCCCTACAGCTGCCCGCTCTCCCCTGCCTTGCTGCTGTAAAACGAGTAACGCACACTCGATGGAAGCACACGAGCATTTCCACCTTCTCTCTAGTATCTGGGGCCAAATACAGTCTTTAAGCTGAGTTACAGCCTTTAAAACACGCAAAAAAAAACCCTCTTCAAGAAAGTCCTGGTGGTACGACAAGTTAACAAATAGTTTTTAGGATTAAGCTATTTTATGGGATTAAAGAGTTTAAGCGAGCACACGGTTTCCTAAACACACATACCCCCTGACCGCCCAACAGCACGCAGCGCACCATCGTCCCACGGCCGCCGGCGCGCACCCGGGCTGCGGCAGGGACGGGCTCCAGCCCTGGCCTGGCTGCCCCGCAGACAGCGCTCCGAAGCGCTTCAGGGGAATATTGCAAGACCAAAGAGGAGAAAGTTAGAAAACTCTTGAGATCCCAGGGGCTTTAAATGTCTGTCAAATCAGAACACTTAGCGCTACTTTTCCTCTAGCAAAACTCATGGTTTCGTTTAGCTGTTTTGTTTAATCAGGCTCCTTATTCAGCTAGAACAGAACATTTTTCTAACAGTCCCTCAGATCCTTGCAAAAGACAGGAGCTGTCATATTTAATCTATACCAAGCAAAATATTCAGTGTGCCTATTGAAATAAACTATCCCGAGATTTATTCGCACAACTGTTTTCCTTCCTCCTTACATAGCTTTTATGCTGGGAGATAATAAAATCATCATACAGCAAATATTGATGTAGTTTGATATAGCTATATACTGCTATAGATATAAAATGTATAGACTATAGTTTGAAAAATGAAGAGCGCTACTGTGACTTTTTCTTCCTAAGAGGCCAGACACTGGAGATAATGGCAGAACATTACCTGTCCTTAGATATAGGAGCTATAAGTGGCGCATACCAATTAATTCCCACCTCACAATGGGCATCAAGGTAAACCAAAACCTTCAAAAGGAAGAAAAGAGTAAAGTCATTTATATTTCTGTATATGAGATCACGATGGTTTAATTAAGCTTGTTTACATTGAAATACTTTCATATTATAAACAAAAAAATGAAGCTTCAATGAGTAAAATTAATCTCTTTTTAGAACAGTATCAATAATACAATACTACGTTTTCACACATGTATTTGAACATAGAACCACCACCACCTCTTCCCCAAAAAACCAAACACAGACAGGCTAGTGTGTGAGCTGGCTCCTACCTGTCCAAGTTTCGCCTTCTGGGCTCCGATGCTCCTAGCCTGGATTAGACCTTCTCTCCGCTCATTCCGAAATACCTTTACAAGGCCGTTCCACTGCTTAATATACTCATCCAGCCTCTCTTTTAAGTGTGCTATCAAATAACAAAGAAAAGAAATTCTGGGTGAGGTTTAATAATAAGCAGTTTTGTGCTCTTAACACAACCCAGATCCAACTCTACTTAAAAACAGCTACGGCCATTTAAGAGACTCTTTAACTCAGCTGCTCGCAGTACCGCTCACAAACACTGAACGTGAAGAGATGAAGACCTGGAGCTCTCTGACTCTGTGGCACATCCGAAGAGAAGCGGCTGACGTGGTCGGCCACTCCACAGGGGAACCTGGGTGGACAATTCCCCATCACTGCAACGGGTCACAGCATGGCTTTCAGGTCTTCCCCTGCATTTCCACCAGGCAGACGAACAGAGACGTTCCTACACTTCAGCGCATGGTCTTTCCTCACCGGGCAATGTCACACGTACAGCTGAGGGCCCGACTTTTCACTTCAACATTTCTCTTCACTCACTCTCTTTTTGTGTCACAATTTTTTGTGTCCGTCCATTAGACCTGGAAACCCGAGACAGAAACCCACCGCACTCAATTTACGGCCCTCCCTCGTCTAGACCTGTCCGCTCTTGTGGTTGGGTGGTCTTATGCTAATCTTCTATTGAAATTAGTAAGAGTAACCGGAGGGGTGAACGAGCTGCGGCGCATGATGCCGATGAGCACATTACAGACCCCACGTCATGAACAGGGACAGGAACCTTTAGCCAAAGGGACTCCGTCAGTGAAGGGACCAGTGACCCCTTAAGAACCACAGACGGGCTACGCTTACATGGTCACAGATTTGTGGTTGCACGTGGCTCTTTGCCAAACTGATCTGGGAACCACATTCCTACCACACAATTTGAAAAAAGGAGCTGAGTGCTGCAGAGTATTTTTGCACGGACGATTCTGTTGCGAACACTCACAAAGGCAGAAGGGCTGGCAGCGGGGCGCCTGCCGGTTGAGGCTACGCTCGTTTAACTCCTGCTCTTCACCTCTAATCTATTTTTGTACCAAAAGGCTCAAAAGAATTGCCGACAGCCTCGGTTTCTCTCCGTCGGAAACCAAAATAAGGCACCCAAGCTCCAGCCGAGGCTGCCATGCGCTGGTGTGCCCGCGCGGATCCAACGGGAGAGGGACGTGCGGAGGGGAAGGAGAAGGATGTCCCGCTCAGCAGCAACATTGCCCGCACCCCGAATGAAAATGATGGAAGTTCGGAGCTTGCTGCAACTTACGTTTCAGTCTGGTTTATATTCTTGCCAAGAGTATTAAAAAAATTCTAGTTTAAACAAAATAAATAATTGAAACAGAAACAGTGTTTTTTGGAAGAGAAGTTTCCAGACTTGAAAATTCAGCAATTCTCCCAAAGAACAGTCTCCTGAAACCACTGTCTTTTAATACTCTTATTATCCCTCCCCTCTTTACTGTCATAAGAGAATATTTTCTCAACTAAAAGTTTTATGTATCCTCTTCCCCTTTCCCACACACATTTACTATTTTTTTGTAAATCCTTGCGCATCAGGAAAACTTCAAGGATCTATAAATACCAAACTAGAAAAAGAGCAATTTTATCACATAAGGTACATAGAATAACATGTCATGTAATATATATAGACTATATGATAGGATAGCTGTGATATAAATTTTTATAGGACAAATTCAACAGAGTAATGAGGTCATACTGAAGCGGTACTAAGAGAATCTCTATACCACACCATTATTTATTCTGCAAATTCCAAGTACATGTTACAGAAGAGCTGTCAGGAATGTTTTAAAGATTTAAATCCTGCAGTTGTTTCCAGCTCTCCTGCCTATGAAGCCAAATGGTTTAGTTATCAAATGTTCAACTCTGTAAGGCTCACAGGGAGCTGTAAAACCCTGTCACAGCGACTGTGTAAAGCTCTTCTACAGCACAAGTCTCAGGACTTTGCAGTCCATTACCTGAAACCGTGCCAGGGTTAGCAGCAAGTGTTACTTCCCACAGGAAAACTGAATTTTCCCTCCTTCCCATACTACAAAGACTGCGTGACAGTAGTGTATAAAATCCTGATACTTTTACGCTTAGAAATGCTGTTTGCCCAGCGTTAAATTTTGTTCACCGAGAACGTGTATTTATGCTATCTGTCAACAGCCTTACAGCATTCTGTTCTTTGTTTAAAAATGTATATTTTACCCTTCAAAATATTATAACCACCAATCAGGTCTTCCCTTGTTCGGCTTCTTCTCTCCCCTCTCAGTGCATGATTAAAGCACGAATGGATGGTTTTTAAAAACACGTCCTTTCTCCAAAAGACCTTAGGCGCTGCAGAGCACAAGGCGGGAGGAGGAGGAAGGCAGTTTTTTCCCTTGACGCGTGGATGTCGGTTTGAGAGCCAGAGAACGGGTATCAGGAGTCCTCCCCAGCGCGGCGCTGCGAGCCCCGCTCTGTAACTCGGCGAGCGTGGGGCGCAGCGCGAGCCCCGATGAACGCTCCCCGGGCCCCACTGCAAGCGCCGTTAAACACGTTAATAAAACCCCTGTGCTCAGCGCTTCCCCTCTGGTTATCTTATGGGTTGCTGCATCAGTGGGAAATACAGAGAGCGATAAAGGAAAAAATGAGTAAAGGCAAAAGGCAGCCAAAGCCTTTACAGGCTGGTGGAACCCCGGGGTTTACCTCGCAGTCGCTCTTCACGGGTGCGTGGGCTACAAAAGGCAACTGCGCCCGCTGGGATCCCGACCTCTGCGCTTCGGACAGAAATACAGCTGGTCCCCAAACAGGAGTCACTATATACACCACTCTAATTGCAGGGAGCTTCAGCAAATCCGGTGTTACGGATTCTCATTGCCCTTCCAGAAGAGCTGTATCCTCCACACAGCGAAATAAACTGTTTCTATCAAGAAACACCGGAAAAACTGGGGAAAAACCCCTTCGCAGCAGCGCAGCCACACTGACACTGCGGTAGAAGCTGCCGCAACACTTCTTGGACTGGAACACGCGTTACTGGAGAGGGCTCCATCGACAGCATCAGCAGTAGCAGCATTCAGGGAGCTCAGCGTTGTCTCCGCGTTGCTGTTCCCTCCGCGCTGTGGCAGAGGAGAACGCGGCCGAGCAGAACCCAGCACAGCTCTCCCCGGTTCTCCAGCCAAACCCCTCACTCGCAGAAGGGATTCGGGAAGGAAGGGAGAGTGTCCTTCAGCAAGAAGACTGCTCCCAACTGACTATATACAAAGATTTATAATGAAAATAACATTTTCCAAGCATTGCAACTGTTCCTCCCTGCAAGGCAACAACACATATAAGCTTCTGCGCAGCTCTATCTGCCTTCTGATGAAAGGATTTCTCGTAAAGGCAGGGCTCTTCACGAACCAGCATTCAGAAGTGTTTGCAACTGCTATGCTCCGTTTTAATTTCACACTGCTGGAGAAGGTGGCAGCTAAGCAGGTGTGCTGTCTGGAGGCAGGTGAGGAGGAGAAACCCCTCCATGTGTGCTGCCCGCACTTGCCTCCTCCTGGCTGGAAAAGTGAAGAGCCACCAGCAGCTCTGCCACGCTTAAGAGCGTGTGTCTTGTGCCGCTCTCCCGACCGCCGGAGATCTCTGCCAGCGGCTCCGCACGCTCCACAGCCTGCGCTCGCTCACGCTTCTCCTGGGGAGAAGGGAGGTGGAGCAAGATTCTGCTTTCTCGGCCATTTTTCATCTAGAGTGCAATCTGAATTACTGAAATTGAGTTAATTGTGTTTACCAAGTAATAGCCTAAAGCAGTCTGAAGAATTATGACAGTGAAGCAGCGCAGTTGCAGCAAGGTGCTGAGCCATTCCAGTCCGTGCTTGTTTTCCAGTCACTTGCACATGAGAAAACTGCACCTCGAGCTTGCTTTGCTGAATTTTCTGACTCACGAAAGTTATTAGGGAAAATGAAGTGTGGGAAATAGAGACAAACGTCTGCTGGATGTTAGGTCCAGGCTAGCTGTATCTGCTAACTATTCATCTATGAGCAGAGAGCATAAAGTTCTGTATTTCAAAACGGACTTCTTGAAAAATACTGCCTTTCTTTAACAATTGTCATATATTGGAAAACTGCAGTACGAGTTATGCCAGACAAACTCACTCCATGAATTACATACGCATAGCACACAGTCAGCTACAACTCATGTGAAACCCAAGTACCGGGTCCAGTCATTAGTAAAAAAATCTGGTAGTTTGGTTTCCAGAGAGCATCAGTGTCACAGTTATTTTATACGGCTAACTCAGTCCTTGAACAGCTCTGAAGGAAAGCTGTGATCCCAGCTGAAAAGGAAAAACACAGCACATGTCTGCTGACCGAATTATTAAAATTATATGCCTTAGGAGAGAAGATATTGTTGTTTTACAGCGTGTGTGTGTATCTAAGCCAAATTCTCACAAGCTGTAAAAGGATACGGGAGATTATAATGTAGTGTTCAGTATCTTTACTAGACTAAGCCAGATGTAGGCAGGTTTACTATACAGGTAATTTTTCCTCTGCTGTAAAAACAAACAGAAAATGATACCTACCCGCCTACAAGTATGATGTAAAAACTAACATACATTAATTATTTTTAATAGTGATTTATGCTCAAAAAAGGCAACCCTGACTATGTGATGAGTTCAGTTTTAATGTTTACAGTGGGTATACCTGCAGAAAACAACTCCTCCCGTGAAGCTGGAACTGGGAGAAGCCCAGATCACTTGATAAAACGGGGAGTTTCAGAACAGTCATCTGCTTTCCGTGCCACTACCCAATCCAGCCATTATAAAACCAGAGGGGAGGGTTAAGGGAATGGGCCCCGTGCTGCTGACCAGTTCAGACTTGCCCAGGCTCCTAAAAGCCATCACCGTCATTGTCTAGAAGGGACTGTCAGCCCGCACACTCAAAGTTCTGGTTTTATTTATTCGTCTACTCTTTTTCCCTGTCAACTTCTATTCAAGTGGTAAGGTGCAATATAATCTTGCAGAACGTGCAGTTTTGGTGCACTGTTTTGAAATCTGTTTAAAAGTTTAAAACCAGACTGATTTCCTCTATATAAATCATCTTACATCTCTAGCGTACCACTTTCAGTTCTTCTCTGTATTCAGCCCCGATTTGCATTAACGTGGAAGATACCACCATTAAAGGAAAAAAGTCAGTGTATGTTTATGCTTTTAAGAATCACACATAAGTATGCACATCATGACTATAAACCAAGACCACAAACGTATATTACAAAGGAAGAGGAAAATCTCTGGACTTCTGAAAATGTTGATATGCAGGATATGCAGGACTCAAAGAAAGGCAGAAATTAAAACGCACTGAAATTCTTAAAAGCTCCTCCCCACAATAAGAAACAATAACCACATCAATATGATGTTCAATAAAAAAAGGATGTTAAAAATTGAAAAGACAGTGAAAATGGATCAGAATAATTCACCAGCCTTAGATACATCTTTATGATAGTATAATAAAAAAAAAAAGGGATCTGGATTCCTATATGGAATAAATAAAGAAATTATTCCTAACAGGCTTAACTCAAACTCCTTCAGTACTCTTAAAACTACTTTTTTCTCCAAGGACTAGGAGAGGTACTGGTGATCCCAGCTTTCTCCTATATACAACTCCACAGCTACGGGATAGAGCTTACCACAAACCCTGTATGTCAAACAGCTGAATACACATAAAGGATCACCACCTCTAGGAAACCCGTTCACTGCAAAAGAGCTTTCCCTTCACTGAAAACTGAAAGGACTGTGAAGAGGCGATTTACTTTTCCTGCAGAGTCAACACAATCCATAGCAGGTAATAAATCAAAAGAAAACTATTTTTAAAACAAATGAAGTTTCCTTTTCTACAAGTAGTATGTTAATATTCCAAATATACCTTTGTTGCTAAAATCATCAATTAGCACAATTTCTGCCAAGTATTTCCTTGGTGTTCTCTTAATGACGCTGTGGACTGTCCTCATGAGCGTGGACCATCCTTCGTTATGGAAGACAATGACGACGCTGGAGGTGAGCAGGTTTTCATCATAATGCCAGTATTTGCATCTGTAAAAAGATTTTTGATTTTATTAGTTTTCGCATTGTGATTCACAGAGCTGCTTAACAACATCTTTGTGCAAATGAAATCTTCAGCGACGGCCATCCTTCGGATTAAAGAGAAACAGGATATTAAAGGTGATATCGGTTAAGTGCACCGCAGAGGCACGAGGCCCAAAGAGCAGCTCGCTTCCAGCCAGCGAGCCCTTTTCCTCCTGAGAGGTGCTGGTGAACAAGGACTGCTGCCTCAACAGCTCCACGCTTCCTCCTGGGTAGGCAGATGGCATTGCAGGGACCCCGCCGAGAGACATCCCCCCCACCACCACGACCGCCACCAGCACCACCACCGTGCTGCTTGTGCCGCCGGTAGAGAACAGCAGAAGAAAAGCCCCAAACTGTGGCTGCCAAGACAGAGGTCTTCTTCAAACCACCCGATCCCACGGTTTAGGACGGACTGGCCGTTTGGCTCACCTACTGCATAACACACCCTAAGATAGCGCTGGTTTTTCTAAGCCTCTTTAAACAGATTTATCCAGTAGAAGGACTGTCTATGAAGTGTTTCTTTTGGCTTTACACAGTCCACGTGCAGAACCTGCATAATTAGCAAAGTTACAAACGTTGTTGTGGCAAGGCAATCAAAAGTCCTTAATTTCTGCCCTTTCACCATAAAATAGATTTAAACATGGTAAGTAAACAGCAGCAGCATGAAATGCTCACGTCAGCTGTTCTGCATAAAAGTCTCTCCGTTTGCGACAACTGTCAGAAAAGCATAGCTGCTCGTGGGAAAAATGTAATCCCATGGCAGACAAGACGTGACCTTTACTGTTTATCATTCAGGGTTAAACTTCCAGGTGTAACAAATGTAGCTTAAAAAAAAAGAAGAAGTCACCAAACCCATTCAGGGTTCCAGTTTGACATGCCATGAAAAGCACTTCTGTATCCATTTAAAACGTTGTGCATTGCGGTTTCACCGTGGACCTGGGCTCGGGTCTTTTTTCCTGAGGTACGACAGATGACTGAGGAACAAGCAACAGCAGTAATTCAGTCCACACTTTCCAATATTCACTAATCACATTTATCAGCGATGCATTTCATGTGCAATTCTAATGTCCACTTCCCCAACTGCGTCCCTAAACGAGAGCATTCACCATTTCCCTAATTACAGCCGGCCCAGGTGTTTCCTTACCTGGCAGCTCCCCTCCCTCATCACCGCCCCTTTTCCAACTATAATATGATTCCTACCACCAAACCCAGAGACATAGCGCTTTTGATTTCAATGGGCAAAAGACTTCCCTTTTTCACCTTTCAGCAAGTAAAGTCTCTACTAGAGAGAATCTGACTTTTCAAAGACAATTATCATGTATTAAGAAATTATTCTTGACAAACAGAAACTTTTAAACTCAGGGATGCACAAACTTCCAGAGTTATATTTCCATATATACAATAAAAAGCTTAAATGCACAGAAACATTCCTGTCTTCAAAAATAAATTACCTTATTTGTCAGAAACCACCACAGTTTCTGCAACTAAGCTATGCTAAACGTAGAAAGAACTCACACAGCAGTTCTACAGGCATTTAAAGAGCATTTTTCCCAGTCCCTAAAGGGGCTGCAGGAGAGCTGGGGAGGGACTTTTTACAAGGGCATGGAGTGACAGGACGAGGGAGAATGGCTTCAAACTGGAAGCGGGGAGATTTAGATGAGAGATTAGGAAGAAATTGTTGGCTGTGCGGGCGGTGAGCCCCNTTTAAGGTCCCTTCCAACCCAAACCATTCTATGATTCTACAACCTAAACCATTCTATGATTCTATGATTTTTTTTGCTGAAGGACGTATTTTACCTATAGTCAAGGAACAGCATCAACATATGTTTTCAACCCACCAGAAAAAAAAGAAGTTGGTACAAACATAGTATTCATTTTGGTCCTGTAGGAAAAGAAAACTACGGCATCAAAACAGTCTATAACTAAGACCGATCTAGCAGGGCATTTTTTCTCTTGGGTCAGGCGTGGTGTAAGCAACCTCTGAAACAGCCCCATCTCCGCAAGTATGGTTTACGGACTAGAATCCTCCAGCTCAATTGTTCTTACGCCTGAAGTACCCACAGGTAGTCACACCTGTGCACAGGTAATCACACCTAAACACAGGAGTGCTTGACTGATGCTGCCTTCCTGCCACAGCTCCCTCTCCAAAGGCTTCAGGCGATCAGGGACCGCAAGGCTCCGTCCGTAGCACATGCATTCGACCTGTTGACAAGTCAGCAGAGACCCAACGGATACGCCGCCTCGGTGCGCTACGTCGGCTGGGCAAAGAAAGGCTCTTCCATCGCGTGTTTAATAACAGCTTAACAACAGAGCCGGGTTGTTTCACACATATATTCACCTGGATTAATTCTGGTGATGCGGTTGTGTTAAACTGGAGGGAAATGGGGTGTTACGCACTGAAAAGGGGCACGCCAGCGGAGCGCCGTTCAAGACTGCACGTAACGGCAGCGGCCGTTAATAGCGCCTTCTGCCTCAAAGGAGGGGGCAGCAGCCCACGCAGGTTACACCGCGCCGCTGACCTGCACCTTCAGCTAGGAAACTTCTTTGCTTTCCAATTAAAAAGAAAGAGCGCCACAACATTTCAGGCTGCCTTCAACAACAGAAACAAAGCAAACACTGCAAAAACTCCCAAATCTGTTGCTTGGATTTTTTTTCCTCCCCCTTTCTGCACTGTTGGTAAGTCATATTTAGGAACAAAATGGTGAAGAGCACAAGAATGAAAGACAGTAAGTAACTTAACTTAATTTTTAAAAGCCAAACCTATTACAAAAGCCTGAATTGAACAACACATCTGCGAGCAATTTATAAGCATTTTTTGATCTGTATTTAATACGTTTTTAAAACATAAACCCAGAGGTCTAGACAGGCTTTTCGCTACATATCCAACTTAATCTCCTCAAATCTGTCAGCACGTTTTACTTTTTAAACTTGAAAAATCATGTGTTGCTAAAAGTGCCGTTTGCAAGCCATAAAAGCACTACATTTATGCCTCTAGTAAGATCGTACTTTTAGTTTTTTCCAGAGGCTTTATTTCAGTTATTGGACAGTCCGCAGACTGACTCACCCAGCCTTGCATTGAGAACTAGAGCTTGGAAACACAGGATTTGTTTTAGACATAGGCAATTATTGCACATTTTCAACTCTGTGGCAGTTTTTCCAAGAAATTCAAACACTGCTGGATCACTAGAGTGACAAAAATCAGGACCCTTCACATCCAGAGGGGAGGAAGAGCCTTTCTGCAGCGGAGCAGCACTGACATCCAGTGGTTGGCAAACCAAACACCAAGAAAACCATAAACACATTTTCCTCGTGTTTGAGGCTGAATTTTACAGTAGGAGTTTCCCAGTAAATTTTAGGCACCAGAAAGGGAAAGAGCCTGGAATTCCAGACTCATGCTTCCGTTTTGAAAGATAGGGTCAGGCAGATATGGGTGTCCACGCAAAAGCCATTGAAAACTGGCAGGGGACACATTCAGAGTGCCAGAGGGGCTGTGACAAAGGGGATTTGAATACGTTTCGCCCTCTGGCTTCGTCCCCTGGGTGCCCCGTCCTGCCCACTGCCGCCTGCAGCCGGCTGTGCAACGTGCTGGGAAACAAACCGGTAAACTAACTCACCTAAAACCATTGTTTTGAATTCTTACTGGTAGAGCTGAGAGGCCGGCACACTGCGGCAGGTACGCCGGAGCGAGAGGGCGGCATCCTTCAGCTAGTCTGGCCTCCGGACACTTCCCAGCCCTCGTCCCGAGCCCTGTGAAGAGCAGCTCCCTTTGCCACCCCTCCTCAGGGAGCTCCGGGGTGAGAGGAAGGGCCTTCAGAGCCGCCTGTGAAAAAAACCCTCTCTCTTCCCAAACTGGCATTACGGAGGAAAAACATGGACTGACTCATCACTGGAGCGAGAAGAAACTGTCCAAAAGATAGAGTAGTGATGTCATGGAGAAACTGAGCAAGTAATGTTTCTTCTGACTATTAGCCCACATACTTCAGATATGAGTTAGCCCCACTCCCTCTCCACCCCGGGGAGGGAAGAGCGGTGCCAGAGACTGTGCCACACCATCCTCCCTGTCCCTCCATCACAAAGTTGTGCATCCACCACAGCAGGACAGGAGCCCTTTTATGGGGACCCTCGGAATCATAGAATCATTTAGGTCGGAAAAGACCTTTAAGACCACCAAGCCCAACCATTAACCCAGTGCTGCCAAGTTCACCACTAACCCATGTCCCTCCGCACCACGTCTACATGTCTTTTAAATACCCCCAGGGATGGTGACTCCA
>VZSZ01004387.1:130502-159436 GCA_013398815.1 Ibidorhyncha struthersii | reverse complement strand
AAGCCATGTTTTGCCTTATTTTGGGGAAAGCTGATATCCATGTGCGTGCCTGTGTGGCGAGGAGATCCAGACTTCTTGCAGGTTTGATAAGGTAATACGGTAAGGCTGGTTTTTGCAAGGTGTGTGTAAAAGCAAAAGAAAAAAAATTGGCAGGGCTTTTCTTTAGGAGCATGGTTGTGTTTCCTCTCTGGAACGCACTTAGGTATTTCACCTGCAAGTTTCTGTGGCAGTTTTCAAGTTCTAATTTAAGTTTCTCGGCCATGGTTTCCTAAACAAGTGGTCGTGAAATATTTCTCTAATTTTCATACGGTAGATTACAAATTTATGGGTTTATTTTCATGCATTTTACTTCATGTTAAAAGGAAGTATTAAAGATTGAGTGATAATTAATACTGTTCAGCACCAGCTAAACACACCTACTCGCTATGCTGCGTCAGTATATTTGACCATATGCTTTTCATGTTAACATCGTATTTTCATATTAATGTCATGCCTTATGAGTAATATAATGAGTTAAAGACAGTAGGGAGATTTGGAACCTGTTTAAAATTCTTTTTGTACGTTGTCTCACTTACTAAAACAAATGTCAAAACTTTAAGCATGAACTGCTTCTTAATTCTTAGTAAATTTTGTTTGTTCTTTTAGCACTTACTGTTATTTCTGCTTTGACACTTACAAACGTAGTGATCTCCCATGAGCAGTTTGAAAATCTGTTGTCTTTCACTTAAATTTTCTTTGGGTATTCTCATCCTTAGCATTCTTGTTATGGAGTGACTGTGTGTAGTCCAGTAGCAATGGATTGAGAGATAATTCTTGAGGTTAATTATTTTCAGAGGAAAGTGCAAATGCTGCTCATCCTCACTTCTTTCCACAGCATTTATCTTTGAGGTCAGATGCAATGTAATTTAATAAAATGTTCACTGTTGTTCTGCAGAGTAACTAAAGTATGGCTAAATTCTGAACGCAGATCTTGCCTTCACATCATTTAATTGAATTGTCTCTGTTAACATTTCAGTCTTCATTTAGTTTTTTTTTTTTTAATGTTTCTATGTTTGTCTGAATAATTCAATGCAATTACAAATACTCCTTGGTCATAATTGACTTGACTTAATAAATTCTAGTACAACTCTAATGCCTGTGAAAAATAAATATTCTCAATGCAAGTACATTATATTTGTTGTGCAGATTGTACATTACTGTGGCCTTTTGTGACAGGTATCAAGGTCTGCTTACATGCTTTTTTTTTTAATCTGGTGTGTCAGCCTAAAAATGCTGACTTAAAATGCTTGTGATATGTTTTGTGTCTTATTTTTAGATGTGTTTATTAAGTGTCATAATTGGACTTAATGGACAGCTTTTGGCTTCAATGAATGATACTGTCAAGGTGTTTAGAACTTATTTTAGAACTTTTTCTTTTTTTTTTGTTAGCAGTTATTCCTTCTCTCATTCTTTCACCTGTGTCGTCAGTCCGTTGTTCTAGAAAGATTTTCTGTTGTCACTCCATCATAATTCACTAATTCATAATAATGCTTCAGTAACAAATTAATATTTTCATACTTTATTTCTGAAGTAACTGCACATAAATATGGAACTTGAGTTCAGTCTGGTTTTGGACAGTGTTATTTAATTTGCTCTAAACTGTCACTTCTAAGTAGAAATTACTATTTTCTCGTGGACAATTATCATCATAGGCATCAGGACAGTCCTGGAAGTACTGCAGCAGTAACAGAAGTCACAATTTTTTTTTTTTTTTTTTTTTTTCTGAAAATGGTTTAAGACCACTGGAGACTTTTGGATAAACTCACTTCCATCACGTAGATGGGAGCAGGGAGGCCCAAGTGTATGTCTCCGTGCTGGTTCATTAGTTCTATTTCCCACCACTGAGTACTTCATAAATGCTTGCTGTACTTACTTCTGTGGACCCTTCAGAACTCTTCACCACAGATGGGCATTTTCCCATATAAGTAAGTTAGAAGAAAAAAATAATATCAGGCTGTTTTATTACTTAGTAACCGTGGTCTGATTCAGCAGTGCATGGTAGGGTAAACTTCAATCCTATTATCCCACCAAGACTGGGTGGAAAGCTTGCTGAGGTAGGTGGCAAAATCTAATTATTTCCAGCTATATTTGACTTGGTCTTTTAGAGCAACCCCCATTCCTTTCGCCTGCTTTGGTGCTTTAACCGAAACACCAGACTGGAAAGGTGGATGGCTGAGAGGAGAGTTTGTCTGGTCTGCTCTCTGTACTGCTCAGGCAGTAACCTCGAACAGACGTTTGGGAGGTTTGACAGGGGAGGCAAGCTCCTGAAGTACAGCAGCTTTGTCTGCTAGAGCTTGCTTTTGTAACCCATAGAACTAGTTTACATGCTAGTTAGAGCTAAGATAACTAGCAGGGAGAGCCCTGCATGGTCTGTCTGCTCAGGGTACTCAGACACACAGGAATTTTTGGAGAAAGGGCTGACTGAGATTAGACACTTCCCTTGGGAAACCAGACTGTGAGTGATTCACCCACAAATACTCTATGCACTGCAAACTACAGGACTTCTGTGAAAAGCACTGGGATGTATTGGCAAAGAATGTATCTTTATTTGAAACACTGACAAAATCTGTCTCCTAGAAAATTACCCTGACTTAAATATCCTTATAGTTCTTAAGAATAAGGCTTTCAGTTTCTTACATCAGAAAACAAGAAAAATGTATTAAAGTGAGAATTGCAAACCCATTATTCCATGCCTGTTGGCCTGGTCTATGGATGTAATTGCAGTGTTCAGCCCTACTTTGTCAATCTGGTCTGGCGATACAGAACTGTAAAATCAGTTTTTAATTTTTTAAAAAATATTCAGTCATTTATTTGAAAACATCAGCTATGTTATTAGGACTTTTTGGCATAAGAAAGGTTAAAAGATATAAGAAACAATTTTGAAATATTAAAAGTAGAAACTGCCACGATAAGGTTGGCAGCATGACTAATAATTACATTCATTTGTATCTGATGAAGAATATCTTTAGACATTAATTTAAAAATACTTTGGAAATTGAAAAGAGGAAATAAGATTACGACTTACGATTAAGAGGAACCACTTAAAATATTCATAACTATTGTAATACTGGATCTAAAGATACAATAACATCTTAATTTCTCACCTTTGCTCCCTGTTAGATGCCAGTCTCATATTTCTTTCATATTACAGTAGTATCTGTAGGATTCCTTCCAACTAAAGTTCACAGGTGGGTGTAGGGAAGAATGGAGTTTAACATGGTAAATGTGCTGTACACATGTTTTATTCTTGCTTCTTTCAGGAGACTGAAAGTCACAACCTTTCTTCGTATAATAGCTGTATGTAGTAAATAGTCTCTAAAACACTGCAGGATACTTTAGTTTGGTGGAACAAAGATGAACTGGACATCCAACAGAAAATACTTTCTTTAAGAAGAAGTGTTGGAATCCTTTTCTTCGAAGCAGGTGCACGTGAGGACTGTGTGGAAACCTGAACTGTTTCAAGGCTTTTTCCTATTTATGTCTTTGAACTACTGATACATATTGCGTTGAATTGAAATGACTTTGAATTGGCATCATCTATAGGGCTGCCATCACTTTATTTAGTGTTGTTGTACTGGTAATACTTTGTACTCTTTCCTAGGTCTAAAGAAAGACCATAAACAAAAAAAAATCTGTCATGTGTAATATCTTGTAAACTTCCAAGAGCCTCACAGTTCAGTTGTCTGTTCTTCTGGAGGAGGAGCGGGTGGCGGGAGTTGTCTTTAGGTGTATGTTGCACATAGGAAGATAAAGTCATTATTGTTGTGGTTTTTCTCAGTACTATGTGTGAATATGGTAAAGGAAATATAAGTACACTTTAAAATACATTCCACCTTTTTTTATCTATCAAGACTTAAAATTTAAAGTCTTTATCTTTCTTTCCCTCCTGCTACAATTGTTGACATAAATTCCCAGTACAATCCAGTGCTTGTCAGTGTGCACTGCAAATAGCTAAGCAAGGGAAGAGACACTTATGTAGAGGAATACAAGTAGTAATTTCACTTTCTCGAGTGCATTTATTTGTGATTTCAGGAATATTTAATCATCTAGCACTCAAAGACTTTTCTCTTCTAAAAATACAGTAATTTTATAAGGAACCTTGCTTACTTTTATTGGAAAGTATTACAGTCATTGATACCATATTAGAAAATGCAGAATGTAGGTGTACTTACTCAAATACTAATGAAACTCAAGGTAAAAGAATCAAACATCATCACATATGCCTATTCACGTTGCCTGGATTACTTTTCTATATACAACTACAAATTTTCACTCTGAAAACTGTTTTAAATTTTGCAGTATTTTAATCATTTAATATAGAATATTGGCATACAGTTTGCAGAATGAATATTATAATCAGATTCTTGGAGTAATAGTTGTTGTCACAATTTGACCTTACCAGACAATGTAGCACAAACAAGGTTACTTTACACAAGGCAGCTTGTGAAACTGAAATTTGCAGCAGTATAGATTCTTCTGTTCTTACTGCAACATACTTTTCTTGGAACCAAATACATTCTCAGATATAATCGCAGTTTTATTTTACAGTGGAGAAATAGTAATGGAATGAAAAGCTGATGTTAAAGATTTGTGCAGTTATTTACACATTGATACCCTTACTACTTGTATCTGAGACTTTGCCTTGTTTGCCATCTTGCTTAAAAGAGGAAAAAAATAAAATAATTTTGCTTTTTTCATCTTTGAACTCTGCTAGTAATAACTTCAGAAATGTATGTTCTTCTCTGTGCTGTCAGTAATTGTGCTTTCTTTTGGATTTTTTTTCTTTAGATCTGGAAGACTCCCACTACTCCTCATAATTGGTGTTTAACCCTAAATTGCGCATTATGGCAGACAAATTAACAAGAATTGCTATTGTCAACCATGACAAGTGTAAGCCAAAGAAATGCCGTCAAGAATGCAAGAAGAGTTGTCCTGTGGTTCGAATGGGTAAGAGATGTAATTTAACAAAGTGTTTAAGCATTTGGAGAAGTTTTAAATAACTTTCTACTAGAAGGAACTACTTCTTTGTAATTGCTAGTGGTTTGCTTATCATTCATGCTTCGTTTGATAAAACCTTTAGAAGTATGAAAGCATGAACCGTAGTAATGCCACTTTTCAGGTCTTCGGATGATCTGAAGCTTTAGTGAACAGTAGTCAGTTACATGTTCCTCTGTGGAATTTAATAGTACTGGCAAGAATTCTGATTCATCAGAAACTTTCTTGAGTTAATCTTACTCTTTTTCACCAGGAAAACTTTGCATAGAAGTCACATCACAGAGCAAAATAGCGTGGATCTCAGAGACACTTTGTATTGGTTGTGGTATTTGCATCAAGGTAAAAGTTAGGCTGCTTTATTAAAAGTGGTAAAATTTCCTTATTATGCTATTATATTTAGTAAAGCATACTGTAACTTCAGAAAGCAATTTTATTTCCCTGAATAATCAGACCTTGTTAACTGTTATTAGTTATAGAAAGTGAAGTACTGTGTCAATTTACAGAATTGGTTGGGTTGCAGGGTGTGGGTTGTAACTTTTTGTTTGTGGCTTTGGGTTGGTTTGTTTGGGTTGTTTGTGGCTATAGACACATAGCAATAGGAAGATGTTTTTGTAAAAGATCTAGAGAATATATGCAGTGTGCTTTATTTGTATTGTAGACTGACAGTCTAAATTGCTAACTATTTAACTTGAAAAATGTGGAATTTGGAAAGTTGACTAGGTAAATGAAGTAATTTGGTAAAAGTTATTTTAAAAATATTTAAATGCACAGCTGGGTGCAGTACAGGACATAGCATTTTGTTAATAAATTGTTTGTGTGCACTAGTAATCTATAAATTTATTTCAATTACAGAAATGTCCTTTTGGAGCCTTGTCAATTGTTAACTTACCTAGCAACCTGGAGAAAGAAACAACGCATAGATATTGTGCCAATGCCTTCAAACTTCACAGGTATTTTATATTTCAAATCAGAGTAAAAGGTAGTCTAAACATAGTGTACATCAAGGTGTTCTTGTTTATTACCTCAGTAGCTTCCTTTTTTAATATTAATTACTTTTTTTCTCACTAAAAAGTCTTATAATGAAATTAAATTCTAGTGCTCATTTTACAGAGCTTCTGTTTAAAGAACAGACCACTCAAATCTTTCTTACGGTCTTCTGTTTTTAAGGAATTGATTTAATTTTAATTACATATTAGCAAGTTAACAAAGCAGGCTGAAATAATCAGAAAGTTTGAGAACAGGTTGTAACATCTAGTTTACCAGCAAATCTTGTTGTCTGATGGCATTAATATAATCCAATTATTGATGTTGTGTACAGGTTGCCTATCCCTCGTCCAGGTGAAGTACTGGGATTGGTTGGAACCAATGGTATTGGAAAATCAACTGCCTTGAAAATTTTAGCAGGGAAACAGAAGCCAAATCTTGGAAAATATGATGTACGTATCAGCAATAAAATGGAGTTGGCATAGATAGCTGTGGTTATATTTTTTTCACTGAATTTTCCTATCTGTGAATGTGATAGAATGTGCAAGGACATTGGCACTTCCCCTATTTACAGCCAGTGAGCTACTCCACACAGAAGCAGTAGTAGAAGGATGTTGTTAACAAAGGCTTTTTTGCAAATTCTGTGTATCTTTCAAGAAAAATAAGGATACTAATTATAATTGTAACTCACTAAAGATAAATACCAGAGGTAGGTTTCTGTCTTTAAGTCACACTTCAGGGGTATTTTTATATCAGTCTTTAAAAATGTCAACTTTTTTTCCCTGCACAATTTACCTGTTCCCCATCAAGGGATTTAGGTAGCTCAAGTTTTGGAGTTTCTTCTAAGTTCAACTTTGTTTTTATCTGACCAGCTCTAGTGTCTATGTGCACTTACCATGTATCCTTGTGATCTCTTAGGCTTTTTTATCTTTGATTCTTTTGGAGATGATCTCTTATAAAATATGTTGTTATCATAAGTTGTTGTTGAAGATAACTGTACACTTTAATAATGAGTTCTGAAAATCTTTCTTCTTCTTGTTTCTTCTTGTTGCTAGATACTTAGAAATTTTGATAGTATTTTTTGAGAACCAGACATAGAACAACTTGTAATCTGCTGGTCTTCGTGGGAGATCATAATCCATTTTCCTATGTATTTTCACAAAGTCAACTGTGCAGCCAGCAAGCAAAATAATTTACAGGGGTTTGTTTACCTCACGCTACTTCAAAGAGTGAATATTATAAGATAGAAGACATAAATAATAACTATTGTGACTCTTCTTATCAGACAGTATTTCAGTTCTCACCTTCAAATCACGTGGTGAGAATTGAATTCTGATGCTCACAAGAGGGACTTGTGGGAACAAGTGTGTTCACACTTCATCAGTTTCTTTACTTGAAAGATGTTTTAATAAATTATTCATTTCACGGCTGCCACTTACAACTGCAAAGAAATAATCATTTCCCAGCTACATTTTCCATTCTCTTTCAAGTTTGGTTTGTATTATTTTGTGGACTTCTTGTTTCAGGTGGTAGTATTGCAGAAATAGCAAAACTTTTGACTTTCTGAATGTGTACTTAATTGAATTACCATGCTTCCAAAATCAGACTTTCCTGTGAAGAAGCAAATCGTTATGACCACAGAAACATGTGGTATGAATTGAATCTTCCAAGTTGCTTCTGCTCTAAAACTTAGGAAGCATTTCCTCTGTGTATTTGCTTGGTTTGGAAATATGGCTGTGTCGCTCTGTTTCTGTACTGTTTACCATCGAAATAATTAACCATTCAGAGTAGTATGCTGTGTAAAACAAAACTGTACAAGTTGGGACTTTTTCCTGGGTGATTGCTCTGAATAGTTCCTCTTTTTCCCTTTTTTTTTTTTTTTTTTTTTGTCATTTTTCCTTTGTCTTTTCCTTCTGTTTCCTTGGAAATGTTTGCTAGAAGCAGAGAAAATGACTAAATTCTATTGCATCTTTTGTGCAACTTGATTTTTATCAGTCCAACCCTTTTCCTTTGGATTAGCTGGAGCAGCTAATAAGTGCAGTTACACTAATCCATACCATAATTTTCCCCATGAAGTAGTTTCACTTGTAGCTTCTTAACTGTCTAAGGACAGTTGTGGATGTCCTAGGTGCAAATTTAAAATGCTTTTTCTTGAAAGGACTTTGTGACCCCTGGAAAAAAAAAAGAGATCTGAACTTCTGCCCTCCATTTTGCAATTTTAATTTTTTTTTTTTTTAATGGAAAATTTGCAGAGGGAAGATAACACTGTGGTAACTAGCATTTATCCAGGCTTTTTTGTTAATGTTGCAAGCATATTCTATTTGCTGTATTGATAGGAATTTTAAAATTAGATATTTTTAATGAAGTTTTTAGTATGGTGTAAGTAAAGACAAGCTTTAATTTTGTCACAGGATCCACCTGACTGGCAAGAAATTTTGACTTATTTCCGAGGATCTGAATTACAAAATTATTTTACCAAGATCCTGGAAGATGACTTGAAAGCGATCATTAAACCTCAGTACGTGGACCAGATCCCTAAAGCTGCAAAGGTGAGAAATTTCATGAGGTAATAGAAAGCTGGGAGCTTCTCCTGTAATAATTATCTTGTGTTTAAAGATTTTATTTAGCAGCATAATTGAATGTCAAAAATCCACTACTGTCCGAAATTTTTAATGTTGAAATAATGTTGTTTTATTTATTTATTTGTTTATTAACGTTGTTTATTATTTATCGTGCAGGGAACAGTGGGATCAATTCTGGATAGGAAGGACGAAACTAAGACACAAACTGTTGTATGTCAGCAGCTTGGTAAGTAATTTTGTAAAATCAAACCAGAGCATTTGAGAAATTAATATTTACTGAAAAAAAGTTACTACTAATGTGATAGTAGATTTAAATTACATCAATTAAAAAAAGGAGAAAAAAGTAAAGATGCTTTAGTTTAAAGCGTAGGGCTTGCTGTAAGCATATCTGAACTAATGCAAATAATACTTTCTAGTGGCAAAGGATCCATGCTAGTTAACAGAAGCTAATGCAGTTGCTGTTTCATGGTAGAAAGTGTTTATTTTTACATCTGGAAAAATTACAGTTAGCATCTGCTGCTCTTCCTGGTTTACAACTCTGGCAAAATCTTAGTATCCCCTCTTGAGAACCATTGCATATAGAAAATATTACCCAAGTACAAGAACATTTTCTCCCTCTCCCTCCGCCCCCCCCATCTCCCCCCCATATATAACTAATTATAATGGGATTAATGCTGACTTCTGAGAATAATGCAATTAATAAGAAGAACATTTGCATAGTCGATCCCTAGTAATTTTTTGTAGGTGTTTTGAATTCCATTGTTATTAAAATTAGGTGTTAATTTAGGTGTTGCTAAATTAACAACAGAGTTACTTTTGGTAGATCTCGGTGATAAAGGTGAGGCTGCATTGTGCCAACAAAAGCGTGGTCTTTGAGTCCCACTTAACTTATTAGTGCAACAGCATATTCTTGATTCTTGAAGTTTGCTGTTCATATAACTGATGAGAAAATACTGGCTTCACCCATTGGCTGTAGCATTTGGGGGACTTGATTTTCCTGAAAATAAGAATTCGACAGCCAAGTCTAACAAGAAACACTTTTAAAACTGGTATAGTTTCTTTTTAGGGACAGAAATCTTTACCAAATATATGGTGGGAAACCAAATAGAAATGTAATCCTTCTGCATGACAAGAAGCAGCCATACAAATTAATCGGCTGATGCTGCAGACAAGCTGTAACTTGCTGTGACTTACAAATAGCATTACGATGCTTCTGTGTAAACCACACACTTATTTTACTTCTTTCTGTGTAGGATGTCTACTGTGGTTATACATCTTTCTGTAGGTAATAAAAATATGAAATAGTGTGTCGGTTATAACATATCTTAAATTAACCACTTATTTGCAGACTTAACCCATCTGAAAGAAAGAAATGTTGAGGACCTTTCAGGAGGAGAACTTCAGAGATTTGCTTGTGCAGTTGTTTGCATTCAGAAGGCTGATATGTATGTTTGTTTTACTTCTGTTACGCATTGCTTCTAATAATCTGTCTCAGAATGTGGTCCTCAAATTTACATTTATTGTTAGAAGTAATACTTTTGTTTGAAATACTTAAATGAAAGGATTTTAAAAAAAAATGTTTTTACCAACTCAGCAGCTGAGATCCATATTTACTCCATATATAATCTGTGGGGTTTTGTACTTTAATTGATCTGATTGAAATAGCTAGAGGCTAATGTTAAATTTCACCATCACAACTTCATAACCTGTCCCTAATCCCACATAAATGTATCCTGTTTGACAGCGTACCTCACTTAGCATCTCTGAATAAGAAATGGACAGATCCTTCCCCACCTGTGGGAACTTGTGTCCCTCTTCTCCTGTCTTGCAACCAGGAAATTACTGTCTAGTCTACGCTGTTCCCCGACTCCTTGTGACCAAGAAAGCAAGATCAGAAGAGTTGTGGGGTTTTGGGTTTTTTGGTTTTTGTTTGTTTGTTTGGGTTGGGGTTTTTTTGGTTGGCTAGGGTTTTTTTGGTTGGGGTGGGTTTTGGGTGGGATTTCTTGTTTTCTTTTTTGTTTAGTTGGTTTGATTTTCTCTTCTGGAAGATTTCCTTTTTCCAGTCTCCTGAAGTATTTTTGCACTCTTCAGTTCATGGTAAATTTAAGCTGAATCAGAACTGAGGGCATGGAATTCCTGACTGCTGATTTCTCATAACATTTGATAACTTTGTCAGAGCTTTTTGCAAAGTAATACTTACACCATTTTATAATTTCACATGACAGTCATCAGAGCTTCAAGGCAGGTGTCGGTATATAATTCTCATTTTTTGTCTCTCTTTCTCAATATAAATAATGATAATTTTTTATTTCTGCATATTTAACAGTTGAAATGTTAGTATTAGGTTTGAATATGTAGAAAGCTTGCATTCACTAAGACTTCATTCTTTCTTTTGGGGCCAGCTTCATGTTTGATGAACCTTCTAGCTACCTAGATGTCAAGCAGCGCTTGAAGGCTGCCATTACTATTCGATCCCTAATAAACCCTGACAGGTAAATACAAGTTTAAAATGTTTTGCTAGATTGGAATAATAGGTGACTGCTTCCAGAGTGAAGAGGCATCCGGTCCTTCTCCCTAGAAGTGCTGCCTTCTCAGTATGGTACACTAATAGATGTTTAAAATATTCAAAGTCAGTAATACTCTATTCCTTTGCATTTTGGAAACTTATTTCCTATAGTTTCTGTACTATTTCAGCATCGGGGTAAATTTTGTAATAAGGATGTGAAAATATAGCTGGTTATTTTTCACCTGAATATTGCTGATCCATCCCCTTCTCACAAAGACTTTTTTTTTTTTTTTTCAAATGTGCTAAGTATTTTTTGCTACAGTCAATCAATGTCCCTCCATTTCCTGTACATAAAGAAGCTGCCAGTTTACACTGAAGATGGACTTTCAACTTGCCAATCACAATGTCTGTTTGTTGGCCAGTTTAAAAAAAAATGCTTAGCAGAAATTTGAACTCTGTCTTTATTTAGTATAAAGCTAAGAAACCATATTAAATGAAAATCATGTTGATAGCTTTTGCTTATGCAAGCCCGGAGTAAGAAAGGAAGACAAAATATTTTGTGTTGAAGTATAAAAGCATCTCTGGCTCTGTTTTTCAGGTACATCATTGTTGTAGAGCATGATCTAAGTGTGTTAGATTATCTCTCTGACTTTATCTGCTGCCTGTATGGTGTGCCAAGTGCTTATGGTGTTGTTACTATGCCTTTCAGCGTAAGAGAAGGTAATTCTTGCTATATTTCTCTTTTTAAACATAGCCAAAAAAAGGTACGAAAATGCTAGTTGTCTATTACGTGAACATGTCTTCTTCCTGTTACAGTTCAGTAACTAAAAAAACACTGTTTTTTTGATGCAGAATTTCTGTTTTACATGGTCCTAAATTTATAACTCAACCCAAAAGTCTTAATTATGAAATGCCCTTTGTCTCTTGCTATGGACATAATTTTGATGCTTGCAGGTGTTTTGTAAACAGTGGAGTTACACAAAAGACCCTATAAATAGTAGAGAAAGGGCAGGAGGCAGTTTGCACAGTACAGAGGTATGTAGTGTTTGACTGAATTGACGACGCTTGTAGCACTGGGACTCATTAAGAACTGATTCTGTGAGAATGGGTCCAAGAGCAGTAGTTTGTTTAAACCCTACACACATTACTAATACTAGGGTTTCAGGAAGAGCTTCTATAGCCTTTCTGTAATTTTAGGAAGATTTTTCATCATTCAATTTCCATAATGTACACACCTGCAAATAGGAGGTTTTGTTGCCTCTTTTAACATGCCATTTAAAATCCAATGCTCTTCTTATGCGATTGGAATTTACAGCCAAGAATTGAAATCCATCTTGTCTTGCTTTGTTGTGGACCTTTTCAAATTATGTTTTTTCCTCCCTTCCTAGGCATAAACATTTTCTTAGATGGCTATGTTCCAACGGAAAATCTAAGGTTTCGAGATGCATCTCTGGTATTTAAAGTGGCTGAGACAGCTAATGAAGAAGAGGTTAAAAAGATGTGTATGTACAAATATCCAGGAATGAAAAAAAAGATGGGAGAATTTGAACTATCCATAGTCGCTGGAGAATTCACTGATTCTGAAATTATGGTGATGTTAGGGGAAAATGGTAAGTGCGGTTCTTGTTGGAAACTGCTTCTACAGCCCTAAATATGCTCCTAAAACCCTCTTTCAGCTTAGGAGCCAGGCTTCAAAATTACTGGGTATGAGTCGGGTTGAACTGCCTTTTTCCTAATGAAGATGTCATGCCATGAGCTTGCGGTCTGAGTAGTGGGAACTTGACATTATCGACTGTTGCCATTGTGTTTGTCTCTTACCCCATTTTAAGAACTTAAATTGGCAGGATGATGATTGACCTGGTGAGCTTAGCCCCAAGTCTAGAGGATTGTGGCTTTAGATGTCTCTTCCATTTGAAAAAGCAGGTAATAGCAGGTGCTGCTTGCTGGAAGTGAATATAGAAATTCTCAAAGCAGTCTAATTTTAAAATGTATTCTTCATTAAGTCTTTATGTTTTTGTATCAGTAACTTAATTGTTACAGGTCTAAGTTATTAAAAAGTCCAAAGTAATACATAACTTGCATTTTATTTTAGGAACTGGCAAAACTACGTTTATCCGAATGCTTGCAGGAAGACTTACACCTGATGAAGGAGGTAGTGCTTAATACCTTACTTGAAACCTGTTTTGAAGATAGTGGAAAGGCTCTTGTTTTCATTGTAAATTTTATCTTTTTATAGGTGAGGTCCCCGTTCTAAACGTCAGCTACAAACCACAGAAGATCAGTCCTAAATCTACAGTACGTTTAAGTCTTATTTGTTATTAAGTATTGTGTTTGCTACAAAAAGCATGTTCGTAGTACACAGGTGGAATTTCTTTATGCCCAGAACAGAAAGCTCCAATTTTATTTCTTCTTGTTTTCTTGTGGTTTGGCGCATAAAACTGAGTTGGCAACATTTTTCTCTTACTAGGGAAGTGTCCGTCAGCTCCTGCATGAGAAGATCAGAGATGCTTATACACACCCTCAGTTTGTAACTGATGTAATGAAGCCTCTTCAAATAGAAAACATCATTGACCAGGAGGTATGAACTGCCTGAGACAACATCCTAACTTTTCTTCATTAATTCTCTACCTGTACCTGAACTAAATACGGCCTTATTCCCCCCGCACCATTAGGTTCAAACACTGTCTGGTGGTGAGTTGCAGCGTGTTGCATTAGCTCTTTGTCTTGGTAAACCTGCAGATGTCTACCTAATTGATGAACCTTCAGCATATTTGGACTCTGAGCAACGTCTAATGGCTGCTAGAGTCATTAAACGGTAAAGTATGCATGATGGTGAAAAATACCTGAAATTTCCAGTAGTTTTACAGTAAGCTTACATTCAGCGCTCTCTTTTCTTTTTTTTTTTTCCATTTCTATTTCAGTTTCATTCTCCATGCTAAAAAAACAGCTTTTGTCGTAGAACATGATTTTATCATGGCTACCTATCTTGCTGATCGTGTGATTGTATTTGATGGTATCCCTTCCAAGAACACACTTGCGAACAGGTAAGAGACTTGTTTGGATTAGTAAGCGAGCAAGGTAAAAGAGGACAACGTAGAAATAAATTGTGTCTCAGAAGCATGCTTGCCTATAGAAATTTAAGCTGCACTTGAAGTTTTCCAAGAGTGTCCTGAGGGTTCTGGCTTTTGTTTTGAAGCAAGGAAAAGAAAATGGTATTGGCCCACACGTAGAGGCTGCCTAGACATAAACTAGCCTTAAGCAACTGCACAGCAATTAAGTTACAATCAGCAGAGAACAAATAAGTGGTACTGATTGTGAGGAATGGAAAAAGGGCCAACTGTAAACCAAGTATGCTTACGCAAATAACTTTCAGCTATATGAAGGGTCCTAAGGGTACATATATGCAAAACTTGTGAAGTACAAGGCTTGACTGCAACATACAGTGTGCACTATGACTTTCACTCTTTCAAAGCTGTCCCTTTTGATATGTCTACTTTTGTTCCTGTAAATAACCTCATGCAAATTACAGGGACTGTCTGAGGAGCAGCTTTATTAGAAACCAGGCTTTCAGAACAGCGTGATTCCCAAGTACTTAATGCGAGCCAGATGAAGTTAACACATTGGTCTAGCAATAGGTTGACTGTGTCTACAACACAGTGCTAGCCTGGTTTTGATGGTATTCCTTCTAAGAACACACTTGTTTGAATTAAAAAATCATAATCACGTAAACATTTCTCAGCACCAGTGTATGTTATGATTTTCGTTGTATCTGGCTATAGCACTGAAAGACCAGGGTAGTAGTTACGTGGCGTTGAGAGAAAGTTTAGTGGTAACTTGACAGTGTTAAGTTAACGGTTGGACTTGATGATCTTGAAGGTCTCTTCCAACCAAAATAATTCTATGATTTCTTGTCTGAGACATGATTTGACTGAAAATTTAGCCCCTCCTTGTATGTCAAGCACAGCTCACGCTTGTGTTGCCAGACTTGAATGAGCTCAAGATGGAGATCAAAGCTGCCTCTAATCTGCATAGTATAGAACTTCTGAAAATTTATCTGGAATATTCTTCTCTCTTAACAGTCCACAGACTCTCTTGGCTGGAATGAATAAGTTTTTATCTCAACTTGAAATCACTTTTAGAAGAGACCCCAACAATTACAGACCAAGAATAAACAAACTCAATTCAATCAAGGTAAGAGAGAAGCACCTTTACAGTAAAGAAGCTGTGACTGTTTAATATAAAGCCAGGTCTTAAAATAAGGAACAAAATGAAGACTAACATAGTTTTGCTGTGCTGGAAAACAGCACGTGAAACAAGTAGTAAGAGTAGTAAGGAAAGCAGAAAGGAGTTAAGTGTCTTGTATTTCAGCTATGTTCAAGTCTGCCAAAGACTGCTTCAGGTAACATTGACCTTTTTTCTCTTCTCAAGGATGTGGAACAAAAGAAGAGTGGAAACTACTTTTTCCTGGATGACTAAATACTGAATCTGAGCATCTCTGTAACTGGCATATAGAAATGCGTATTGGAACCTAAACACTTGTGGATGAGAAGGCTCAATCAGGTTTTAGAACACTTCATCTTTTGGAGCTTAAAATCTCTTGCTGCGTGTAACATCTCAGACGAATAGCAGTGTCAATCCTAGTCTGAGTAAAACTGCCACTTTCTATATATTTTGGTGACACAGCCCTATTTTCAGTGTAATAATTTCAAAATAGACCACCTCAAAATTGTGCAAATGAGTCTCCAGATTTTTCAAAATTTAAGGGAGGTTTTCAATTCAATATATTCTGCTCACGTATCAAGTACTGACTGAACTTCCTCCTTTTAAAAATCCTTGAAGCTGTTTTCTGTATAAGAGGGAGCCTTACCAAGGATGTCAAGCTACAGAAACAATTCCTATTTTAAAAAAGGCTGAATCTCTCTGGATGAGGGTTTCATAAATAAATCTCCTACCTTACAGCTTTTGTGCGACACAGTGCAAAAATTCTTGAATTAGTAATTCAAAAGGGTGTACATGATGTTGTCAGGCACATCTTTTCTCACACACACAAGATGGAGTACAACCTACATACAGCAATATAAAGGAAGAGATCTGCACCTTTTTTTAATCATCTGTCCCTGTGCATCTTCTCAGACTTAGTTAGAGGAGAATAATCCGCTAAATAAAGTCTTGAAGAAAATACTAAAATCCTTTCAATCTTCTGTAACTTAAACCTGCATAGTGAAGAAAGGTTGATGGCTGTTTCTTCCAGTTGCTTGTTCTACAGACTCAACAGTATACTATAGGAAGTAGGGTTTTGAGTAATAAAGCCATCTGTTTCACAGAGTACTGACGCTGTGTCAGCAAACCCCGATGGTGAGAAGAATTTCCTAAAGGTTTGTAACAAATTGATCATCTATATACAGCTTTGTTAAGGACTAAGGTTACGGCACCTCATCTCTCAGCACAGGGTGTACTGCTAATTAGGGATTTTCTAAAAAGCTAAATGGAGTAAGGTTTCAGTTTACATGTGTACAGCAAAGCAGACTGTCTCCAAGGGCTGTAATAGCACCCTAGCTAAAAAGGAATTTACAAAACCAAACCAGATGTTTCAAAGATGACAGGTAAGTGATTCCCCCTTGTGTTGTACTGATTATCTGAGGAGAAGAAAACAAAGCGTGTTTCAGTTTGCAGACAGCTAGTGAGCTTGCTTAATAAACCATCCTCTTTCTCTACGGAGTTCCCTTTAACGCAGTAGTACTGCTTTGCAACATGTCAGAGTAGTACTCCATTTCTCTGCTTTGTGATTAGGATCATGTCAGTTTTTAGAAGCACACAGAAATCGAGCATCATTTAGTAGATTAAACATCCTGCAAAACCTACCATTTTCAGGGATGCACATACAGTACTTTCAGCAACAAAGCTGTGGTTTACAGAAAGGTAACCAAGTCTCTTTGGGAAACTGAGACAAAAGCAATCCCCCTCCAGAGTTCCTGACCAACCCCTTCCTCCATCTGTAACTGCTGGCACTCACCATCTTTCCACAGAAAGATGAAGTTTTTACAAGGTTAAGATGCAAGAAGTACTTTTGCCTAAAGTGAAAGCTTTGATCCTCCCTATAGACAAAACCAAAGGTAAATAAAACATAGATTATTAAAATCAATTTCCATATAAAGTAAGGTCCTTCATGGAGATGGAGAGCAAAGTGCCTATATGTAAGGGTGCCTACACAAATGGTACACAAGTAAGTTTCACAGACATGTAAAAATAACATTCATCTATGGATCTTAAGGAACAGTATTTTCAATGCAACAGTTGTGTCCTGCCTTTGTTGGCATGTGAAAAATGTTATGAGAGATGAAAGACAACATGGCTTTGTTCTTTATTTACATCTTTTCCTCCTAAGTTACAGGAGAAGGCAGTGGTTTGTCTTTTGGTGGTGTTTTTTTTTTTCTTAAGCTATTATGTCTGTTAGCAACTTGAATCTTTTATAACCTGGGCAGCATCAGGGGTTGCTCCATCTAGGTATATCTGACTGACAACACAAATCCATCTATATTATGCCAGCAGAGGTCCTCCACAAAGAAATAAAGGCGATGAACACAGCCTTACACCAGTACCACATATTTAGACAAAAACTTCCAAAGGCTAACTAACATTTGTAGTTAAGTCACAAGGGTAAGTACAAATCCCTTTGGACTTGAGTTCTGCATCTTCTGCTAATCAGTCCTAATTAAGGTAAGGTAAAGATGCAGTTTAGCAAATATCTGAAGCTGTGTATCTCAGTTTATTGTATGCTAACCGAAGATTGCCGCTTTCAAAATCCTGAATACACTTCTGAATTGAAAAGCATTTAGATTTAAAAAAAAGGCAAAAAACCAAACCCCACAGCACGGCGCCTACTGCTACCATTTTGAATAAGAACTAGACATGCATTTTACATCCCCTTTTAGTTTGCAGCTTGCCTACATATTGACTACTTGTTTACAGTTCTGCTGCTGTCAACAAGTGACTCTAGAACAAAACCATCCATTTAATGTCATTGCAACAGTTTCAGATATGTGAATATAATTTAGAAAGAATGCAAAAAGACAGACATTTATTTTAAGTAGGGTTTTATACATGGCATGCATCTGAAAAGAAATTCTTTATCACGTAACTATCACTCAAATTTCCTGATCAAGGGTGTACAATCTCAGACGTGAATAAAAGGGTACCATCACCTACACTAGTATATACAGAGATATAAAAATATACACAACGGTTAATTTTACAGAGCAACAGAAGTGAGTGAATACTGTGCACACTGCGCTCTCCCAGTTTGGACAGCTGAGCATCCAAACTGCAAAGGCAACAGGAACACTGCAGAGAAGGTTATCAGGCAGGGTCAGAAGAAACAGCATCAGGATTCTGACACAGTGTAAAAATATAAGGCAGAAGCCACTTTCTTCTGAATTGTAGGGAAGAGTGGAGCACACCGAGACTCTCCATCTTGCTTTTAAAAGTAGTTCCAGCAATGAGTTGTACATGCAAAACATAAATTTGCATCAACAGTGCAACAAAAGAATACTGAACAGTAGCTCGATCATACAAACTTAAAAAAAAACGTAACATGTACTTTATGCATCTCCTCACAAAATATCTAGGATTTGTCAGTGCATTAGTGTTAAAGTGGCATTAAAAAAACTTCTGCTATTATAACAGATGCAGAATTATTTTGGAAATGCATAGCATCTACATTTTTATTGTCTTTGTAATTATTTAGTTGGCATAGGCACCATTCTAGTCACACCAGCATTAAGAATTCTTGGTGGAAACAGCCATTCTTACCTATTCACACACAGCTATTCTTGACTGCTTGTCTTGATTTTGATTTCAACAAATAAATGCTTTTTAAAATTCAAAAATATACCCTATGAATATTAAAAGAACTATATACAACATACCTAAGACACAGGGTTAGCTGGCTGCTGTATGTGTAACACACTGAAGAGAAACATTCAAGTTNTTTTTTTTTTTTTTTTTTTTTTTTTTTTTTTTTTTTTTTGAGATGAAAGGCCTTTGGGTTGGAAGCATCAAAGACAACAGTGCAGTAGGCTGAGAATTCCTTTAGCTCAGTTCAGAACTAAGGCATTGTATGATAAAATATACATTTATATTTGGTGCAATGTTACTTTACTGTCGATTTTAGAAGCTAGACCACGTCAAATGCTATAATTTGTCACTCTAGTAAACGTACATATCCATCTTCTATCACAAACTCAAACCTTGGGGGGGGGGGGAGAGGCGGGAATTTTCAAATGCTAAACCTAAATTATTTTTTCCTAATTTGGTATTGAGGAAAAAAAATGCTAAGCCAAACAAACTCTATAATCCCAAAAAAAACCCATACGGTAGGAGTTCCTGTCCTAGGCTTCACTTGCCAAAAGTTAAACTTTACTAAAAAGATTTAAGATTTTAAACTGCTACTTCAAATTACTTTTTGCATTTTAAAATTTTCAATTACCCATTCATTCTATGTTTGATGCCCCCTCTGATTATCTCCCAGCGTTGCCCTTCTCCTGTCATTCCTATATGGCCTCCCTCTGAAGTTTCGCTGATACTGGTAGCCGTCATCTCTGCTTCTGCCAGGTGGTCCTTTCCAGGCTTCCTCATTTCTTTGGAACTGGTATCCTCCCCTGCTGGAATAACCCCACTCAAGTCTAGGCCTTCTGCCTCCGCCATAAGTCTGGTTATAAAATTGCTTGGATCTACCACTTCTCAGCATATCAGAAACTTCACTCTCGTCTTCAGAGCTCTCTTCCCTTGTCCTGTGTGCCCTGCTTTCTGTCTGCAGGTTAACAGCACCCTTGGAATCTCTACCTTTATCAGGCTTCTCCTTACGACTGGAAACGCTGTTTTTCAGTTCATGTTTCGGTGGTTCTGCCAACAGTGGCAGAGTGTTGGACACCGCTGTCTGCCTCTCAGTCCCCTGTATTTGTGAAGAACGATTTTGCTGCCCAGTTGTTTTTGGCTTAGCAGGAGAAGCCGAAGGACAAGTTTGCTCCAACTGAGGTGCCCTAGCTGAAGTTTCTTTCGGGGCACTGCATTCGCTGCTAGCACCAGCACCAGCCACAGGGAACGGGACGGTGTTTGAGCCGCTGCTGCTGGTAGTCTTCTCAAGCTGTTCTGCACAGTTTACTACAGGAACTGGAGGGCTGCATTCTTTAGCCACGTACATGTTCGCAGAGGCGCTGGCTGTTGGCTCTTTGTCCTCAGGTGACATGACAACATTAGGTCTTGCTACTGCATTTTCAATGAAACCCTGAACTGGGTACCCATACCAAAAGTGGGGAAAGAAAGGAGGTGCTATTGGAACAGCTCCTAGAAAGTGATTGTGTCCAAAGGGTGGCTGTGGGAACATGTTTTTCCCTCTCAGGGACTCCTCATAGTTTGCATGAAGAGCTTGCACCGGATTCTCCGATTCTACACAGACCTGTCCTTGACTTTCTGACACCTGAGCTGTAGGTATGATCAGAGGCAGTGATGGAGATCTACTATCAACCTGTGGAATTTGACCGTTGGATCTGAGCTCGCTCTGCACAGGAAAGTGCCTGTTTGTTCGTGCTGTTTCATTTTCATTCTGAGCCGGCGGAGCCTCCTGGAACCAGGGGTTGTGTGGATACACAGGAAGGGACACGTTTGGGTACATTCTACAAGCAGCTAAATAGGCCTGATGCAGGGGGTACAAGTAAGAATGGGGTGCCCACATGGGACAACTGTATGCCTGCAAGACAGGGAAAAAACAAACAAAAAGAAGTACTTGGTCTTTTGAATGTTCAGACAGATGTAATAGCACACAGGTCATTCACCATTTTGAAACCGTAAATTACAGAAAGTAAAGGATAATTTTATTTACAGTGACTGCCCTCAATTCTAAAGAATCTGGAGAACACTCCAGATGACATTCTCATTTTTTGTTTTCCTTCCAAATGCAGTTGACATGGGCAACAGTTGCGACCAGTAAGAAAACTTGGTATCATAATTTCTACATAAGCAATTTAAACACACAATGCTATTAAGTCAAGCTTTAGCTATGCATTTGAAGACACACATTTCAAATTTGTTTTCCAGAATCACAATTATTAATTGGCAATTTCCCTACTAGCTCACTTCTTCAAAATTCTAAGGGTTAACAACGAAAACAAAAAGTCATACCACATGCTTATTTTCACTTTTAAAAAAAAAAAACAAAAAACCACACAATAGACTATACCAAGATCCAAAGTTAGATCGTTGCCCCAAGGACAATTTGTAAAGATTGAAATCCATTTATATTCACACAACCCACAGATCAGTTTGCTTAGAAGGCCTTTCATAAAGTAGGGGGATACGGTTCATTAGAATATCAACTTCCAGATACTGGCAGGAATCACACAATGGACATGCACCAACCTTTCCTGTGCTGCTAGTGAACACAAGCTGCGTTCACAATACTGACATCACCCACCTCAGGTGGCGACCCCCTTCCCTTTCCTCTACTTCCATGTTAACTAAGTAGCACATAGTCCCTTATTGCTCTGAGTTAGAGATTACAAACACAGACTTTGCGCTTGTATTATGGCACCTAGCAACTAGCCTAAGAGCAACATTGTAGGATGTTTTTATAATACAACATGCCAAATTTACATATTTCAGGCCATACAGAACACCACGCAAGGCTGCCGGAGGCACAAGGCTGTCTATGAAAACACTGGAGTAGGTAGAAGGCAGAGCCCAAAAACCAGCACACTCTTGTCTGTGCCATCTGTAGAAACAGTCCCTGGAGGAAACCATCCCGAGAAGCCAACCCAGACCACCTCTCAAGACGAACTAGTCGGTTCACTCTGAGCGAGCAGCTGGAAGGGTGGCTATCGGCATGGCAGGATCCGGGACCAAAGCAGTGGACAGGGTAATGCACTAAGTAGTTCCCAGGTCTACCACACTATTTGGTCACCAGCTGAGGAGGCACAACTACCAGAAGAGGGGATTTTGACCAGTAGATGGTGCTGTAGCACGAAAGTGACAGACTATGTTCTACATAATACAAAGTACCAGTAAGGGGAGTCCCAAATACAGATAAGCTTATGAAACAAACGCTGTGTAAATATATTGCAGTGACACTTGCTAATGACTACGGATTTTCCATTAAGCAGAGAGACTTGTATTGGGCACACAGTTATCAAATCTAAAAGTCATGTGGAATAAGCCTAAGAGCTCTCAGCACCTTTTCTAAAGTAGTTTGCCTGACAGGAGGAGTAAGAGAAGGTAAAAAAGGAACATTTTAATGTGCAGAAGGGAGAAACTAAGCAAATAATCAGTCCTTAGTAAGAAATGGAAAATGTTGCATTTTTTGATCAGCCTCTTCCCCAACCACACACACAGATTTGCGCCACACATACATATCAGCCACTGTTATAATTACTTAGAAGGTTAAAAGTAAAATAAAAGTAAAATACTATTATCCTTAACCTGAGCAAGAAAGGACAGACATGCAGATTACTTAAGGGAGTGTCCACAGGGAAAGACATAATAGGTATTTGTGCTGCAATGGCTTTGCCAGTACACAGACATGGTCAAAGTCAGAGTTCTCTTTTACTATACTTCTGAAAGAATGGATCTTCAATCTCACAGTGGTTTACCTGTGCATTTGTAAAGCACAATTTCTGTTGACTGTATAGCCACAGTTGGAAGCCAATAGTTCTCACTATCACTGCGGAGATAAAAATGTATCTCTGCTGGCTTGAACTGCAATATGTGCCAGTATTGGCATCCCAGTTAACAGAAGACAAAATAAGAAAGTATTTGAAATTTAAAAAATGAAGTTGAAGCGTACGGCTGCAGCAACCAAACTTCTGCACTCTAAGTACTACCAAAGACAAGCAAATTTCATGGTATAACAAACATAAAAGCATAAGTAAGTTTGAAGAGTTACCTTCACGCCAAGATTGAAGAAAAATCGAAGAATATTCTTATCTAGGGGAAAAAGAGAGAAAAAAAAAAAAAAAACAAAAACAGAAAGACATCTATGAAGACTTAAAATATTACACTTCATCTGATCCAAAAAATTAGTCCCTGCATAAAGCTCTATTTCAGCAGAGAAACACTGGTATTAAGTTCCTGCTAGCATGTCTTTGACTGATTTGGGTTTTTTTTTTTGCCACAGTAAGATATCTAGAACACAACTGCAGTTAAAATTTCAGTTTTAATAGTTTCTGGAACAAACTTCTAGGTTTTAAAGAAAACAGTTCAGTAAACAAATACCACTGTGCAGTCAGACACGACATGTTCTTTACGGGCATATTACGTATCTGTAGTATGGCAAAAAGTGTTATTTTCCCAGAGCAGCAAGGAAACGCTCCACAACTCCCAAGCTTTTGATTACAAGAGAAAACCTTTTACTGTAAAAGGAAGCAGTTCTCCAAAGAAAATCCTTTCCATATGCAAAACCTCAAGTTATGGTGGTTCAAGCTAAGAACCACAAAATTATATCAGATTTCCAGGTGTAACCACTTAAAATAATCCCAAAGTTAGCAACGCAAAGTAAAGAGTTACAACTCTTCAATATTCCCTCCCACACCTTAAATCATGGAATGACAACAACTGGATCTTTTGACACAGACTAACAACAGGACCAAAGAAGTGACCTTTATCTACATTTTAAGAAAAGAAAACCTATTAGGAAAAATGGTATAAAACCCAGACCTCCTTCCAGCTTCTCACCTTTAGGTAAGTCTTCCCCAGTATTGCACAGGGAGTAAGAGGGTGCAACAGCTCTTTCTCCCTTTTCACTAAAAGGGAATCCAGGGTATAGCGGATCCTGATAAGGATTCAGAGTCTGAGGCAAAGGCATTAAAGGCTGGTTAACTGCTTGTAGCGACACAGGAACTCCAGCAACTGGAGCAGATGTTACCTGAGCCTGTGATACAATAGAGTCAGGTCCCGTTGCTGGGGCTGGCATCAATGAAGAAGCAGGTATTTGGGGTGGAATACCTAAGGGGGGGGGGAACAAAACCCACAACATATGAACATAGCTCAACTATATACAATCACAAAAGAAAATGACAGGGGGAAAGCAAGTTCCAAAAGACAGAAGAAGAAAAAAAAAAAAGTATTCAGAAAGACATACGAGGAAATTCTTGAGTTGGGTAGTTACAAACAAAAGAAGATTTGGCTAAATACAGAGAATAGTTTTCAGAAAGAGTAAAGCAGTTAAGCTTTCCAGAAATAGCTAAACTCTTCCCTTATTTATTTTTAAAATTATAAATACCAGAAGGAAATAGGAAGGGGAAAAAAAAAGGTGGGGACACACACACACGACACGACCGAAACTTATATGTGAATCTCTGCAGTTCTCGTTCTGACTAGTCATTTACAGTCAGCTCTGTATCCGAGCTCAGATTAACTGGGCTGTACATCTTCTGTCGCAGATGTGGTCAAATATGACAGGCTTATTACCATATCACGCGAACACAGTACACTGATTTGAAAGCTAGTTCTTGTACAGAAACACTAGAGTGGGAGAGAAAATACAGCACCTGTTCTAATGAGCAATAATGAATCTAAGATTCCACCCCTCAGAAAAATCACACAGCACAAAAAAGCTTTGCAGCTCAGGTCCAAATGGATCTCATTAGTTCCAGACATACCAGACCCAAGTTGAGTCCTTAGTGAATCAAGGAGCTTATTACACGGGACACAAAGTACAAACATATATCAAGCTTTAACATGCTGACAACGTGTTCTACCTTAAGCAGATCCTCAGAATAAGCCCCCTCAAAACTCAATGCTATACCACCCAGGAGTAAAAAGGAGAGTTGAATACACATCCCTCCTCCACCTTCAGGTAGGGAGTAAAGCAAACTATACATATGGTCAATCAAAGATCTACCAGAACTCTCACTGGCTTCCAGCAGTGAGAAATTACGTTTTATAAATGCCTCCCTCTGGAATGTGAGGTTATATAAAACTGTCTCCTGGAGGTATCTTCAATTTAGGAAGACAAAGTATTTTTCAGGGTTAGTAGTTTCTGATTTACATTAGTATTTCTTCAAACCTGCTGGTCCATAGGTTGCTGGCTCGCTTGGCCAAGCTGGCACAATGGCTGGTACAGAAGGCACTGCTGGAGGTAAATGCACCTCAGAGAAGACTGGTGAGGGTGTTGGAGTTACGCTTGGCAAGCATTCTGTCAGGCTCTATAAAGCAAAGAGATCACGTGAAATTATTCTAAATGACCATTGTTGGTGACCCCTAATGTGTCTGACTTCTACCGAAAACGGCTCGATGACTCAGTATTGTCCTGACTACCACCATCACCACAGCAAAATATTAACTAGTAACATATCAGGCTGTATACATAACAGAGATGTGTGATACATTGCATCACTGTGTGAAGAACTCTGCACTGAGCTCTACCCAGAATGTGCTGGTACCACAGTCAGCCATCAGTGTTATAACCACCTCCACAAGCACTAAATTTAGTCTCTCCCATCCAAAAGAAGAGCCACCCTCACAAATGATTATCAATAACCTGAAAAAGCAAAGGTAAACAATTTAAAGTGAAAAGCATGGTTATCTTAGCTGAAAGACATAAAATAACCCTGCTCTCAGAACAGAAAGGATATACTTTCACTTTTCTATCAAGGGTTGTCCTTTTACATTTTTTATGTTGGTCATAACAGACTTCAAACCGTAGACTTCAGCATTATCACCACAGAAATGACTATGTAATTAAAAGCCAGTATTATAATACACACGTGGCCGTGATGAAGCTCCCCTTTGTCTGAAGTCTCCTGACCGGAAAACTTTGAAACCAAACAAACATTTCTTACTTGCTCAGCAAGAACCGGAGAATCTGTTTTCACTTGTTCCAAAGGAGATGAAGCTTTTGGATAACTCTCATCTTGACTATTCTTCTAAAGCAAAGTTAGAAACAACAGACACAGCTAGTCTAGTAGTAAGATTTACTTCTCAAAGAGGCATTCAAAGATATTAAACCACACTACGTACAAAGGGGGCTAAGCACCCAATCACTTTTATACTAGTGTAACATTTTGCTCATTGAAAGGACAGCAAAGGTTAAAAGCCAACAAGAGGCCACAATCTTCACTGAACTTCAGAGATCATGGTCTGCTAGCACAGTAGCTATTAGTAAACAGCACATCTTCTGTGGTCCCAGCATACTGAAAGTGCAGACTGTACTAAGCAATCACAAATCCAGATTCATAAGTGCTCTCAATAGCACAGATCTGAGAACTCAGATTGCAGAGAAAGACTGTAAGTAGGGGTTACAGGAAAGCTGACAGCAATACAAGCCTCCAACCTTAGAAGTGTTTCACGACAAGCTGTAAAGCAGCAGCAGCAATCACAGCTCTAAAGGCAGCTATTGCTCTGCTAATCATGTATCAGAGAAGCAGTAACATTACAAAAAAAAATTTGGTCTTTTCTTTAAGATTACCTCAGATGAATTTGGTTCAAGCTTCTGACTTAAGTGGATCTGCCTGGAATTTGACTCTGTAACACCAAGACATAACCTAGTAAATGAACCATTACACCACTCATGGCTATCACAACTTAAGCCAGTTAAAGTCTGTCTTTCCAAAATTAAACCTTCAAAACAAAACCTACCTCAGCACGTATTACTTCAGAAATCTTAAACTTCAATTTTTATCAAAGATCAAAGCATCCTAAAATAAACAGTTGTTAGGGCAGTAACAGAGCAGCTACTTCAACCTGGGTTTTCAAAGCTCTACAGGAGTTCCTCTACTGAGGTTTGTTAACCAATTCAGTGACGCTTGAGGGAAGCAGGACAAAAACGTAGCTGCCTTTTTGAACACATATCATTCATCCTAAACCCCTCCTAGTGAAAAATAGTAAGTTTGTACTTTGCTTGAAGTGAAAGTGTTTTCATCTGTATTTCCATAATCAATATAACAGAAGCTTCATCTTGTCTACTTTTGACTGATTAAAAGACAGATCAGTTTAGAAGGCTTCAACGGTTCAAAAGATCTATGAAGTTTTCATACTGATGCATAAAGTTTAATTTCTCAAACACTAGCAAACACTTGGTGGGGGAGACAGTGTTGAAAAATGGCATGATCTTCATATAATAAGATCTGTACAAGTTCTTCACATGCTAGCTTATGTTCAAATCTGGTTACCACTGCTTGTCAATCAAATTCATGCACATAAGTTTAATAGTAGCCACTAAATAGGTATGTACTTTTTAAAAGCTCAGTATATGCACTATCACAACTAGACAATGTAAATTAAAACAATATTGATTATGAGAATTACTGCCAATTCCCCACACACCAATAGGAATCTCTAAATACTCAGAAGGAAGTAAAATTTATTCCCATAGGATTTTTAACCTAATTTCAGAAGAGGCAATACAATCCAGAGTGTCACAAAAAAACAGAGAAAGCTGTACATGCCATGCACTTCAGCAAAATCTATCATGACATTGTAGTAAAGAGCTTTCTCTACAGGAACATTCTTCCTGGCATTGCTGATGAAACAAGTTTTCAGATGTTTGGAGAATGAAATAGGTAACATCAGTCCTTGTGAAACCATTCAAGAAGCCATTACATGTTTTAAGAGGGACTAAAGAGCACAAATACCATAAATACACAACAGCAACGCCTCTGCTGTTGCCAGAGATAAGGGAATAAAAAAAAAATTTAAAAAAATGAAGGTAAGGAACAGCTTCTAAGAGGAGGCTAAAGAGTTTGAATTTTGTTTAGTCAGAAAAAAAAGTGGAAGAAGCCAAGACCAAATTTGGTGTTTAGTTACAGCAAAGCTGACAGGACAAAAAAAAAAAAAAAAAAAAAANGAAAAAAAAAAAAAAAAAAATAAAATTACCAGTTGCATTTAGCAAAGATTTACTAACTACCTCCTGACAGCTTCAGCTTTCATCTATTACTGCCACGTTCCACTTTCTCACAGAAGAAGAAAAGCTTAGAGTCAATGAAGAGAAGCTAAAGAGTGCTATAACAGATTTGGGTTCTCTCCCTCCCCCAACAAATTTTGACTACGTGACAGCTCTTTCTACTGTAAACAGGGTGTCTGGTTGGGGTTGGTTTTTTTTTTCCAATTCTTCTGTACACCATCTTCTCCCCTCTTTCTGTACCATTGTGTGCGAATTCTTAACCATGCCACACTGAATACTTTTACCTCCTTTTCTCTTAACTGACTCCAGTAAGAACGCTTAATACTCCTCCCACTAGCACTTTCTCCCACACTCACTAGAATTTCAACAGGATCTAGTTTAGCGTAGCTCTGACAGTCTTCATTTCTGTCATTCCTCTTCCCATTTACTACAAAAATCCCAGCAAGGAGCCTGCTCTCTCAGCCACATTCACAAAGCACAAAAACATACTTTCTTCACCAACCACACCTTTGCTACCTTGAACATAGCTTAGTTTGGCACTATTACTTATGACAATTTTCCCCCTCATGGCCTAAACAGATGCCCTATCTTGAATGAATTCTGAGGCTGGTAATAAAAACAAGCAAACAAACAAACAAAAAAAGCCTTAATCTAAAAACATTTATTTTTACCTTTATCCTTCTGCTCTTCCACCTCTGCGGTCCACTTGCTACTTCTTCGCTCATTATTTGAGAACTTTTTCTGGTTTAAATTATCCACAGTCTGCGTAGCAGCCTGACAGCCTGACTGATTCTAAAGAAGTTTACAAAAGCAGAAATAAGAATTTATATAAGAAGTCCAATGATGCTTTGCCATCATCTGATATGATACTATTATGCCTTCATGACACATAATACTTATCTCTGTGATAGGCAGAAAGGGGGGGGGGGGGGGGGGTTTG